>CM066567.1:50097695-50655195 GCA_033816785.1 Picus viridis | reverse complement strand
CAGGGGAGGTTTAGGCAGGATGTTAGGAAGAAGTTGGAATGAAGCTGGAGGTGGGGAGATTCAGGCCTGGACGTGAGGAGGAAGTTTTTCACCATGAGAGTGGTGAAGCCCTGGAATGGGTTGTCCAGGGAGGTGGTTGGGGCCCTATCCCTGGAAGTATTTAAGCCCAGGCTGGATGAGGCTCTGGCCAGCCTGATTTAGTGTGGGGTGTCCCTGCCCAAGGCAGGGGGTTGGAACTGGATGATCCTTGTGGTCCCTTCCAACCCTGACTGATACTATGATACTATGGTAATAAGTTCTTCATAGAAAGAGAGATTGCCCATTGGAATGTGCTGCCCAGGGAGCAGGTGGTGTCACCATCACTGGAGGTGTTTAAGAAAAGCCTGGATGAAGCACTTAGTGCCATGGTCTAGCTGATTAGTTAGGGTTGGCTGATCAGTTGGACTTGATAATCTTGGAGGTCTCTTCCAACATGGTTGATTCTGTGATTGTGTGATTTGCATAATCTTTAGATGTTTCTGGTAGCAGGCAGTGCTTCAGAGAGCATGCTGACATCATCTGCCCATGACTCACTTTATGTTGATAGTAACATTTTGTGTCCTCAGGATGGTTTAATTGTTGCTATAAGGACAGGCTGAGGGAGCTGGGGGTGTTCATCCTGGAGAGGAGAAGGCTCTGGGAAGACCTACCAGCAGCCTTCCAGTACCTGAAGGGGGCTACAAGAAGGAGAGAGAGAGAGACTGTTTAAAAGGCCTGCAGTGATAGGATGAGGGGCAATGGCTTCAAACTAGGGAAGAGCAGATTTAGATTAGATGCTAGGAACAAGTTCTTTACCATAAGGGTAGCGGAACCTTCCTGGTTTGGGGCCCCAACCCTGGAGATACTCAAGGTGAGGCTGGACAGGGCTCTGGGCAACCTGATCTAGTTGAGGAAGACCCTGCTGACTGCAGAGGGGGTTGGACTGAATGACCTTTGGAGGTCCCTTCCAACCCAGACCATTCTATGATCCTATGACCTTCTCTTTCACAGGATCAAGGGGAAAAGGCAGGTATCACTCTTGATGTTGCAATTGCCTGAGAAAGAGGAACATCATCTGCCTTCTGCTTCACCTTTAAGGTTGTGATTCTGACTTGTGCTGCCCTGTGGCATCTCCCCCTGAGGTCTCCTCAGTGAATCAGGAGGTGCAGGTACCTGCAACTCTCCCCTTTCCCCTGGCTTACTCTGCCTGTCCTCGTAACTGGCATGCTCATCCTCGTAACTGGCGTGCTCGTCCTCGTAACAACTGGCGTGCTCTCCCTTGTCGGTTGGGGGAGCTGCCCTAAACCTGGCAGTTCCTTTTCAACATCCCCTGTTAGAGCCACAAGCAGTGCAGGCTCCAAAAATAAACAAGGAGTGGGATAAACAGGAGGTGAACTTACGGAAGCTGCCTCCACCCCCACCTCTTGGTAATAGCTGCAGGGTACCATCTGACACCAATGTGTGGTCATTTTCCCTCACCCACACTCGTACATTTAAGGGTCTGGACATGTTCAGGAGCGTGAGTTGTGGTCCAGACAATGGTCACTGTTCGTTACCCATGCTTCTACATCTCCACACAGTTTCATATCCTCCTAAGTCCCTCCTAAAATAGCCATGGATGCATCCTGGGAGCTGTCACATCACCCTTTTACCAGGCAATGAATTAGAGAATTAATCATTTGCAGCTTTAGGCAGCACAGGGATGCAGAGTCACTCCTATCAGTTGTGAAAAAGAAGCACAGTGCTGATTTAGATTCCTAGCAACATCAAGTTCATACAAGGTCGTGGAAATTGAAATGCTTTTGAACATGCAGCCTGCCTGCTCTGTAGATCATGAGTCTGATGGTAGATTAAGGTTTCAAAAGATATGCCTCAGCTATGGGAAGCTTTTTGTATGAGAAGGGCACAACTGTAGCTAAAAATATCACTGTATTCCTGATACAGTCACAATGAAACAAGCTGGTGTTAAGTAGAATCATAGAATCAATAAGGTTGGAAAAGACCTCAGAGATCATCAAGTCCAACCTATTACCTAACACCTCAGGACATCTAAACCATGGCTCCAAGTGCCACATCCAAACCTTTTTTGAACACCTTCGGGGGTGGTGACTCCACTACCTCCCTGGGCAGCACATTCCAATGGCTAACACCTCTCTCTGTGAAGAACTTTCTCCTCACCTCCAGCCTAAACTTCCCCTGGCACAGCTTGAGATGGTGTCCTCTTGTTCTGGTGCTGGTTGCCTGGGAGAAATAAAATGCTTCAAAATCATAGAATCAGTGCATGATGATCTGAGTTGGAAGGAACCTTCAAACGTCATCTAGTCCAACCCCCCTGCAGTCAGCAGGGATATCCTCCACTAGATCAGGTTGCTCAGAATCTTGTGGACCCTGACCTTGCATGTCTCCAGGGATGGGGCCCCAACTTCCTCCCTGGGCAACCTGTTGCAGTCTTCTACCACCCTCATGCTGAAGAACTTGTTCTTAACATCCAATCTAAATCTGCTCTTAGAATGGAATAGAATAGAATAGAATAGAATAGAATAGAATAGAATAGAATAGAATAGAATAGAATAGAATAGAATAGAATAGAATAGAATAGAATAGAGCAGGTTGGAAAAGACCCTCAAGATCATCAAGTCCAACCTATCACCCAACACCATCTAATCAACTAAACCATGGCACCAAGTGCTTCATCCAGTCTCTTCTTGAAGGTGAAGAAGAGGAATATCAAAGAGCAGAGATGTTTAAGGAAGGGTTTCAGCTATCCTGTTTGAACACACTAATGCGGCTCAGGAAATTGGCTCAGCACATTGGCTGGAACTGTCCTCTGCCATCTTGCAACTCAGCAATGAAGTCAGGCTGGGCTCTGCAGCCAGTTAGATTTTTACACTGCACAGGCAAGTGTGGCTGAACCACAGAGGGCAGGCTCTGCTTCCTTTCTGCACACACCCAAGATAGAGTTGTTTGGGGTTTTCTTTTCTTCTTCGTTTCCTTCCCCTCCCCCTCCCCCTTTAATTAGCTTCCATTCAACACTGATTTAGAAGCAAGGCTGTGGCTGACCTGGGTGTGACTAATTGGGAGCAGGGCTGTCCCACCTCTGATTGATTCCCTTCTGAAGGATAAGCTCCATGAAAGGTAAAGGTTTGTGCTGCGCTGCTTGGACTGCAGGGCGCAGCTGCCAGCCCAGCTTCTCCTTTCCCTGCTACACTGCTTCCCACCCCCGCTTAGGTTTTGAAGGGTGACTGAATGCATCTCTGTGGAGGTCATTGCTACCACCAAGTCTGGGGAAAGAAGACAGTAAACAAAATTTGATCAGGAGGCGTGGAATGGACACCTACTTTGCCAAATGCATTGTTACAGTACATGGGAGGCGGTGGGAAAAAATAGATTGTGTGTGAATAAATCCTTTCCCTCTTCAGTCCACACAGAGGAGATGTTCAATCTTCTGGGGCGTTGCTTGGTCTCAGAGTTTTGCATAATCCTCTCAAACTCTGTCTTCTAACAACCCTTTGGTTTGGTTTGGTTTCATATTTTTAATGTCAAAGCTAGAAGGTGCTGTCAGTCTGGCTGCTACCCTGAATGTGGTAGGGCAGCTGTGTTAGCAACTCTGGCTGAAGAGAATAGAATAGAGTAGAATAGAATAGAGTAGAGTAGAGTAGAGTAGAATACAATAGAATAGAATAGGAATAGAATAGAATAGAATAGAATAGAATAGAATAGAATAGAATAGAATAGAATAGAATAGAATAGAATAGAATAGAATAGAATAGAATAGAATAGAATAGAATAGAATAGAAATAGGAATGGAATAGGAATAGGAATAGAATAGAGGAGAAGAGAAGAGAAGAGAAGAGAAGAGAAGAGAAGAGAAGAGAAGAGAAGAGAAGAGAAGAGAAGAGAAGAGAAGAGAAGAGAAGAGAAGAGAAGAGAAGAGAAGAGAAGAGAAGAGAAGAGAAGAGAAGAGAAGAGAAGAGAAATTAACCAGGTTGGAAAAGACCTTTGAGATCATCGAGTCCAACCTATCACCCAACACCATCTCATCAACTAAACCATGGCACCAACCACCCCATCCAGTCTCTTCCTAAACACCTCCAGGGATGGTGACTCCACCACCTCCCTGGGCAGCACATTCCAATGGCCAATCTCTCTTGCTAGGAAGAACTTCTTCCTAACATCCAGCCTAAACTTCCCCTGGTGCAGCTTGAGACTGTGTCCTCTTGCTCTGGTGCTGGTTGCCTGGGAGAAGAGACCAACCCCCACCTGGCTACAACCTCCCTTCAGGTAGTTGTAGAGAGCCAGAAGGTCTTCCCTGAGCCTCCTCTTCTCCAGGCTAAGCAACCCCAGCTCCCTCAGCCTTTCCTGACAAGGCTGTGCTCTAAACCCCTCCCTAGCTTTGTTGCCCTTCTCTGGACTCCTTCCAGCAACTCAACATCTTTCCTAAGCTGAGGGGCCCAGAACTGGACACAGGACTCAAGGTGTGGCCTAACCATTTCTTTTCTGTCTTCCTCCATCTCCTTCTCCTTTAGCTGTTACTTGTTTGAAACAAGCTGCAAGAGCAGCTCCTCATCTGGTGCTGTTTTCTGGTGCTCCCCAGTTCAGCTGCAGCCCTCTTCTGTTTCCTCTCTTTTGAGCCCCACCAGGCTGGGCCCATCTGTAGGCACACAGCGTGTAACATGGTGGTGTTCTGGTCTATGTCACTTTGCACTTTTATCCAGCCTTCAAAGGTGCTGAAGTGCTGTTAATTGTATGAGGTATTCCTCTGACTTCAATTATGCTGGTTTCCTGTTTCAAGACTGCTTTTTATTACCAAAGTAGTGCAAACCCCTTCCTACCCTCCCCACCCCCTTAGCGTAAATGAGGTTCAGGTCATAAATTTATGAGTATAATATCACAGCTAACTAAATTCATCTCAAAACACACTTTCAGCTCACCTGGTAGAGGATTATGTTCAGGTGAACAGCATAAGTCTTTATGACAAGCATGCATTTGTGTGGCTATTGTTGTGTTTTCTTCCCCCCCCCCCAAATTTGGACCTTGCCTGTGTGATGTTTATTTCAACTCAACTAGCAAAGCAATCTCAAGACCAACATGATTAAATGAAGGCTAATCTCATTCCATCCCTCTTTGAGGGCAGTTTGGTTTATTTCATCTGAAGTTAGCAATGATTTGATTTTTCAGGTCACACCTTTCAGTTGCTGGATATAAACTACAGCACAGGGGTTCCACCTTGACATGAGGAGGAACTTCTTCACTGGGAGGGTCACAGAGCACTGGAACAGGCTGCCCAGAGGGGCTGTGGAATCTCCTTCTCTGGAGACATTCAGAGGCCAGTGGAGGGCAATGACAAGAGGAGTCCCTCAGGGATCACTCCTGGGACCAGGCTTGTTCAACATCTTTGTGGGTGCCATGGACAGTGGCATCGAGTGCACCCTCAGCAAGTTTGCTGATGACACCAAGCTGTGTGGTGCAGTGGACACGCTGGAGGGAAGGGATCCATCCAGAGGGACCTTGACAGGCTGGAGAGGTGGGGACAAGCCAACCTCATGAGCTTCAACAAGACCAAGTGCAGGGTCCTGCATCTGGGGCGAGGCAATCCCAGGCACAAATCCAGGCTGGGCAGGGTCTGGCTGGAGAGCAGCCCCGAGGAGAGAGACTTGGGGGTGCTGGTGGACGAGAAGCTCAACATGAGCTCTCAATGTGCGCTTGCAGCCCGGAAAGCCAATCAGACCCTGGGCTGCAGCAAGAGAAGTGTGACCAGCAGGGCAAGGGAGGCGATTCTCCCCCTCTACACAACTCTGGTGAGACCCCACCTGGAGTACTGCCTCCAGTTCTGGAGCCCCTATTACAAGAGGGATCTGGAGGTGCTGGAAGGTGTCCAGAGAAGGGCCACGAGGATGATCAGAGGGCTGGAGCACCTCTGTGGTGGAGTAGGAAGGTTCCCACACACACACAGAAGAATTCCACAGCTAACTCAGCCGGAGAAGCAGATGAAAGCTGTATTTTACAAGCAGATATGGAATGCAATGAATATGTACAAAAATATACAATATTTACAGTATATACAGAAATATACAGCAATGTATGTAATACAGGAAACCTTTCCCCAACCCCCCTGCGGCCAGGGGGGTTCGGCCTGCCCCTCCCTTCTCCCTCCCTACCTCCCCTTTTTCCCAAAAGGGTTAGAGAGAGAGAGAAAGGAAGGTAATTAAAAGGGGAAAACTTTGTTAAAGCTCAAAGCGAATGCAAAAAGTTAGTTTTCTTATCTGGTTAGCAAGAATCGTAGAGAGAAACGAGCCAGCTCACAGCACAGGGGGAAGAAGAAGACGACGACTGCCCCCCCCCTCCCGACTGAAAGACTAAACAAGAAGCCACAGCCGGGTTCCACCAATGAAATTGGATTAGCATATCGTTGTTTTCATTTATATACCAAAATATTCGGCTAGAGTGTTCAGAAAGTGTCTCTTTCTTAAAGGCACAGCCTAAACCGGTCACAACCTCTCCTATGAGGACAGACTGAAGGAGTTGGGGCTGTTCAGTCTGGAGAAGAGAAGGCTCCGAGGTGACCTCATTGTGGCCTTCCAGTATCTGAAAGGGGCTACAGGAAGGCTGGGGAGGGACTTCTCAGGCTCTCAGGTAGTGATAGGACTAGGGGGAATGGAATGAAGCTGGAAATGGGGAGATTCAGGCTGGAGGTGAGGAGGAAGTTCTTCCCCATGAGAGTGGTGAAGCCCTGGAATGGGTTGTCCAGGGAAGTGGTTGAGGCCCCGTCCCTGGAGGTGTTTAAGCCCAGGCTGGATGAGGCTCTGGCCAGCCTGATGTAGTGTGGGGTGTCCCTGCCCATGGCAGGGGGGTTGGAACTAGATGATCCTTGTGGTCCCTTCCAACCCTGACTGATACTATGATACTATACTATTCAAGACCCATCTGGATGTGTCCCTGTGTGACCTGCAAGAGATTCAAGTCCTGTCCAGATTCATTCCTGTGTGACCTGAGCTAGATTGTATGGTGACCTCCAGAGGTCTCTTCCAATCTCTAGCATCCTGTGATCCTCTGAAATAAGGTATCCTAAGTTTGGTTGGATGGTTTTGGTTTTGTTTTCCTGGAGGGTGGTGTGGTGTGTGGTTTTGTCTGTTCTTTTCTTAGCCTATTTTTTTCATGTGCACACCACTGGTGAGACATTTCAGTGATGTCACATTATGGAAAGATGTACATTTAAAATCTGTTGATGCTTTGGAAAATCCCTTTCCTGTGCAGCCTGCCCTAGGTGATCCTGCTTTGGCTGGAGGCTTGGCCTCATGGATCTCTGGAGGTCCCTTCCAGCACTTAACATTCTGATTCTTCTGTTCTTAAGTGACTTTCAGTACACTTTTAAGAATCATAGAATTGTTAGGGTTGGAAGGGACCTCAAGGATCATCCAGTTCCAACCCCCTGCCATGGGCAGGGACACCTCACACTACAACAGGTTGCCAAGAGCCACATCCAGCCTGGCCTTCAAAACCTCCAGGGATGAGGCTCCCACCACCTCCCTGGGCAACGTGTGCCAGTGTCTCACCACCCTCATGGGGAAGAACTTCTTCCTAACATCCAATCTAAATCTCCCCTCCTCTAGATTTTTTCCATTCCCCCTAGTCCTATCACTACCTGACATCCTAACAAATCCCTCCCCAGCTTTCTTGGAGCCCCCTTTAGACACTGGAAGCCACAATTTGATCTCCTCAGAGCCTTCTCTTCTCCAGACTGAACAGCCCCAACTCCTTCAGTCTGTCCTCGTAGGAGAGGGACTCCAGCCCTCTGATCATCCTCGTGGCCCTTCTCTGGACACATTCCACCACCTCTAGATCCTTCCTGCATTAGGGGCTCCAGAACTGGACACAGTTCTGCAGGGGAGGTCTTACCAGAGCAGTTTAGAGTTGGAGAATCACCTCCCTCGACCTCCCGGCTCTGCTTCTCTTGATGCAGCCCAGGATGGGATTGACTTTCTGGGTTGCACATGCACACTGGTGAACTTCTCATCCACCATCACCCCCAAGAAGTAAAACTATGAATTACTTTACCCAAAGGTCCAGAATGAAGAGCCATGAAGTTATAGGCTAGACTCAATGATCTCAAAGGTCTTTTCCAACCTGGCTTATTCTATTCTATTCTATTCTATTCTATTCTATTCTATTCTATTCTATTCTATTCTATTCTACTCTACTCTACTCTACTCTACTCTACTCTACTCTACTCTACTCTACTCTACTCTGTTCCATTCCATTCCATTCCATTCCATTCCATTCCATTCCATTCCATTCCATTCCATTCCATCCCACTGCATTCCATTCCATTCCATTCCATCCCATTGCATTGCATTGCATTGCATTGCATTGCATTGCATTGCATTCCATTGCATTCCATTCCATTCCATTCCATTCCATTCTATTCTATTCTATTCTATTCTATTCTATTCTATTCTATTTCTATTCTATTCCATTCCATTCCATTCCATTCCATTCCATTCCATTCCATTCCATTCCATTCCATTCCATTCCATTCCATTCCATTCCATTCCATTCCAATCAAAGGTAGAAACCAAGTGATACTATTGCTTGATTTAGTGATCTGGCTGCTTTGCAAAGGAGAGGACACTCTCTCTTTTACCCTCTGGACTTGAAGGGGTAGGAGGAGCTTCCCACACATTCCCAGGAAAGGATCTGAGAGAGGCTCACACCTGTGTAGCTCTAAGGACCACAGATTTGAGATCTCAGGTCTCAGGAATGACATAACTGAAAGCAGCACAGGGGTGATCACTGTCAATTATACTCACTTGTGTGAAACCCCAGTGTAAAAGTCATTCAAATCTCAGACAAACTAAGGTATGGAAATGAAATTAATCTGAATTAACTTTTCAGGGAAAGCATATTTGAAGCCTTGCCCTAGTTAGGTACTTAAGGGATTTATTACTGCTCTTTATTTGTGCTACTAGAACGCCTGCTGCAGCTAAAAGGAAAAAAACTACTGGGTTTGATTGTTCTTGCTGCTTCTCAGGTAGATAATTGTCACTAATGTGTCCCTAGTGCATTAGCTATTTCTTGAGTATGATGTAAACTATTCTTTTGAATGCAAGTATCAGGTTTTAAGATCCATAATGGGCCAGAGCAGCTCTTTCTGGAGCTAACAAGCAAGGACAGATCTAAATACTCCCTTAGAGGTCGTGATGCAATCTGAAGGTGAAAAGGAACAAGATCCTTGCCCTGCCTGTCACTGAAACACACTTCTGCCACTCTAGCCTTGTGATGAGGGGGTGGAAGTAAATGGGGCAGGGATGGGGGTGGTGCCTGGGCCCCATATCCAGGCAAGGCAAAGAGAGAACACGTTAGGTTTCCTCCAGGATACGTGAGTTCATGAACATTAGGCCTGGTGGAGTCACAAGGCTGGCTTGTTGATTTAATACTATTCAGCTGTTCTCTGTTTCCATGTAACTGTACACCTTTCCTTGCAAAACTATTTATTATTGCTATAGTATTAATAGCAATGCTTTTCAAAGTCACCTACCACAACCTGTCCTCACATCTAGGTCTTGGACTCTCTTGTGGGGCTCTGGGAAGAAACTGTCTGACCCTACCCAAAGATTTCCAGGTTTAGGAGACAGCAGAAACCCTTTGGAAAATGTTCCAGTCCTTAACCAGAGCTCCCCATTGGCCTTAAAAGCCTTGAAGCACAGAATGTTCTTGGTCACTGACCCACTGAATCTCAACTTGCAGTTACTTGTCTTCATTACAGCCAGACAGTATAGACTAGACTAGACTAGACTAGACTAGACTAGAATAGAATAGAATTACAGAGAGAGTGATTGCCCATTGGAATGTGCTGTCTGTGGAGGTGGTGGAGTTACCTTCATTGGAGGTGTTCAGGAGGAGGCTTGATGGGGTGCTTGGTGCCATGGTATAGGTTTAGTTGTTTAGGTGGGTTGGATTGGTTGATGGGTTGGACGTGATGATCTTGAAGGTCTCTTCCTACCTGGTTTATTGGTTGGTTTAAAGAATAGAATAGAATAGAATAGAATAGAATAGAATAGAATAGAATAGAATAGAACAGAACTGAATTGAATTGAATTGAATTGAATTGAATAGAACAGAATTGAATTGAATTGAATTGAATTGAATTGAATTGAATTGAATTGAATTGAATAGAACAGAACTGAATTGAATTGAATTGAATTGAATTGAATTGAATTGAATTGAATTGAATTGAATTGAATTGAATTGAATTGAATTGAATTGAATTGAATTGACCAGGCTGGAAAAGACCTTCGAGATCACTGAGTCCAACCCGTCACCCAACACCATCTAATCAACTAAACCATGGCACCAAGCACCCCATCAAGCCTCCTTCTGAACACCTCCAGTGAAGGTGACTCCACCACCTCCCTGGGCAGCATATTCCAATGGGAAATCTCTCTTTCTATGAAGAACTTCTTCCTAACATCCAGCCTAAACCTCCCCTGGTGCAGCTTGAGACTGTGTCCTCTTACTCTGGTGCTGGTTGCCTGGAGAGACCAACCCCCACCTGGCTACAACATCCCTTCAGGTAGTTGTAGAGAACAAGAAGGTCACCCCTCAGTCTCCTCTTCTCCAGGATAAGCAGCTCCCTCACAGGGCTGTGCTCCAAACCCCTCCCCAGCTTTGTTGCCCTTCTCTGGACACCTTCCAGCAACTCAACATCTTTCCTAAACTGAGGGGCCCAGAACTGGACACAGGACTCAAGTACTCAAGTAGCATTCCTTATCACAAGGATGTCAGAATATTTAGGATCCTTTATACTCACTGTGGCAGGCCCTTCATTCATGTGTGTCAGTTATCTCCTTCATTCCAAGGGCATCCTATTTATTGGGGTTTTTTGCCTGCATGCATGTGCTGCTTTTCTTCCCAGAAAGAGCTCCCCAGGCTAACCCATGGTAGTCAGGCTGCTCTTTATAGGTGCACTTCAAGCCAATTATTCAGCATTCCTTGAACTGGACAGCAATTTGGTTGTAAGTACATACTTGGTTACATAAAATATCTGATATGATTGCAGCTATGGATTAACAGATTTTCCTCTGGCTTGTTTAACTAGACATGCCTTATTGGAAACTAGGGTTTGACATGTCTAGCTAGGAGCATTTTCTAATTAAAGGATATATTCTTTTGAGGTCAGGCATGTATTGGTAGCCTTTAAAATAAGAAAACAAAAGCATAGCAAATCCCCAATAAGCTAAAGTGTAATGAGAGAAGGTTTCCTCTTTAGGATAATAAAAGCATTAAATGCTGAAAAAAGAGGAAGTGCATCTCTTTGGTTTTGCACTGGAGATGTAATGCACATCTGATATCACAGAAACATTCAGGTGGGGAAAGACCCTCAGGATCACCAAATCCAACCAAGAAGCCCACTCTACAAGGTTCATCCTAAATGTCCTCTGCCTCATCTTGAGACTGTGTCCCCTTGTCCTGGTGCTGGTTGCCTGAAAATGCCTCTTAACCACTGACAGATTTGAGGCATCCTCCACCTCTCTAGGAAGCCTGTTCCAGTGTTTGACCACCCTCTCTATAAAGAAATGCTTCCTAACACCCAATGTGAACCATGATGTCAGAAAATATCTGCCAAGGCCAGGATATGCACTTCAGAGCACACAGGCTGCTGCATGCAGCACCAGGCACAGCCACCTGGTCTTGTCAACATGGAAGTGTAAGGGAAACAGAAAAGAAATGATGATGAGAAGGAGACTTCCACACGAACATAAGGAAGAACTTGTTCACTGTGAGGGTGACAAAACACTGGAACAGGCCACCCAGAGAGGTTGGGGGATCTGCTTTTCTGGAGACTTTGCAAACCTTCCTGCATACAGAATCACAGAAACATTCAGGGTGGAAAAGACCCTCAGGGTCACCAAGTCCAACCAAGATCCCTACTCTACAAGGGTCACCCCTAAACCATAGCCCCAATCGCCACATCCAAAACACCTTGAAACACATCCAGGCTTGGGAACTCCACCACCTCCCTGGGCAGCACATTCCAATGCCTGACCACTCTTGCTGGGAAAAAGTGTTTATTAATGTCCAGTCTCAACCTATCCGGTGTCAGTTTGAGGCCATTTCCTCTTGTTCTGTCACTAATTACCTGTGAGAAGAGACCAGCAGCAGCCTCTCCACAATGTCCTTTCAGGTAGTTGTAGAGTACAATGAGGTCTCCCCTCAGCCTTCTCTTTTCCAAACTAACCATCCCCAGCTCCTTCAGTTGCTCTTCATCACATTTATTCTCCAGGCCCTTCCCCAGCTTCTTTGCCCTCCTCTGCCCTGGCTCCAGCACCTCCACATCTCTCCTGTATTGAGGTGCCCAAAACTGGACACAATACTCCAGGTGTGGCCTCACCAGAGCTGTGTACAAGGGGACAATCCCCTCCCTGCTCCTGCTGGACAGAGCATTTCTTACCCCACCCAGGATGCCAGGATATGCATAGTTATACAAAGTCATCTGGCAGTCTGGTGGAGTTGTTCTCTCATGGGAACAGGTTGGAAGGATAAGTAGGGTTCAAAATAAAACTATTAACTGCTTTATTTTCCTTGCTTGTGAAATATGTTTGAGCAATTCCTTTCTGACCTCTTAAAGATCCACTCCTCTTTCATTAGCAAATTATGAGTAGCAACAGTCATCTTCTCTTCTGAGAGAGGCAAGGGAGCTGCCCACTATTACAGGAAAGCTGGAGAAGGACTTTTTACAAGGGCTTGTAATGACAGGATGAGAAGGAACAGCTTTAAGCATGAGGAGGGCAGATTTAGATTGGATATAAGGAAAAAGACCTTTCCAGCAAGGGTGGCGAGACACTGGAACAGGTTGCCCAGGAAGGTATCATAGTATCAGTCAGGGTTGGAAGGGACCACAAGGATCATCTAGTTCCAAACCCCTGCCATGGGCAGGGACACCCCACACTACATCAGGCTGGCCAGAGCCTCATCCAGCCTGGGCTTAAACACCTCCAGGGATGGGGCCTCAACCACCTCCCTGGATAACCCATTCCAGGGCTTCACCACTCTCATGGTGAAGAACTTTCTCCTTACATCCAGCCTGACTCTCCCCACCTCCAGCTTCATTCCATTCCCCCTAGTCCTATCATTACCTGATAGCCTGAGAAGTCCCTCCCCAGCCTTCCTGTAGCCCCCTTCAGATACTGGAAGGCCACAATGAGGTCACCTGGGAGCCTTCTCTTCTCCAGACTGAACAGCCCCAACTCCTTCAGTCTGTCCTCACAGGAGAGGTGCTCCAGCCCTCTGATCATCCTCGTGGCCCTTCTCTGGACACCTTGCAGCACCTCCAGACCCCTTTTGTAATAGGGGCTCTAGAACTGGATGCAGTACTCCAGGTGGGGTCTCACCAGAGCTGAAGTCTCATCCAGGTCATGGATGCTGTCTCCTTGGAGGTGCTCAAGGCCAGGTTGGATGAGGACTTGAGCAATCTAGGCTGGTGGAAGGTGTCCCTGTCCATGGCAAGGGGGTTGGAACTGGATGATGTTTAAAGTTGCTTCCAATCTAACCCATTCTATGAACCTATGCATCTCTAGGCATCTATACATCAGGGGTTGGGACTGGATGATGTTTAAGGTTGCTTCCAATCTAATCCATTCTATGAATCTATGCATCTCTAGGCATCTATGCATCAGGGGGTTGGGACTGGATGATGTTTAAGGTTGCTTCCAATCTAACCCATTCTATGAATCTATGCATCTCTAGGCATCTATGCATCAGGGGGGTTGGGACTGGATGATGTTTAAGGTTGCTTCCAATCTAACCCATTCTATGAATCTATGCATCTCTAGGCATCTATGCATCAGGGGGTTGGGACTGGATGATGTTTAAGGTTGCTTCCAATCTAACCCATTCTATGAACCTATGCATCTGTGTGTGCGTATGTATAAAAACACAGAGGCATGGACTGGGTGTGTTCTTTACATCCTTTCATCTGCATTTGTGGTTGGAGGTAGGCAGACTGATGCTGATTATTGATTGCATGCTTGTTTCAAGTACCTTAACTGCCTGCTCACTCCCACCACTGAAACATGGTATGATGCTTTGTAGTTACTCTCCCTCTGGCCCACTTACATCCAATTACTTTGAGAGAATCCAGATGTGGATGGCTGCTACTAGTTCTGCTTCTTTGTGAAAAATATAAGGCCAGTGGCATCTTGGGTTGCATCAAAAGAAATGTGGCCAGAAGACTCATAAAAGTTGGTTTTGCCACTTTATTCTACTCAGGTGAGACTTGACCTGCAGTGCTGCGCCTGGCTCTGGAGCACTGAACAGAGGAAGGACATGCACCCCCAGAGGAGGGCCATGAAAATGATCAGAAGGCTGGAGAAGCTCTGCTATGAGGACAGGCTGAGGGAGCTGGGGTTGTTCAGCCTGGAGAAGAAAAGGCTCCTGGGAGACCTGAGAGTAGCCTTCCAGTACCTGTAGGGGCCTATAAGAAGGTTGCAGAAGGACTGTGTCTCCAGAGAAGGGCAATGAGGCTGGGGAGGGGTTTGGAGCACAGCCCTATGAGGAGAGGCTGAGGGAGCTGGGGTTGCTTAGCCTGGAGAAGAGGAGGCTCAGGGAGATCTTCTTGCTCTCTACAACTACCGGAAAGGAGGTTGTAGCCAGGTGGGGGTTGGTCTCTTCTCCCAAAAAACCAGCACCAGAATAAGAGGACACAGTCTCAAGCTGTGCCAGGGGAAGTTTAGGCTCAAGGAGAGAAGAAAGTTCTTCACATAGAGAGTAACTGGCCATTAGAATAGAATAGAATAGAATAGAATAGAATAGAATAGAATAGAATAGAATAGAATAGAATAGACCAGGTTGGAAGAGACCTTCAAGATCATCGCGTCCAACCCATCAACCAATCCAACCCACCTAAACAACTAAACCATGGCACCAAGCACCCCATCAAGTCTCCTCCTGAGCACCTCCAGTGATGGTGACTCCACCATCTCCCCAGGCAGTCCATTCCAATGGGCAATCACTCTCTCTGTATAGAAATTCTTCCTGACATCCAGCCTAAACCTCCTCTGGTGCAGCCTGAGACTGTGTCCTCTTCTTCTGGTGCTGGCTGCCTGGGAGAAGAGACCAACCCCCGCCTGGCTACAACCTCCCTTCAGGTAGCTGTAGAGAATGTGCTGCTCAGGGAGTTGTAGGAATGTGATGCCCAGGGAGGTGGTGGAGTCACCATCCCTGGAAGTGTTCAAAAAGGATTGGATGTGGCACTTGGTGCCATGGTTTTGTTGTCCTGAGGTTTTAGGTACTAGGTAATAGGTTGGACTTGATGATTTCTGAGGTCTTTTCCAACCTTATTGTTTCTATGACTGCTTACAAAGGCCTTCAGTGGTAGGATGAAGGGCAATGAGAGAAGAACGGATTTAGATTGTCTATTAGGAACAAGTTCTTTACTCTGAGGCTGGTGGAATCATAGAATCAATAAGGTTGGAAAAGACCTCAAAGATCATCAAGTCCAAGCTGTCACTCAACACCTCATAACTACTAGACCATGGCTTCAAGTGCCACATCCAATCCCTTTTTGAACTCTAGGGACAGTGACTCCACCACCTCCCTGGGCAGCAGATTCCAATGGCCAACAACTCTGTGAAGGAACACTGCAACAGATTGCCCAGGGAGGTAATTGAGGCCCCATCCCTGGAGATATGCAAGGTGAAGTTCAAGAAGGCTCTGGTCAGCCTGATCTAGTTGAGGATGTCCCTGCTGACTGCAGGGGGTTGGACTGGATGACCTTTGGAGGTCTCTTCCAACCAAAGCCATCCTATGATTCTGTTCTTGCTGTGGTGTGGGGAGGGATAGGCTGAGGCCATTGTGTGCAAGCATTCAGAAGCCTCTGCAGCCTGTGCAGGTACTCTGGATTGCTCAATAGCAGCAGTTGGGTGCTGTACTTGCTTGTGTAGGATTCACCAACTAATATTTACATAGAAACTGTCCAAGGCTTTAAAAATACCCCTTGACAAGTCTTGCTTTGCTGTAAACAGAAAGCTGTTCTTTAGAGGGATGACCTCAGGAGGAATTTTCAGCAACTGCTACATCAAAAGGGTTTTTCCTTTCCACTTATTGTTCTCAGAGGCACAGGGCTGTGGTACACAAATAATAGCTTGTGTTTGTGTAATGTGATGCCATGGAGCACAAAAAAAAACCCCTTAAATTCAAGGTGCAACTTGCTTGAGTAACTCAAAAGTAGCAGATAAAAAATGTCCTTTGGCACCTTATTAAAACCCACAAATGGTGGCTGGTGCCTTGGGACAAACCTACCCCAGGCTTTCAAGGCAGAGGTGAATCTCAGCTTCCCCGTAAAAATCAGCTGCAAAATTAATATTGGGGACCTTCTGCTGGCTCTTCCTCTTGAGAAGTCCATTTTTATCACTCCTGTGGTGAGAAGGAAATGCTGTACCTGCCACTTCTTGTTTGCTTCTTATTTACTCCTCTGAGCCCAATAAAAGGTTGTGTGGGAAGCCAGATAGAGCGAGGAGCAAGGTGGGTGGCTGTAACTGCAAATAAGACATGTCCTTACAGATTATTCCTGTCATGTTAGCCCTGACTGGGACAACCACTTGTTAAGAACACACAGGGTGAGAAAAGAGACTCTCAGCTGCTGCTTCTGAAAACCCCTGAGCTTCACGATTCCTGCTAAGCAAGAAAAATGGGCACTTTGGCTCTGGAAGAAAAGGTAGGAGCTGAGAGTGTAAGCTTTGATCATGGTTGGGTTAAGAGTTTAATTCAAGCAGAACAGGTTGTGATGCTCACATGGAATCACAGAATCAATAAGGTTGGAAAAGTCCTCAGAGATCAGCAAGTACAACCTGTCACCCAGCACCTCATGACTAACTAAACCATGGCACCATCCCCTTTTGAACGCCTCCAGGGATGGTGACTCCACCACCTCCCTGGGCAGCACATTCCAATGGCCAGTCTCTCTTTCTGGGAAGAACTTTCTCCTCACGTCCAGCCTAAACCTCCCCTGGCACAGCTTGAGACTGTGTCCTCTTGTTCTGGTACTGGCTGCCTGGGAGAAGACACCAACCCCCCACCTGGCTGCAACCTCCCTTCAGGGAGTTGTAAAGAGCAATAATGTCTCCCCTCCTCTTCTCCAGGCTAAGCAACCCCAGCTCCCTCAGCCTCTCCTCACAGGCCTGTGCTCCAGACCCATCCCCAGCCTCCTTGCCCTTCTCTGGACACGTTCAAGTGTCTCAATATCCTTCTTTAACTGAGGGGCCCAGAACTGGACACAGTACTCAAGGTGTGATCTAACCAGTGCTGAGCACAGGGCAGAATGACCTCCCTGCTCCTGCTGGCCACACTCTTCCTGATGCAGGCCACAGGATCTCCAGGGATGGAGATTCCACATGTGCATGCCAGACCCAGGAAACAACAAGAGTTCCACTCATGTAATTTTCTCCCTGATGTGAAGTGAGCCAGGAGAAATAAAACTGCCTGAAGACATCCACACAGCAATGTGTGGGTGTGATACTCATGCATGGGAAGAAGCCCTGGCTAGAAGGAGCCAGCTGAGTGTGTGCACACTCTGCAGCTTACTTTCCAACACAAGGTACTGAGGTTATGTTCAGGGAATACTGAGTAGTTAAAAAAGAGTCACAGGATTCACAGGATTGGAAGGCACCTCTGGAGACCATGGTGTCCAACCTCTCTGCCAGCAGGACCATAGAATTTAGCACAGGTCACACAAGAGTGCATCCAGATGGGGCTTGAAAGTCTCCAGAGAAGACTTGCATAAGCCCTGTGAGGAGAGGCTGAGGGAGCTGGGATTGCTTAGCCTGGAGAAGAGGAGGCTCAGGGGAGTCTTTATTGCTCTCTACAACTACCTGAAGGGAGGTTGTAGCCAGGAGGGGTTGGTCTCTTCTCCCAGACAACCAGCACCAGAACAAGAGGACACAGTCTCAAGCTGTGCCAGGGGAGGTCCAGACTGGATGTTAGGAGGAAATCCTACACAGAAAGAGAGATTGGCCATTGGAATGTGCTGCCCAGGGAGGTGGAGTCACCATCACTGGAGGTGTTTAGGAAGAGACTTGATAGGATGCTTGGTTGCATGGTTTAGTTGATTAGGTGGTGCTGGATGATAGGTTGGAGGCGATGATCTTGAAGGTCTCTTCCAACCTGGTCTGGTCAGGTCTATTCCATTCCATTCCATTCCATTCCATTCCATTCCATTCCATTCCATTCCATTCCATTCCATTCCATTCCATTCTACTCTATTCTATTCTACTCTATTCTATTCTATTCTATTCTATTCTATTCTATTCTATTCTATTCTATTCTATTCTATTCTATTCTATTCTCCACAACCTCTCTGGGCACCCATGGATTATTTTTTGGTTTTGATGCCTAACAGAGGAATCAAAATGGCAAATACAGGACCTAAATTTTTTTTATCAGGCTGTTCTTTTTCTTGACTTTTCAAAGTGGTTTTTTTTTTTTATGAGTACTGTATTTGTTTGGAAAAATAATGTGTATTAGTTTTTTATGCAGTGTTGTTAACTATCTTTTCCCAGAGAGGTTGTGGAGTCTCCCTGATGGGGTTGGAAAGCCTCCAGAGAAGGAGACTCCACAGCCTCTCCGGGCAGCCTGCTCCAGGGCTCTGTCACCCTCACTGTAAAGAAGTTTCTCCTCATGGTGAGGTGAAATCTTCTCTGTTCAAGTTTGCATCCATTGTTCCTTGTCCTATTACTGCACACCACCGGGAAGAGCTTGGCCCCCTCCACTTGACACCCACCCCTCAGATATTGATAGACATTGATCAGATCCCCTCTCAGCCTTCTCTTCTCCAGACTAAACTGGCCCAGGGCTCTCAGTCACTCTTCATAAGGGAGATGCTCAAGTGACCAAATCATCCTTGTGGCTCTCTGTTGGATTCTCTCCAGCAGGTCTCTGTCTCTTTTGAACTGAGGAGCCCAAAACAGGACACAGGTGCAGGTGTGATTTCACCAGAGTAGAGCAGAGGGAGAGAACAATCTCCCTAGACCTGCTGAAAACACTTTTCTTGATGCACCCCAGGATCCCATTGGCTCTCTTGGCCACAAGGACACATTGATCCAGCTGGCGGCCTGTCACTAGTGGTGTGCCCCAAGGATCAGTTCTGGGCCCCATGCTTTTCAACATCTTTATTGATGATCTGGATGAGGGCATTGAGTCCATCATCAGTAAATTTGTGGACGACACCAAGCTGGGGGCAGGAGTTGATCTGCTGGAGGGCAGAGAGGCTTTGCAGAGGGACCTCGACAGGCTGGACAGATGGGCAGAGTCCAAGGGCAGGAGATTCAACACATCCAAGTGCTGGGTGCTGCACATTGGCCACAACAACCCCATGCAGTGCTACAGGCTGGGGTCAGAGTGGCTGCAGAGCGGCCAGCCAGAGAGTGACCTGGGGGTGCTGGTTGATGGGAGGCTGAACATGAGCCTGCAGTGTGCCCAGGCAGCCAAGAAGGCCAATGGCATCCTGGGCTGCATCAGGAACAGTGTGGCCAGCAGGAGCAGGGAGGTCATTCTGCCCCTGTACACTGCACTGGTTAGGCCACACCTTGAGTGCTGTGTCCAGTCTTGGGCCCTTCAGTTTAGGAAGGATGTTGAGCAGCTGGAACGTGTCCAGAGAAGGGCAACAAAGCTGGTGAGGGGTTTGGAACACAAGCCCTACGAGGAGAGGCTGAGGGAGCTGGGGTTGCTTAGCCTGGAGAAGAGGAGACTGAGGGGTGACCTTCTTGCTCTCTACAACTCCCTGAAGGGAGGTTGTAGCCAGGTGGGGGTTGGTCTCTTCTCCCAGGCAGCCAGCACCAGAACAAGAGGACACAGTCTCAATCTGTGCCAGGGAGGTTTAGGCTGGAGGTTAGGAAGAAATTCTGCACAGAGAGAGTGATTGCCCATTGGAATGGGCTGCCTGTGGAGGTGGTGGAGTCACTGTCATTGGAGGTGTTCAGGAGGAGACTTGATGGGGTGCTTGGCGACATGATCTAGTTGTTTGATGGGTTGGACGCGATGATCTTGAAGGTCTCTTCCAACCTGGTTTATTATTGTGTTATTGTATTCTTGTATTGCTGTCCCATGCAGAACTTGCTGTCCACCAGCACTCCAAGGTCTTCCTCCATGGAGCTGCCTTCCAGCAGCGCAGCCTCTAAGCTGTACTGTTTTGGGGAAGCAGACACGAGAGTTTGCCTGAGTGACTTGATATCCTAGTTGAAGAGACTGAACACAAAGTGTTGTCGTAAGGAGAGATATTCTGTGTTTGTTTTTTTTAAGGCTGCCTCAAAGTGCATCTCCAGTGGTTTTTCCTAGGGATAATGAGATCTGAGATCTGTTCTCTCTGACACCAACACCTGGTGCTTTCCATGCAGTCTTTGAAGCACTGTGGAGATTTCACTGATGGCTAGCAGAGACAAAACTGACTCCCCCTCTGTAAATAGCCACTGTGTGCACTTTCTGGGCCTCATTGTGGAGGTCAGTGAGTTATCAGGGAGCTTGGATGGAGCTTTTCTCAGTTAAAAACAGAACAAACCCAACCAACCAACCAACCAACCCCAAACCCAAGATATATTTAGATTTCAGAGACTCACAGAAATATTCAGGGTGGAAAAGACCCTCAGGATCACCAAGTCCAACCAATAACCCTTATCTATAAGGTTCATCCCTAAACCATATCCCCAAGCACCACATCCAAACCACCTAGGCTTGGGGACTCCACCACCTCCCTGGGCAGCACATTCCAATGCCTGACCACTCTTGCTGTGAATTTTTTTCCCCCTAATGCCCAGGCTGGGTAGGTTTTGCTCAAAGTGTAGTCTAAAGTACAGGTTCAACAGAAGTAACTAACAAGGCTCTTATGACATCAGCCAAGAATCCAGGACAAGATTTTGTTCATAAATGAAGTAAATGGCAGCTAATAAATATGTATGGAATAGAAAACTTTTCTAACAAAGCTCTGATTGTTCAGGGTTTCTCTTCAGACTGCAGCCCTGCTTATTTTTCCAGCTATTGTCTGTTGCACTTCCATTTCACAGGCTAAGCCAGGTAAATCTGTATGGGGCTGGGGTCTGTATTTCATTGGTCTGTAGTGTTTAGTCTGCTGTGGTTTAAATCTTGCTGGGTCTCTTTAGAATAGAGTAGAGTAGAATAGAGTAGAGTAGAGTAGAGTAGAGTAGAGTAGAGTAGAGTAGAGTAGAGTAGAGTAGAATAGAATAGAATAGAATAGAATAGAATAGAATAGAATAGAATAGAATAGAATAGAATAGAATAGAATAGAATAAACCAGGTTGGAAGAGACCTTCAAGATCATCGCCTCCAACCTATCATCCAGCACCACCTAATCAACTAAACCATGGCACCAAGCATCCTATCAAGTCTCCTCCTAAACACCTCCAGTGATGGTGACTCCACCACCTCCCTGGACACCTCCAATGGCCAGTCTCTCTTTCTGGGAAGAACGTTTTCCTAACATCCAGCCTAAACCTCCCCTGGTGCAGCTTGAGACTGTGTCCTCTTGTTCTGGTGCTGGTTGCCTGGGCGCAGAGACCAACCCCCACCTGGCTACAACCTCCCTTCAGGTAGTTGTAGGCAGCAAGAAGGTCTCCCCTGAACCTCCTCTTCTCCAGTCTAAACAATCCCAGCTCCCAGATCATCAAGTCCAACCCCTGCTAAAGCAGGGTCACCCAGGGTAGTCTGCACAGGAATGCATCCAGGTGGGGTTGGAAAGTCTCCAGAGAAGGAGACCCCACAACTCCAGTATCACAGTATCACCAAGGTTGGAAGAGACCTCAAAGATCATCAAGTCCAACCTGTCACCACAGACCTCATGTCTAGACCATGGCACCAAGTGCCACGTCCAATCCCCTCTTGAACACCTGAAAATACCTGGGCAGCCTGTTTAAAAGCTTTTCAGGTTGCAGTTTTCACAGAGTCACAGAACATTAGGTGTTGGAAGGGACCTTGAAAGATCACCCAATCCAAGCCTCCTGGCAGAGCAGGATCACCTAGAGCAGATCACACAGGAATGCATCCAGGTAGGTTTTGAATGTCTCCAAAGAGGGAGACTCCACAACTTCTCTGGGCAGCCTGTTCCAGGCTCTGTCACCCTGGCCCTTTCTTGGAGGCCTTTTGGTTCTTGTTCAGGCAAGGCTTAGGCAACCTCTTGGGAAACAAACAGCATTTCAGGGCTTGGGCCGTTGAGTAGTGCTTTTGGTGGTGAAATTAGCTGTGTTGAACCCACCTGGGCATGCCTGGGCAATGAGATGGTTCCCTAAGACAGAAAGGTTACTGCTTTGCTGCTGGCAGATGGAAGGGGAGTACCGAGAAAGGATGATCTGGGTGGACTGTGCTTGAAAGCTTTCTAAATCAGGCCTGAGCAGAGGTGTAGTGACTACAGAGCGTGGAATCTGCCCTCCCACACATGCTGCAGATTATGGTAAAGAATGCAGCCACTGACAGGCTATTCATGCTTTGGTTAGCAGTGAGCAGGGGGCTGGAGAGGCCACGCTGCCCAGCAGAGCAGAGCAGAGCAGAGCAGAGCAGAGCAGAGGAGCCCGACTGCTGCAGCAGGAGAGGAGGACTTGTTCACACTGAAAATCAGCAGCCTGAGATCAGATACCCTTCACTCCCTGAGGGCTGCCAGGGGGTTGCATTTGATTTTTGGCATTGTTGGCCAGGCAACCAGCACCAGACAAGAGGACACAGTCTCAAGCTGCACCAGGGGAAGTTTAGGCTGGAGGTGAGGAGAAAGTTCTTCCCAGATAGAGTAATTGGCCATTGGAATGTGCTGCCCAGGGAGGTGGTGGAGTCACTGTCCCTGGAGGTGTTCAAGAGGGGATTGGATGTGGCACTTGGTGCCATGGTTTAGCCATGAGGTCTGTGATGCCAGGTTGGACTTGATGATCTTTGAGGTCTTTTCCAACCTTGGTGATTCTGTGATTCTGTGATATCAATAAAGCTGGGGAGGAGTCTGGAGCACAGCCCTGTGAGGAGAGGCTGAGGGAGCTGGGGTTGCTTAGCCTGGAGAAGAGGAGGCTCAGGGAGACCTTCTTGCTCTCTACAACTACCTGAAGGGAGGTTGTAGACAGGCAGAGCTTGGTCTCTTCTCCCAGGCACCCAGCACCAGAACAAGAGGACACAGTCTCAAACTGCACCAGGGAAAGTTTAGGCTGGAGGTGAGGGGAAAGTTCTTCCCAGAGAGAGTTGTTAGCCATTGGAATGGGCTGCCCAGGGAGGTGGTGGAGTCACCATCTCTGGAGGTGTTCAACAAGGGATTTGATGTGGCACTTGAAGCCATGGTTTAGTTAGTCATGAGGTGTTGGTTGACAGGTTGGACTTGATGATCTCTGAGGTCTTTTCCAAACTTATTGATTCTTATGATAAGTCTCAGAGAAGATGCAGAAATGCTGTGAGTGGTTGGTACAAGGAAGCTATGGGAAGGGGAGGAGGAAGTGCCAGGGAGGTGTTTGTTAATTAAAGTTGGAGCTTGATGGCTAACTGGACAACACAACTCCTTGGCATGGGCATGTTCAGCCTCACCTTGAATATCTCCAGGGATGGGGCTCCAACCACCTCCCTGGGCAACTGTTACAGTGTTCTGACACCCTCACGGTGCAGAGCTTGTTCCTAACATCCAATCTATATCTGCTCCACTCTAGTTTGAAGCCATTGTCTCTCATTCTGTCACTGCAGGCCTTTGTAAACTGCCTCTCTCCATCCTTCTTGGAGCCCTCTCCAGGTACTGGAATGCTGCTATAAGGTATTGCTGAAACCTTCTTTGTTTCCAGGCTGAACACTCCCAGCTCCCTCAGCCTGTCCTTGGAGCAGAGATGCTCCAACCCCCTGATCATTTTCATAGCCCTCCTCTGGATCCACTCCATCACATCCATGTCCTTTTTGGGTTTGAGGGCTCTAGACCTGGATGCAACACTCCAGGTGAGGTCTCAGAAGAACAGAGCAAAGTGGCATGTTTCAAGGGAGGGGAATTCATGTACTTAAAGCCAGGTGTGAGCATTACAGGTGCTTAACATCCACATTAGATAGATATTTCAACTTAAAAAATCTCTTCTAGAAAGTAGTTTTTAGTTAGACCTTATTGGTCTTATAACTGGTATGCCTCACTTAGGGGATAGACTGGAATAGCCTGGAGTGGAGTGGAGTGGGAGTGGAGTGGAGTGGTGGAGTGGAATGGAATGGAATGGAATGGAGTGGAATGGAATGGAATAGAATAGAATAGAATAGAATAGAATAGAATAGAATAGAATAGAATAGAATAGAATAGAATAGAATAGAATAGAATAGAATAGAATTAACCAGGTTGGAAAAGACCTCAGAGATCATCAAGTCCAGCCTATCAACCAACACCATCTAATCAACTCAACCATGGTACCAAGCACCCCATCCAGTCTCTTCCTAAACACCTCCAGTGATGGTGACTCCACCACCTCCCTGGGCAGCACATTCCTGTGGCCAATCACTCTCTCTGTGATGAATTTCTTCCTAACATCCAGCCTAAACCTCCCCTGGCACAGTTTGAGACTGTGTCCTCTTGCTCTGGTGCTGGGAAGGTACAATGTATTTTATCTTTAAAGATCTGAGCTTTGCAAAAGCTCTGGGGAAAAATGAGTGGAATGAAGAGGGTTTCTTCAGTTAGACCAGCTTGGAATGTGCTGCCCAGGGAGGTGGTGGAGTCACCATCCCTGGAGGTGTTCAGGAGGGGATTGGATGTGGCACTTGGTGCCATGGTTTAGTAATGAGATCTGTGGTGACAGGTTGGACTTGATGATCTTTGAGGTCTCTTCCAACCTTGGTGATTCTGTGATTCTGTTAATAACCAATCTGCACTCAGATATCTTCCAGTGTCCTGAAAAGATTGTCCCCAGGTTTTGCTTCTCTCTTGTGATGGGAATGCACCTGGCCTGGAGGTAATTCCTGTGTCAGGAGACATATAACACACTCCTGGGTTTACGCAGGGACTCACAAACATGTGATGTGTGCAGGCTACAGCACTCCCCTGTCCTGCACCCCCATAGGGGTAAAGCAGGATTGTAAAAAATCAGCATTTCTTTTCACCAGCTCGAGAAGAAAAGCAGAAGCTTGCTTAGAGGGTTGCCTAAAAATGCTTCTCATAGGGAAAGTTAACTAAAATATTACAGAATCAGAATCATAGAATGGTCTGGGTTGGAAGGGACTTCCAAAGGTCATCCAGCCCAACCCCCTCTGCAGTCATCAGGGGCTTCCTCAACTAGATCAGGCTGCCCAGAGCCCTGTCCAGCCTCACCTTGAATATCTCCAGGGATGGGGTCTCAACCACCTCGTTGGGCAACCTGCTCCAGTGTTGCACTGCCTTCATGGCAAAGAACTTGCTCCTAACATTCAATCTAAACCTACTCTTCTCCAGCTTATAGCTATTGCCCCTCATCCTATTACCACAGGTCTTTGCAAACAGTCTCTCCCCATCCTTCTTGCAGCCCCCTTAAGCTACTGGAAGGCTGCTATTAGGTCTGCCTGGAGCCTCCTCTTGTACAGCCTGAACAACCCCAGCTCCCTCAGCCTCTCCTCATAGGGTTTGTGCTTTTTCTTAGAGTATGGAGTGAGGATTAGTAATGCTACCCTTTAGCAAGATAGAGCTTTCATGACTCTGTCTCCTGGGGACGCTGAGCTCTCTGTTGTCCCATTAGCTCTGTCAATGGCCATTGATGAGAACAAAGCTCCAACCAAAGCCCCTTATCTAGGCAACCAGATTGCCATTGGGTAACCCCATCTCCTGCGTTTGTTTGTCTCCTCAAACCTGTGCTCAAAGATGACCCAAAGGTAATCAGAATACAGAATTAACCAGGCTGGAAAAGACCTTCAAGATCATCAAGTCCAACCTATCACCCAAAACCATCTAATCAACTAAACCATGGCACCAAGTGCCTCATCCAGTCTCTTTTTAAACACTTCCAGCCATGGTGACTCCACCACCTCCCTGGGCAGCACATTCCAAAGGCCATTCTCTCTTTCTGGGAAGAATTTCTTTCTAACCTCCAGCCTAAACCTCCCCTGGCACAGCTTGAGACTGTGTCCTCTTGATCACACTCACTGGGCTCACCCTGTCAGCCTGTGTGTTTCCTACCTCCTTCTTTTGTCATCATCACAGTGCTCTAGAGTCAATCACCCTGTGCCACACCTATCAGGTTCCATTCAGGATGAGTTGATAAAATCTGAACCAGATCATTTGTTTAAAAAAAAAGCTATGTTTTAGATGAGCTGGGAGGTAGCATGGGGATGTGTGTGACTGGAAGGGGCAAGAGGTAAACTCTTTATAGAATCATAGAATCAATAAGGTTGGAAAAGACCTCAAAGATCATCAAGTCTAACCTGTCACCCAACACCTCATGACTACTAAATCATGGCTTCAAGTGCCATGTCCAGTCCCTTTTTGAACACCTCCAGGGCTGGTGACTCCATGGGAAGGTGACTTCCAATGGCTAACGACTCCCTCTGTGAAGAACTTTCTCCTCACCTTGAGCCTAAACGTCCCCTGGCACAGCTTGAGACTGTGTCCTACTGTTCTAGTGCTGGTTGCCTGGGAGAAGAGACCAACCCCCACCTGGCTACAACCACTCTTCAGGTAGTTGTAGAGAGCAACGAGGTCTCCCTGAGCCTCCTCTTCTCCAGGCTAAACAACCCCAGCTCCCTCAGCCCCTCCTCATAGGGCTTGTGCTCAAGGCCTCTCCCCTCCTTCGTTGCCCTTCTCTGGACATGTTCAAGAGTCTCAATGTCCTTCTTAGGATCATAGGATCACAGGATGTTAGGGGTTGGAAGGGACCTCTGAAGATCATAGAATCATAGAATCAGTCAGGGTTGGAAGGGACCACAAGGATCAGCTAGTTCCAACCCCCTGACATGGGCAGGGACACCCTACACTAGATCACGCTGGCCAGAGCCTCGTCCAGCCTGGGCTTAAACACCTCCAGGGACTGGGCCTCAACCACCTCCCTGGATAACCCATTCCAGGGCTTCACCACTCTCATGGGGAAGAACTTCTTCCTCACATCCAGCCTGAATCTCCCCACCTCCAGCTTCATTCCATTCCTCCTAGTCCTATCACTACCTGAGATCCTGAGAAGTCCCTCCCCAGCCTTCCTGTAGCCCCTTTCAGATACTGGAAGGCCACAATGAGGTCACCTGGGAGCCTTCTCTTCTCCAGACTGAACAGCCCCAACTCCTTCAGTCTGTCCTCAGTCCAACCCCCCTTCAGATCAGGACCATAGAATCCAGCACAGGTCACACAGGAACGCATCCAGAGTGGGCTGGAAAGGCTCCAGAGAAGGACACTCCACAACCTCTCTGGGCAGCCTGTTCCAGTGCTCTGTGACCCTCACAGTGAAGAAGTTCCTCCTCATGTTGAGGTGGAACCTCCTGTGCTGTAGTTTATATCTATTGCCCCTTGTCCTATGGCAGGGAGCAAGTGAGCAGAGCCTGTCCCTTCCCTCTTCACCCCCAGCCCTCACTTATTTATGAACATGTATTAAATCCCCTCTCAGTCTTCTCCTCTCCAAGCTGAGCAGCCCCAGGGTTCTCAGCCTCTCCTCACAGGGCAGTGCTCCAGACCCTCAATCTTCTTGGTGCTGTCTGATGGTACCCAGGTTAAAAATTCACTCTTGCAGAAATTTGTTGTTGTTGTTAAAACTTGCTATTTTGATGTGCAAAGCACAGATTTTCCCACCAATCACAATGATAATTATGGAAAGATCTCACTGTACTAGCCACCACTGTGCTCTGGTTTATGAAGTATTGGTGGGTTTGTTCTTTTTGCATGGAGGCAAACCAAACCACCAGCTGCAGTTGTGCATTATGAAAGATTAATGGAATATAAAGTTCTTTTTAAATCCCCTTCTTTCACCACCCCCTCCCCTTTCCCACCATATCTGCCCCATTTTCCACCCCACCTGCCCCATATTCCCCCTTTTCTCCCGCAAATCCTAGACACCTGGGCTCTCTTGCAGTCTCCTCCCAACCCAGGTTTGGCCACTTGGCCCTCCTCACCCACTCCCCTATTTAATCCCCACCAGGAAAGGCAGCAGCCCTAAGCTGAGCCCATCTGGGCTGAGGATCCTCCTCTGATCACCGGTGAGTGCCCATGGTGCACACTGGGTGATGGTGGTGGTGACAACAAAGGCCGGGGGCCTGGTGGCCCCCGGTTGTTAGGACCAGGATTGATGACTCCTCCAATATCAACCACAGGTGCTGGCTGGGGCTCCTCACTGGGGCTGAGCTCCTCTGGGTGGTGTCTTGCCTGGTGAGGGTCTTGCCCCTGGCTCTGGGATGGCTGCAAAAATGGTGGTGGTGGAGCAGAAGCTGCTTAGACAGCGGGGAGGATGGTGTTAGAGGGAACAGGGGCTGTGTAGGCGGGGGGAGGGTGGCGCTAGAGGGAGCAGGGGCTGTGTAGGCGGGGGGAGGGTGGCGCTAGAGGGAGCAGGGGCTGTGCAGGAGGGGGGAGGGTGGCGCTAGAGGGAGCAGGGGCTGTGTAGGCGGGGGGCAGGGTGGCGCTAGAGGGAGCAGGGGCTGTGTAGACCGGGGGAGGGTGGCGCTAGAGGGAGCAGGGGCTGTGTAGGAGGGGGGAGGGTGGCACTAGAGGGAGCAGGGGCTGTGTAGGAGGGGGGAGGGTGGCGCTAGAGGGAGAGGGGGGCTGAGCAGGGGCTGTGGGAGGGGGGAGGGTGGCGCTAGAGGGAGCAGGGGCTGTGTAGGCGGGGGGGGAGGGTGGCGCTAGAGGGAGCAGGGGCTGTGTAGACAGGGGGAGGGTGGCGCTAGAGGGAGCAGGGGCTGTGTAGACAGGGGGAGGGGGGCAGGGTGGCTGCTAGAGGGAGCAGGGGCTGTGTAGACTGTGGGGGAGGGTGGCGCTAGAGGGAGCAGGGGCTGTGTAGGAGGGGGCAGGGTGGCGCTAGAGGGAGCAGGGGCTGTGTAGACAGGGGGAGGGTGGCGCTAGAGGGAGCAGGGGCTGTGTAGACAGGGGGGAGGGTGGCGCTAGAGGGAGCAGGGGCTGTGTAGGCAGGGGGGAGGGTGGCACTAGAGGGAGCAGGGGCTGTGTAGGAGGGGGGAGGGTGGCGCTAGAGGGAGCAGGGGCTGTGTAGGCGGGGGGAGGGGGGCGCTAGAGGGAGCAGGGGCTGTGTAGGCGGGGGGAGGGTGGCGCTAGAGGGAGCAGGGGCTGTGTAGACAGGGGGAGGGTGGCGCTAGAGGGAGCAGGGGCTGTGTAGGCGGGGGGAGGGTGGCGCTAGAGGGAGCAGGGGCTGAGTAGGCAGGGGGGAGGGTGGCACTAGAGGGAGCAGGGGCTGTGTAGGCGGGGTAGAGGGTGGTGTAGTCCTCCATTACAGTTCAGTTTACAAATACAACAAAAGGGTATTGGTTTGTTTCAGTTCCCATTCAGCCACCTCCCAGAACCACTCAAATGATTCTGACCTCTTCATCCAATTTAATTACCGATGCAGAGTCCATTCCAGACTGGCTTTATGCACACAGGACACTGGGAAAACAAACCAAACAAACCAAAGCAACCCCAAACACATTCCTCTGCCAAGCTTTTTGCAGTATTCCTCAGTGCTTCTCCCTTCCTCTGCTCTCCACCACTATGACCTGATGACCCAAAGTAGAATGCCCTCCCAAACTCCAAACAGCCCATTCTCTAGAGAGAGTTAGGACATACAGGACAAATTCCTGCACCACACTCTGACAGGATTGATCATTCAGTTAAAGAATGAAGTTCAGTCTTTCTGCCATGTACCTCAGCTGCATGACCAGGTGATACAGAACAAGCTGATGTTCGGACAGCAATTCTGAGTCAGCCTCACTTCTCATGAGCAGGCAAAGCACACATTGGTGTACACCATGTACACTATGGGATGCTAAAGAGCCTGTACATGCTAACCTCTGGGTTTAGCCCATGGGCTCCTACTTTTCCATGTCTCTTTTCATTTGCAATAAAGCTGGACTAATATTTCTTTCATGCCCAGGTAGCTGGGGCAGCTCTAGGTGAATAAAACACTTGAGTGCCCTTTGCTCTTTCTTTAACCCGAATTCCTAGCACACAGTGGGCTGCTTCAAAGTGAAGACAAGTCCTCCTTATCTTATATTAAAGCAAATCAATTTTTACCATGCCCACACACAGTCATGCTGCCTTCATCACCCTCCTCTTTGGTACCCTTAATTCATAGAAGACAGCATGAGCTGCATGTTGAAATGAAGGCCCTGCCTGTATTGATTACAACAGCAGACCACAATAGAATAGAATAAACCAGGTTGGAAGAGACCTTCAACATCCTTGCATCCAACCTATCAACCAATCCAACCCACCTAGTCAACTAAACCATGGCACCAAGCACCCCATCAATCTCCTCCTGAACATCTCCAGTGATGGTGACTCCACCACCTCCACAGGCAGTCCATTCCAATGGGCAATCACTCTCTCTGTGTAGAACTTCTTCCTAACATCCAGCCTAAACTTCCCCTGGTGCAGCTTGAGACTGTGTCCTCTTGTTCTGGTACTGGCTGCCTGGGAGAAGAGACCAACCTCTGCCTGGCTACAACCTCCCTTTAGGTAGTTGTGGAGAGCAATAAGGTCTCCCCTGAGCCTCCTCTTCTCCAGGCTAAGCAACCCCAGCTCCCTCAGCCTCTCCTCATAGGGCTTGTGTTCCAAACCCCTCACCAACTTTGTTGCCCTTCTCTGGACACGTTCCAGCAACTCAACATCCTTCCTAAACAGAGGGGCCCAGAACTGGACACAAGACTCAAGGTGTGGCCTAACCAGTGCAGTGTGCAGGGGCAGAATGACCTCCCTGCTTCTACTGGCCACACTGTTCCTCATGCAGGCCAGGATGCCATTGCCTTGGCTGGCTGGGCACACTGCAGGCTCATGTTCAGCCTACCATCAATACAATACAATACAATACAATACACCAGGTTGGAAGAGACCTTCAAGATCATCGCGTCCAACCCATCAAACAATCCAACCCACCCAACAACTAGACCATACAGCCAAGCACCCCATCAAGTCTTCTCCTGAACACCTCCAGTGAAGGTGACTCCACCACCTCCACGGGCAGCCGATTCCAATGGCCAATCACTCTCTCTGTGTAGAACTTCTTCCTAACATCCAGCCTAAACCTGCCCTGGCGCAGCCTGAGACTGTGTCCTCTTGTTCTGGTGCTGGCTGCCTGGGAGAAGAGGCCAACCTCTGCCTGGCTACAACCTCCCTTCAGGTAGTTGTAGAGAGCAATAAGGTCACCCCTCAGTCTCCTCTTCTCCAGGCTAAGCAACCCCAGCTCCCTCAGCCTTTCCTCATAGGGCTTGTGTTCCAAACCCCTCACCAGCTTTGTTGCCCTAAACCAGCACCTCAACCAGCACCAGTTCTAGTAGTTTATTGAAATCTTAACATGAGTATGCCACCCATGATTTGACACATTGCCAACACTAGGCAGCAGTACAGATTAGGGGTCATCCGCTGGAAAGCAGCTCCAAAAAGAGCTGGTGGTGGAGTCCCAGTGAACAGTAAGTTATCTAAGGGACAGCAATGTGCCCTTGTGGCCAAGAAGGCCAATGGTATCCTGGGGTGCATTAGTAAAAGTGTTTCCATCAGGTCTAGGGAGGTATTCCTTCCCCTCTGCTCTGTCCTGGTTAGACCACACCTGCAATACTGTGTTGAGTTTTGAGCTCCCCAATTCAAGAAAGACAGGGACCTGCTGGAGAGAGTCCAGTGAAGAGCTATGAGGATGATTAAGGGACTGGAATATCTCTCTTATAAAGAAATAGCAAGAGAACTGGGACTGCTTAGTCTGAATAGAATAGAATAGAATAGACCAGACCAGGTTGGAAGAGACCTTCAAGATCATCGTGTCCAACCTATCGTCCAACACCACCTAATCAACAAAGCCATGCAACCAAGCACCCTATCAAATCTCCTCCTAAACACCTCCAATGATGAGGGGGATCTTATAAATGTCTACATATATCTGAGGGCTGGGTGTCAAGAATAAGGGGACAAGCTCTTTTCCCTGCAATAGGACATGGAATAATGGATAAAAGTTAGAACACAGGAATTTCCACCTCACCATGATGAGAAACTTCTTTACTGTGAGGGTGACAGAGCCCTGGAACAGGCTGCCCAGAGAGGTTGTGGAGTCTCCTTCTCTGGAGGCTTTCAAAGCCAACCTGGATGTGCTCCTGTGTGGCCTGCCCTAGGTGATCCTGGTCTGGCAGGGGAGTTGGATCCAATGATCTCTAGAGGTCCTTTCCAACCCCAGTGATTCAATGATTCTATGCTTCTATGATTCAATGATTCTATGTGCATGTGAAACTGGGGATGAAATGACTTAAGGAGGCTTTATTCAGGGAGCTAATGTTAAATCACTTTACCATTAATACATCAGCTCATGGATAAGGCTGGAATACCTTGTAGTGCAGGGAATTGATACAACTAAATAGTGCATGTGCCAGGAGATCCTTGCTGAGTAGCCTTTGTTGCATCCTTTGCCCAGTAGAGAGCAGCAACTCACAAAGTGTTTCCTTTGCAGGTCTCCCCTTACAGAAGCTGTTAAAATGAGTCTTGATTCGTTTCTGGAGTTCATCGTAGCTTAAGGCAAACTGAAAACTTTGTAGGAATTGGTTATGAAATTCAAGGCAGTTTTAGAAGTCCCTTAAAAAACAGAGTGAAAGGTCTGGCATTCCCTGGCACTGTCATACCACTTGCTGGATAGCAGGATAAACTAATCACAGAATGGTCCAGGCCAGAAGGGACCTTTAAAGATCATCCAGTCCAACCTCCCCACAGTCATCAGGGACATCCCCACCTAGATCAGGCTGCCCAGGGCCTCCTAGAGCCTCACCTGGGCATCTCCAGGGATGAGGCCTCAACCACCTCCCTGAGCAACCTGTTCCAGTGTTCCACCACACTCATAGTGGAGAACTTCTTCCTGATATCCAACCTAAATCTGCCCTTCTCTAGTTTGAAGCCGTTGCCCCTCATTCTGTCACCACAGGCCCTTGAAAATAGTCTCTCCCCATCTATTCTGTAGTCCCCATCCAGGTACTGGAAGGCTGCTATTATGTCTCCCCAGAGCCTCCTCTTCTCCAGGCTGAACAACCCGGCTCCCTCAGTCTGTCTTCATAGCAGAGATGCTCCAACCCCTGATCATTTTCATGGCCCTCCTCTGGACCTTCTCCATCAGGTCCATGTCATTAGAATAGAATAGAAGGGAATAGAAGAGAATTAACCAGGTTGGAAGAGCCCTTTAAAATCATCAAATCCAACCTATCACCCAACACCATCTAAGCAACTAAACCATGGCACCAAGCACCCCATCCAGTCTCTTCCTAAACACCTCCAGGGATGGTGACTCCACCACCTCCCTGGGCTGCACATTCCAATGGCAAATCTCTTTCTGGGAAGAACTTCTTCCTAACATCCAGCCTAAACCTCCCGTGGTACAGCTTGGGACTGTGTCCTCTTGTTCTGGTGCTGGTTGCCTGGGAGAACACACCAACCTCCAGCTGGCTACAACTTCCCTTCAGGTAGTTGTAGACAGCAACTTTCCTTCCTATACTGAGGGTCCAGACCTGTACACAGCACTCCAGGTGAGGTCTCACCAGAGCAAAGTGGCAGAATCATCTCTCTGGATCTGCTGGCAGTGCATCTATTGATGCAGCTCAGGATGGCATTTGCCTTCTGGGCTGCAAGCTCACACTGCCTGCTCATGTAGTCTTAGGCAGTTCTCCTTTCTATGAGCAAAACTTGAAGCATCTGTGTGTTAGACTGAAACTTTGTTTTGCCACTCCTTTCACAGAATTACTAGTTCTATTCCATCTCTCACCTAACAGGATCATATTTTCATGTGACATTTGCAGCATTCCATGATCTCATGTGTGGTTTCTTTTTATCATAGAATCAATAGGTTTGGAAAAGACCTGAGAGATCATCAAGTCCAACCTGGCACCCAAGACCTCATGGCTACTGAACCATGGCACCAAGTGCCACATCCAATCCCCTCTTGAACACCTCCAGGGATGGTGACTCCACCACCTCCCTTTTGTAATTGCCAGGTAAGGAAGGGAAAAAGCCCACTCCAGCCAAATCACTCTTGAGACTGGGACAAATCACAGCATGAATTCTCATTCTCTTGCAGGTATGCAGCAAACCTTTACCCCACCACAAAGGACCTTAGGACTGGACATTAGGAAAAGGATTTTCACAGCAAGAGTGGCCAGACATGGGAATGTGCTGCTCAGGGAGGCAGTGAGTGACCAGTGCTAGATGCTATGGTCCTGCTCTGGCAGGGGAGTTGGACGTGAAGACCTCCTGAGGTCCCTTCCAACGTCCAGCATCCTGTGATCCTGTGAAGCAAATCTAGCCCTAGTGGATGGGAGGTTAATCATGAGCCAGCCATGTGCTCCTTTGGCCAAGAAGGCCAATGCCATTCTGGGGTTAGTAGGTGAAAAAAGGTTCTCCTGCCCCTCTACTCTGCCCTGGTGAGGCTGCATCTGGAATATTGTGTCCAGTTCTGGGCCTCTCAGTTCAAGAGGGACCTCAGGGAACTGCTTGAAAGAGTCCAGGGCAGAGCCACCAAAATGATGAAGGGAGTGGAACCATCTTCCTTAGGAGGAGAGACTGAGGGAACTGAGGCTCTTTAGTTTGGAGAAGAGGAGACTGAGGGGTGACCTCATTCATGCTTATAAAGATGTGCAGGGGGAGTGCCAAGTGGTTGGAGCCAGGCTCTGCTGGGTGATGCCCAATGACAGCACAAGGGGCAGTGGGTGGAAGTCGAGGCATAGGAAGTTCCATGGAAACAGGAGGAAAATCTTTTCCCTGTGAGGGTGCTGGAACACTGGAACAGGCTGCCCAGGGGGTTTGTGGAGTCTCCCTCTCTGGAGATATTCAAGACCTGCCTGGATGTGTTCCTGTGTGATCTGCTCTAGCTGATCCTGCTCTGGCGGGGTGGGGGGGGGGCTGGCCTGGATGACCTTTTGAGGTCCCTTCCAACTCCTAACATATTCTGTGATTCTGTGTGTCACTGTGAGGAGGAGAAGAAACTCAGTGCTGTGTCAGAAGCTGAGCTGAAGACGTGTGTTGGAGGGGGTCGACGAGCGGCCTGTGAGGCTGAGGCAGGGGAGCTGGCAGCTGGAATGGCAGCACTGTGCTGAGCTGCTCCGCTGAGCTTTGCAGTGATGTTAAACAGAGCAGCTTTGAAGTGGGAGCTCCAATAAAAAAGAGCCCCTGCAATGAGTTTAGACCATCTGTTTATGTAAATGTACTCTCTCCCAACCAGGATACGAGGTGAATTAACTGCTTGGGCCATACCCTGAATAACTTCAACCTTGACCGTAGCTCCCTTTAGGATTTGTGCTCTGCCAGGCCCCTGCCCTCCTTTTCATATTGCTAAAGCCTTGAAGTCTTCTGCATGCTGGAACATTTCCCTGTAATCTGGGTCTCCAACAAGCTGCTGTCATCACAGATGTATCACAAACAGGTCTTGCCCCAGGATACTGCATGTTTTCTGAAGACCCACTTTCCTAACATCATTCCAGTGACATGCAGGAGCCTTCTCTTCTTGCCTCACCTCCTGTCTTATTCATTTTGTCTTTAAAAATGAGCACATTGTTCAGTATTTTCTATATCTGTTATTAAATCTTTTTCATTAGGTTCCCCCCCCCAAAAAAAAAAAAAAAAAAAAGGAAATATTATTGATCTTATTTGCATCAGAAAAAAAAATAGTTATTTAAATAGGGGAAAAAAAAAAAACCAAACCAAACCAAAACCCAACCATGACCACAATCTATCCCAGGTAATTAGTGATAGAACAAGAGGGAATGGCCCCAAGCTGCCACTGGGGAGGTTTAGACTGGACATTAGGAGCAATTGTTTCAGGGTGAGACTGGTCAGGCATTGGAATGTGCTGCCCAGGGAGGTGGTTGAGTCCTCAAGACTGAATGTGTTTCAAGGTGGTGCTTGGGGATATGGTTTAGGGGTGTAGAGTAGAGTAGGGTTCTGGGTTGGCCTTGGTGATCCTGAGGGTCTTTTCCAAGCTGAATGTTTCTGTGATTCTCTTTAAAGCAGTGTCTTGGGCTCATATCTGATCTTATTACAGTAGAAATATATGTCAGACTTCCAAGCCAGTTTTGCAATACAATTTGAATGCTGCTTTTATAAACCCAGGTCTTGATGTGTTATTATTGCATGTTGCTAAGGGATGAGACTATGAAATTCATCAAATGATTGATAGACTGTCACAGCTTTCAGAACCTGTGAGCTTGTTAGTAGTAAGTGGAAGTAAAAGTTTGTCTCTGCTCTGAAAAGTGATCATAGAATCATAGAATCAACCAGGTTGGAAAAGACCTCGGAGATCATCAAGTCCAACCTATCACCCAACACCTCATGAAAACTAAACCATGGCTCCAAGTGCCATGTCCAATCCTTTTTTGAACACCTCCAGGGATAGGGACTCCACCACCTACCTGGCACATTCCAATGGCCTATTACTCTTTCTGTGAAGAACTATCTCCTCACCTCCAGCTTAAACCTCCCCTGATGCAGCTTGAGACTGTGTCCTCTTGTTCTGGTGCTGGTTGCCTGGGAGAAGAGACCAACCCCCTTCAGGTAGGAGGTCTCCCCTGCTCATTAAGGTCTCCCCTGAGCCTCCTCTTCTCCAAGCTAAACAACCCCAGCTCCCTCAGCCTCTCCTCATAGGGCTTGATCTTGAGAACTCTCCCCAGCCTCGTTGCCCTTCTCTGGACACGTTCAAGTGTCTCAATGTCCTTCTTGAATTGAGGAGCCCAGAACTGGACACAGGACTTGAGGTATGGCCTAACCAGTGCTGAGTACAAGGGCAGAATGACTTTCCTGCTCCTGCTGGCCACACTGTTCCTGATGCACAGGACTGGAAGCTACAGGTATTTAGGTACCACTAGTGACAAGGCGGATTTAGGTTCCCAACTCCTTATTCAGCTCCTTGGTTTTGTTGGCCACATGCCTGGTGCTCCAGTCATGCACAATTAATAACTGAACACAGCCATGGCATTTTAAGCAATAGACTTGAAGTGTATTTAGAGGGGGGGGGGGGATATTGAAAACATGTCCAGCTTAATTAGAAGGGAATGGAAAAGAGGAAGCCACCCTAGAGCTAGCTCATGGGAGACAGCCCTGGCATACAGACAAGCAGGGGGATCAAAAGGCTCTTGCACAACGTAATGAGCAAATAGATGACAAGTACAACGCCTGGGCACACTGCTGGCTCATGTTCAGCTGGCTGTCAGTCACTGAGGATTCAGACCTTCCCTTTTAAATCAATGCTGCTGTACCACCGTGGCCATGCAGATCACAGGATCACAGGATGTTAGGGGTTGGAAAGGATGTCTGGAGATCTTTGAGTCCAACCCCTGTCAGAGCAAGGCCATAGAATCTGGCACAGGTCACACAGGAATGCATCCAGACAGGGCTTGGGAGTCTCCAGAGAAGGAGACTCCACAACCTCTCTGGGGAGCCTCTTCCAGGGCTCTGTCCCCCTTACAGTAAAGTTCTTCCTCATGTTGAGGTGGAGCTTCATCTTCTGTAGTTTCCATCCATTGCTCCTTGTCCTATCCCAGGGCACAAGTGAGCAGAGGCTGTCCCTTCCTTCTTCACACCCAGCCCTCAGACTTTTATAGACATTGATCAGATCCCCTCTCAGTCTTCTCCTCTCCACACTAAACAGCCCCAGGGCTCTCAGCCTCTCCTCATCAGGCAGTGCTCCAGTCCCTTCATCATCCTTGTAGCCCTTTGTTGGACTCTCTCCAGCAGATCCTGGTCTGTCTTGAACTGGGGAGCCCAGAACTGGATGGAATATTCCAGATGTGACCTCACTAGGGCAGAATAGAGGGGAGGAGAACCTCCCTAGATCTGCTGGACACACTCTTCTTAATGCACCCCATGTGCTTTCTTTAGGAACAAAAGCCTTTATGTCTTTTAACACTGCCAAAAGAGTGGGATCTTCCTTCTGTGCATACAAATGCATGCACAGACTCCCCTCTGCAGCACATCTATCAAACTGCCTATTGCTGGGCTTCTGGAAAGCCTGTGTGGGTATCAACATTACACAGATGTCTCTGAGGACCCACGTTAAAGGCAGGAGTTTACAGAAGAAATTGGTGGTGCTTTTTTTGGTCTAAAACTTCATCTTCTTGGTTCTAAGTCAATGAGCTGGAATTCACTGAAGTTAGGTTTACTTTGGGGCAGCATTTTCATAAACACACTGGTGGGGAGGGGTACTTGGAAAAGCAAATCTTGAAGGCTATATATGGAAAGGAGGTCTAGGGTCATATCCAGTTGTCTAAACACCAGCATCTAACATCAGCTGAGCTGTTCTTTGGTATCCTGTTTGTCTAGAGCTGCTGCTTTGGAAGGGGTAGGCTTACCATGAGTCCTTTCTGTCTAGCTCATATAAATGCCTTGGATATAGAATAGAATAAACCAGGTTGGAAGAGACCTTCAAGATCATCACGTCCAACCCATCAACCAATCCAACACCACCTAAACAACTAGACCATGGCACCAAGCACTCCATCAAGCCTCCTCCTGAACACCTCCAATGATGGTGACTCCACCACCTCCACAGGCAGCCCATTCCAATGGGCAATCGCTCTCTCTGTGTAGAACTGCCTCCTAACATCCAGCCTAAACCTGCCCTGGCACAGCCTGAGACTGTGTCCTCTTGTTCTGGTGCTGGGTGCCTGGGAGAAGAGACCAAGCTCTGCCTGTCTACAACCTCCCTTCAGGTAGTTGTAGAGAGCAATAAGGTCACCCCTGACTCTCCTCTTCTCCAGGCTAAGCAACCCCAGCTCCCTCAGCCTCTCCTCATAGGGCTTGTGTTCCAAACCCCTCCCCAGCCTCATTGCCCTTCTCTGGACACATTCCAGCAAGTCAACATCTCTCCTAAACTGAGGGGCCCAGAACTGGACACAAAACTCCAGGTGTGGCCTAACCAGTGCTGGGTACAGGGGCACAATGACTTCCCTGCTCCTGCTGGCCACACTGTTCCTGATGCAGGCCAGGATGCCATTAGCCTTCTTGGCTGCCTGGGCACACTGCAGGCTCATGTTCAGCCTACCATTGACCAGCACCCCCAGGTCCCTCTCTGCCTGGCTGCTCTCCAGCCACTCAGACCATATACTCCTGATACTCATGATACTCATGTATCTCATGAATTCATAGAATCATAGAATGGTTTGGGTTGGAAGGAACCACCAAAGGTCATCTAGGTCAAACCCCTCTTCCAACCTTGGTGATTCTGCGATTCTGTGAAAAATAAATCATTAGCTACAAAATTAATGTAATTTCTGAGAGTTGTGCACTCAGCTGGCATTTGGGATGACCTCTCCAAGATGCAAGTACCAATCTCCACACCCTTGATATGCCTGTGACCTTTGGAAAGCTGCCTAGGTTGCCAGTTCTGCTTTCAATGTGCTCTGTCAGCACTACACAGCCATGAAACAGGCTGGAACTGTGGTGGGTTGAAATTATCCCTCCCAAAATGAAACTGCCAGACTAGCTCAGTGGAAGCAAATGGAGCTACATTTGCAAGCACAACTACAATCTAGAAGTATGGAATGCAATGAATATGTACAGAGTATACAATATTTACATGGATTTACAGTATACAAACAACACTAGAACCCCCATGGACAAAACCAGGGGGCTACCAACACCTTCCCCTCCCTGCTACCTTCTCCCACCCTAAAGAGAGAGAAGAGAAGAGTCTAGAGAAGGGCAACAAAGCTGCAGAAGGGTTTGCAGTGCAAGCCCTATGAGGAGAGGCTGAGGGAGCTGGGGTTGTTTAGCCTGGAGAAGAGGAGGCTCAGGGGAGACCTTCTTGCTGTCTACTACTACATGAAGGGAGGCTGTATCCAGGCAGAGGTTGGTCTCTTCTCCCAGGCACCCAGCACCAGAACAAGAGGACACAGTCTCAAGCTGCACCGGAGGAGGTTTAGGCTGGATGTTAGGAAGAAGTTCTTCCCAGAAAGAGAGATTGGCCATTGGAGGTGTCCAGGGAGGTGGTGGAGTCACATCACTGGAGGTGTTTAGGAAGAGACTGGGTGTGGCACTTGGTGCCATGGTTTAGTTGATTAGATGGTGTTGGGTGATAGGCTGGACTTGATGATCTCTGAGGTCTTTTCCAACCTGGTCTTGTCTGGTCTGGTCTGGTCTATTCTATTCTATTCTATTCTATTCTATTCTATTCTATTCTATTCTATTCTATTCTATTCTAAGCCATGCCATTCTAAAAAGAGCAGAGACTAGTTTTTTAGTACTTAGCCACACCAAAGACACACAGCCAAGGTCAGCAAGCCAGGAAAAGCTCTCAGCTAATACCTGCTAGAGTGAAGAAACCAAACAGAGACAGAGCTGGTTGACACAACTGGCTTTGTGTTTGTAATCAGACCACTGGGATTATTTGGACCTTGTCCTTATTTTCCCTTTTCCATCCAATGGTAATTTATTTACATTCTACCACTTTTCTACTCAGTCTGTGGAAAATTGTTCCAGGCACCAGCCTAAATCTTCCCCCAGCTTTGCATCTGGGGGCTTCTCCTTTGCTTTTTCCCTTCTCAAATAGAGAGTTTTGAAAATACCAAATGAGGTCTACACCTGAGGGCTGAGGAGAGGCATAAAAGGTCTTGAAGAGCAGAAAGGTTTTTCCAGACCCTCCAGGTGGCAGTGGTATTCCTCCAAAGTGCCAGAGGCCAACTGTGAGCCTGGCTGCTTCTCTGACATGTTACATCTTCCAGCTCTTACTGAGGACTAAGAGTGTGTTAGAGGTGTGGTGGGGTGAAATTCCCTCTCCCCCAACATTAACTTTGCCAGACCAGCTCAGCTGGAAGCAAATGCAAGCTATATTTACAGGCAAAGCTACAATCCACAGTGGGATGCAATGAATGTGTACAAAATACACAGGGCTGACAATATTTACAGGTATTCACAATTAATAAACAGCACAGGAAACCCCTAATCAAAGACCAGGGGGAGCTAATAGCTTCTCCTTCATTGCCTCCCCCTGACCTCCCTGTACAAAAGGGAGAAGGGAGAGTCTGAATCATTTCTAGTTTTGTTCCATTCCCCCTAGTCCTATCCCTACCTGACACCCTAAAAAGTCCCTCCCCAGTTTTCTTGTAGCCCCCTTCAGATACTGGAAGGCCACAATTAGGTCTTCTCAGAGCCTTCTCTTCTGCAGACATACCAGCCCCAACTCTCTCAGTCTGTCCTCATAGGAGAGGTGCTGAGGACAGGCTGAGGGAGTTGGGGCTGTTCACTCCCTGTGTTCTAGCATATATCTGTTATTCCTTGCCTTATTATCAGGTGCCACTGAAAAGATCCTGGCCCCTTCCTCTCGACATCCACCCCTCAGACATGTATAGACATCCATAAGATCCCCTCTCAGCCCTTTCTTCTCCGTTGTGTGCCAAAGCTTCACAATTATCACCTATTCCTGGCCTAAAGTGAGGGAGGAGCGGAGGGCCCTGTTACTAAGGAATGTTTTATTCTCCTACTTACTGTAACCATTTTGGATTTCAGCCAGCAGATATAGACAATATGCCTGTGCCTTTGCAATCCTGCAGTGCCATTTTAGCAGCCTGGATGACAGCCAGTGCCTGTAAAGTGTGTGGTATTCATTTGTTTTTTGAGGTCAGCTGCTTTTCCTAGACATTGGATTTTTGATGACTGGATCCAAGATGGATGGATACATCAATCTCAAGTAGGAATTTAGTTCATAGTATCATAGTATCAGTCAGGGTTGGAAGGGACCACAAGGATCATCTAATTCCAACCCCACTGCCTTCGTCAGGGACACCCCACACTAGAGCAGGCTGGCCAGAGCTTCATCCAGCCTGGGCTTAAACACTTCCAGGGACGGGGCCTCAACCACCTCCCTGGATAACCCATTCCAGGGCTTCACCACTCTCATGGGGAAGAACTTCCTCCTCACCTCCAGCCTGAATCTCCCCACCTCCAGCTTCATTCCATTCCTCCTAGTCCTATCACTACCTGAGATCCTGAGAAGTCCCTCCCCAGCCTTCTTGTAGCCCCCTTCAGATACTGGAAGGCCACAATGAGGTCACCTGGGAGCCTTCTCTTCTCCAGACTGAACAGCCCCAACTCCTTCAGTCTGTCCTCACAGGAGAGGTGCTCCAGCCCTCTGCTCATCCTCATGGCCCTTCTCTGGACACCTTCCAGCATGTCCACATCCCTCTTGGAATAGGGGCTCCAGAACTGGACGCAGTACTCCAGGTGGGGGTCTCACCAGAGCTGAGCAGAGGGGGAGAAGCACCTCCCTTGACCTGCTGGCCACACTTCTCCTGATGCAGCCCAGGACCTGATTGGCTTTCCAGGCTGCAAGCGCACATTGAGAGCTCCTGTTGAGCTTCTTGTCCCCCAGCACCCCCAAGTCTCTCTCCTCAGGGCTGCTCTCCAGCCAGTCCCTGCCCAGCCTGGATTTGTGCCTGGGATTGCCTCGACCCAGATGCAGGACCCTGCCCTGGTCTTGTTGAACCTCGTGAAGTTGGCTTGTGCCCACCTTTCCAGCCTGTCCAGGTCCCTCTGGATGGATCCCTTCCCTCCAGCGTGTCTGCTGCACCTCACAGCTTGGTGTCATCAGCAAACTTGCTGAGGGTGCACTCGATGCCACTGTCCATGGTTTGTCCATGGAAGTTTGCAGCTGCTTTTCTTTGTCATATTACTGTGCACCACTGAAAAGAGCTTGGCCCCCTCCACTTGACACCCACCTCTCAGATCTTAATAGTCATTGATCAGATACCCTCTCAGCCTTCTCTTCTCCAGACTAAACAGCCCCAGGTCTTTCAGTCTCTCTTCACAAGGGAGATGCTCAAGTCCCCTACTCATCCTCCTGGCTCTCCATTGGATTCTATTCAGCATTGCTTTTAACTTGAATGTCATGGCAGAAAGAGGTGTGCTGAAGAAGATGACAGTGAGAAGAAGGCTTTCCAGTGGGACTGTGCACATGATGGTTTATGTTTCGTAGCCATGTGAACATTCAGGCTCTGATCACAGTGACTTGCTGTGATTTATTGTATTCCCATCATGCACTTCAACATGATGGTATCAGCCATGAATTCTTCCCATCTAGTCAAAGAGACTTGCTTTCAGAAGTTCAGAGTGACATTAGGCATTAATTAGAAGCAGAAACAGTTAAAGGGATATCTCAACAAAGTGGCTAAATAGTGGTAGTAATCTAAATTATCTCCTGACACCTCTTTCTTTCATGGATAATTAGGATAGGATAGGATAGGATAGGATAGGATAGGATAGAATAGGATAGAATAGAATAGAATAGAATAGAATAGAATAGAATAGAATAGAATAGAATAGAATAGAATAGAATAGAATAGAATAGGTATACTTAACCAGGTTGGAAAAGACCTTTGAGATCATCAAGTTCAACATATCACCCAACACCATCGAATCAACTAAACCATGGCACCAAGTGCCTCATCCAGTCTCCTTTTAAACACCTCCAGTGATGGTGACTCCACCACTTCCCTGGGAAGCACATTCCAATGGCCAATTTCTCTTTCTGTGAGGAATTTCTTCATGGCATCCAGCCTAAACCTCCCCTGCGTCCTCTTGTTCTGTCATAGGTTGCCTGGTAGAAGAGACCAACCCCCACCTGGCTCCAACCTCCTTTCAGGTAGTTGTAGACAGCAAGAAGGTCTCCCCTGAGCCTCCTCTTCTCCAGGCTGAGCAACCCCAGCTCCCTCAACCTCTCCTCACAGGGCTGTGCTCCACCCCCTCCCCAGCTTTCTTGCCCTTCTCTGGACACCTTCTAGCAACTCAACATCTTTCCTAAACTGAGGGGCCCAGAATTAGACACAGGACTTAAGGTGGTGGAGATATACAGAGATCAGAGAATAGACAGAAGGGAGGTTCTGGGTGATCTCAATACATGGCAGCTGTCCTTCATGATGTGGTGGCTCTCTTTGCTCAAGCTGCTCACTGTTCCCCAGGAGAGAGCAAGGCTCTTCCCTTCAGGCCTTGGTAATGAGACAACCTACATCAGAGGCTACAAGTGCACCAGGCAGAACTCTTTTGCCATGAGGGTGGTGAAACACTAGAATAAGTTGCCCAGGGAGGTGGTTGAGGCCTCATCCCTGGAGATATTCAAGGTGAGGCTTGACAGGGCTCTGGGCAACCTGGTCTAGTGGAAGATGTCCCTTCTGATTGCTGGGGGCTTAGACTAGATGACTTGGGAAGGGACTTATTCCAAGGGCTTGCGGCGATAGAACAAGAGAGAATGAATTGGAGTTTGAGGAGGACAGATTTAGAATGGAGATTAGGAAGAAATTCTTTCCAGTGAGGGTGGTGAGACATTGGAACAGGTTGCCCTGGGAGGTCATGGATGCTCCTACCCTGGAGGTGTTCAAGACCAGGTTGGATGAGGCCTTGAGCAACCTGGGCTGGTGGAAGGGGGTTGAAACTGGCTGATCTTTAAGGTCCCTTCCAGCCTAAACCAGTGTGTGAATCCACAAATCTTCAACGTCAGTGATTAACAATATGATGTCTATAACCAAACATGATACAGTTTTGGAATGCAATAGACAATCTTAAAGAAAATGTTCATTTGGTAGGAGGCTCTGATTCAGATTCCATTCATTTGTGCCTTGAAGTTGAAGAAAGTTTATTTTAATAGCAAAGGCTTAATAAATTGCTGCTTATCCACGAGAAGACAATTGGCATGATGATCTGCAATGGAGATTGTTCTGAGGAGTTAGAGATGGCTGTCACACCAACTGCTTGGAAATTAAGCAGAAAGCTTCAAAGAGAGGGCAGTGGATCATTTATACTTTGTTTTATCAGCAAGGTCTACAACTTTGCTGTCTACAACTACCTGAAGGGAGGCTGTAGCCAGGTGGGGGTAGGTCTCTTCTCCCAGACAACCAGCACCAGAGCAAGAGGACACAGTCTCAAGCTGTACCAGGGGAGATTTAGGCTGGAGGTTAGGAAGAAGTTCTTCCCAGAAAGAGAGACTGGCCATTGGGATGTGCTGCCCAGGGAGGTGGTGGAGTCACCATCCCTGGAGGTGTTTAGGAAGAGACTGGATGGGGTGCTTGGTGCCATGGTTTAGTTGATTAGATGGTGTTGGATTACAGGTTGGACTCGATGATCTCTGAGGTCTTTTCCAACCTGGTTTGGTCTATTCTATTCTATTCTATTCTATTCTATTCTATTCTATTCTATTCTATTCTATTCTATTCTATTCTATTCTATTCTATTCTATTCTATTCTATTCTATTCTATTCTATTCTATCCTATCCTATCCTTCCTATCCTATCCTATCCTATCCTATCCTATCCTATCCTATCCTATCCTATCCTATCCTATCCTACCCTACCCTACCCTACCCTACCCTACCCTACCCTACCCTACCCTACCCTACCCTACCCTACCCTACCCTACCCTACCCTACCCTACCCTACCCTACCCTACCCTACCCTACCCTATCCTATTCTCTCTGTTCCGTTCTGTTCTGTTCTGTTCCATTCTGTTCCATTCCACTCCATTCTATTCCATTCTGTTCTGTTCCATTCTATTCCATTCTATTCTGTTCTACTACTCTGTCTTTACCTGGATATTTAACAGAAGAAAAAAGAATGTGGGTTGGGAATGTTGTAGAGTTTTTAATGCATCCACACATATTGATGTAATTGGATTTCTTACCTTATAATTGCTCCTGTTAGTTGTTTCACTAACTCCATAAACCTAAGGTTTTATAGGTTTTATAAACTTCTTAACTTTTATGAAGTCAGCTCTTTGGAGTCCAGTAAGAGTCAAAACCAAGGGAAAAAATAAAAAGTGGACACTTAACCATACTTCAGTTTTAAGAACCAATTACTTGGCTGTGCCCAGAACTGGAAGCAAATCGCTTCTGTGTGAGACTCCACCTCCAATCCTGCCTCCAGTTCTGGTGTCCCCATCTTAAGAAGGACACAGAGCCATTGGAGAAAGTCCAGAGGAGGCCACAAAGATGATCCAAAGGCTGGAACACCTCTGCTGTGAGCTTTTACTCTGTCCTCCAGTTGGAGATACCTATCATACCCACATTCACACCTGGTTCTGCTGCTATTCAGTGAGACTTGGACAGGTTGCAGAGTTGGGCAGGAAGAAATTGGATGAAATTGAGCAAGGGCAAGGATAGAATGGAATGGAATGGAGAGGAGAATGGAGTGGAGTGGAGCGGAGTGGAGTGGAGTGGAGCGGAGCGGAGCGGAATGGAACAGAGCAGGACTAAAGCAGGTTGGCAGAGACCTTTGTGATCATCGAGTCCAACCTATTACCTAGTACCTAACACCTCAGGACAACAAAGCCATGGCACCAAGTGCCACATCCAATCCTTTTTGGAACACTTCCAGGGATGGGGACTCGACCACCTCCCTGGGCAGCACATTCCAATGGTCAGTAGAGTCTTGCACCTGGGAAAGAACAACTGCATGGATGAGTATAGATCAGGGACTGACCTGTTGGAGAGCAGTGAAGGGAAGACAGAAGGTTGACCATGAGCTAGCAATGTGCTCCTGTGGCCAAGAAAGCCAATGCCATTCTGGGTTGGATTAGAAGGGCTGTGGTCAGTAGGTCAAGAGAGGTTCTCCTGCCCCTCTACTCTGCTGAGGCTGCATCTGGAATCTTGTTTCCAGTTCTGAGCACCTCAGTTGATGAAGGACCTCAGGGAACTGCTTGAAAGAGTCCAGTGCAGAGCCACAAAAATGATGAAGGGAGTGGAACATCTTCCTTAGGAGGAGAGACTGAGGGAGCTGGGGCTCTTTAGCTTGGAGAAGAGGAGACTGAGGGGTGACCTCATTCATGTTCATAAATATGTAAAGATTGAATGGAGCCAGGCTCTGCTGGGTGATGCCCAGTGACATGACAAGGGGCAATGGGTGGAAGCTGAGGCATAGGAAGTTCCTTAGAAACATGAGGAAAAATGTTTTCCCTCTGAGGGTGACAAAACACTAGAACAGGCTGCCCAGGGGATTTGTGGAGTCTCCATCTATGGAGATATTCAAGACCTGCCTGGATGTGTTCCTGTGTGATCTGCTCTAGCTGATCCTGCTCCGGCAGGGGGTGGCTGGACTGGATGATCTTTGGAGTTCCCTTCCAACCCCTAACATTCTGTGATGTTCTCACAGTTGAAATGTCACAAGATTCATGGGTAATGAGCACAAAACCAAGATATTTCTTTGCTGTGGCTGCTGGGCACAACTCATTTTCTCTGTCTTTTGCCTTCCATGCCTGTGCTTCCACACTGTCTCTTTTGGATGGCGGGTTAGATAAGATGATCTCAAAGGTCTCTTCCAACCTGGTCTGGTCCATTCCATTCCATTCCATTCCATTCCATTCCATTCCATTCCATTCCATTCCATTCCGCTCCACTCCACTCCATTCTATTCTATTCTGCTGAAGAGAAACTTCTGCTTCAGAAAAGTTGGGGTTTATGTAGAGCAAACTTGAAATAATGAAGACTGTTCATTGAGGGCAGACCATATAGGCTGAAGATACACTACTTGCATCAGAGTTGCATACAGTGCCTTCAGGCTGGGTGACTTCTGTTTAGGAAAAAGTGGATTGCCTCCAACTGTAAATTGCCATTTGCAAAACACAATTAACTAACCAACTAACCAGAGGTGAACTGACAATTAACACAGCCAGAAGATGAACAGGAGGTTCCACCTCGACTTGAGGAGGAACTTCTTCACTGGGAGGATCACAGAGCACTGGAACAGCCTGCCTAGAGAGGTTGTGGAGTCTCCTCTGGAGACTTTCAAGGCCTGTCTGGATGCATTCCTGTGTGTCCTGTGCTAGATTCTATGGTCCTGCTCTGGCAGGGGGGTTTGGACTTGAAGATCTCCAGAGCTCTTTTCCAACTCCTAACATCCTGTGAGCCTGAGAAAAAAAGGGGAGGAAAAAAGCTGCATTTGACTGAGTTCCATAGAGAAAACATGCTGTGCTGAGAAGGCTTTAGCTGTGGGCAGTGCCTTCCCAGCCAACAGCTAATGGGGCATCTTTGTGGATTGTGAAGAGGGAAAAAACCAAAACCACAAGCAACCTCTAAAGCCTCTCTAAAGAGCTTGATGAGGCTTTGAGCATGATGAAGAAAGTCTGCACCAGTTTCCCACAACTGTCTGTCCTTCGGCTTCTCCCATATAAAAGCTGGTGGTCCGCAGGGGAGTCAGGATAGTGACTTGTTTGTCCCAAGTGCAGATGCCACAGCAATTGTCCATCAGGCACTAAAGCATATTTGGCATATGGGACTTTGAGCCATTTAATGTCTAATCTCTGATTTGGGTGCAAATAGTTTCTTTTTAGTCTGTATTCTAAGCCTGAGTCTAAAGACCAGCAACTGCTGTGGCTGAGAGCTCAGCAGACCTTGCCTGACCCTAATCCCTGAGAATATAGGGATTTGTTCTAATAACTAAAGATTAGGGATAGTAGTGACAAAACCTTATGTTCCTGCTCTCTTCACACTGACTTGTGGCTGGCAGCTATGGTTGCTGTGACAAATTCCCAGGAGGAGCCCACTGCCTTCTCTACACAGCTGCTTGAACTGCTGGGGCTAACACATCACTTTTCAACCTACACTCCTCAGCAGAATCACACAATGCTAGGGACTGGAAGGGACCTCAAAAGCTCATCCAGTCCAAGCCCCCTGCCAGAGCAGGATCAGCTAAAGCAGATCACGCAGGAACACATCCAGGCAGGTCTTGAATACCTCCAGAGAAGGAGACTCCACAGCCTCCCTGGGCAGCCTGTTCCACTGTTCTGGAAAAAATCATAGCCATGTTTCCATGGAACTTCCTGTGCCTCAGCTTCCACCCATTGCCCCTTGTGCTGTCATTGGGCATCACCCAGCAGAGCCTGGCTCCAGCCTCTTGGCACTCACCCTGCACATATTTATAAACACGAATGAGGTCAGCCCTTAGTCTCCTCCTCTCCAAGCTAATGATCCCCAGCTCCCTCAGGCTCTCTTCTCACTGCTTTGTGTGCCTCTGGGTTATCACCATCTTCAACTAAAGAAGGCCTGAGAGTGACAAGACAACAAAGTAGCCCTTAGATAAGAGAAATTTTCTGTGAGTCACTGAAAAAAAAAAAGCCTTCTCCTTTTTAGCTCCCCAGTGAGTAAAGATACATAGGGAAGGATTTTGCTCCCATGCTCATGTGTTATATTATGACACACCTCTTAGAATCATAGGATTGTTAGGGTTGGAAGGGACCTCAAGGATCATCTAGTTCCAAACCCCCTGCCACGGGCAGGGACACCTCACACTAGAGCAGGTTGCTCACAGCCACATCCAGCCTGGCCTTAAAAACCTCCAGGGATGAGGCTTCTACCACCTCCCTGGGCAACCTGTGCCAGTGTCTCACCACCCTCATGGGGAAGAACTTCCTCCTCTTTACAGATTGTTTTCTGTTCTTGTGCCTTCTGTTTGTATCCCAGGCTCTGGGAATTTACACCTCTTTGCTTAGGGAGAGGATAGAAGCTATCTCCTAGGCAGAAAAATGGCATGCTGGACTCACTAGAATCATAGAATCAATAAGGCTGGAAAAGACCTCAGAGATCATCAAGTCCACCCTATCACCCAACACCTCATGACTTACTAAAATATGGCTTCAAGTGCCACATCCAATCCCTTTTTGAACACCTCCAGGGACAGTGACTCCACCACCTCCCTGGGCAGCACATTCCAATGGCCAACAACTCTTTCTGTGAAGAACTTTCTCCTTGGTGTAGAAAAGAGAAAGCTCACAGCAGTCTTTCATTGGTGAGGGCCAACTCTTTATCCCACTGTGGTTTTGCTAATGTCTGCTTTAGTACAGAGATTGTGATGATGTGTGTTGGAGCAAAGAGCATAGACAGATAAAAGGAGTCACCAAATAATGTGGGGATCCTTTATGATTTGGATTGTTATGAGCAGTATTCATGTGTTGAGATCTTCATATAATCAGAATGACAGAAGTTGGAAGGGACCTTAGAGATCACCTCCTCCAATGTCCCCAGCATGGGCAGGGACATTTCTCAACTACATTCTGCTGCTCAAAGCCTCATCCAGCCTGGCCTTGAACACCCCCAGGGAAGAGGCATCCACAACCTCCCTGGGCAGCCTATTCCAGAGTCTCACCACACTCACATTGAAAAAATGTGTTCCTAAGCTCCAGTCTAACCCTGCTCTCCCTCAGCTTCAAACCATTCCCCCTGTCTCTAAACACCCTGATGAAAAGTCCCTCTCCAGCCTTCCTGTAGGATCCCTTCAGCTACTGGAAGGCAGCTATAGGATGCCCCCAGAATATTCTCTTCTGCAGGCTGAACAGCCCCATCTCCCTCAGCCTATTCTCGTGGCAGAGGTGTTCCAGCCCTTGGATCATCTCTGTGTCCCTCCAGTATGGCTTATGAAGCCCTGTCCTGGTTATTAAGCCAGTATATCCAGCCTCTTCCAAAAGATCAAGAAAAAACTCAGAACTGGGCACATTAAAACATTTTCCCTTCTGCATAGGAGGGCAACAAAGTTGGTGAGGGGTTTGGAGCACAAGCCCTGTGAGGAGAGGCTGAGGGAGCTGGAGTTGCTTAGCCTGGAGAAGAGGAGGCTCAGGGGAGACCTTCTTGCTCTCTACAGCTCCATGAAGGGAGGTTATAGGCAGGTGGGGGTTGGTCTCTTCTCCCAGGCAACCAGCACCAGAACAAGAGGACACAGTCTCAAGCTGTGCCAGGGGAGGTTTAGGCTGGATGTGAGGAAGAAGTTCTTCATAGAGAGAGTGATTGGCCATTGGAATGTGCTGCCCAGGGAGGTGGTGGAGTCTCCATCACTGGAGGTGTTTAGAAGGATACTTGATGGGGTGCTTCGTGATCTTGAAGGTCTCTTCCAACCTGGTCATTCTATTCTATTCTATTCTATTCTATTCTATCTATTCTATTCTATTCTATTCTATTCTATTCTATTCTATTCTATTCTATTCTATTCTATTCTACTCTATTCTACTCTACTCTACTCTACTCTACTCTACTCTACTCTCTACTCTACTCTACTCTACTCTACTCCATTCTATTCATTACTTTTGCTGCTGTTAATTAAACAGATTCAACAGATACCTTTGCAAGCTGGAATTTGGAATTTCCTGTGTATTAGGAGTTAATTTTTTTCTTCTTAGTGATGGGTGGCATGGCTCACAAATTATGAGGAGACCTTATTGTGGCCTCCCAGTATCTGAAGGAGGCCTAAAAGAATGCTGGGGAGGGACTTTTTAAGTTGCCAGGTAGGGATAGGACTAGGGGGAATGGCAAAAATACGTGGAAATGGGTAGATTCAGACTGGATGTTAGGAAGAAATGAGGGTGGTGAGACATTTACACAGGTTGCCCAGGGAGGTGGTGGCAGCCTCATCCCTGGTGGTTTTTAAGGCCAGGCTGGATGTGGCTCGGAGCATCCTGATCTAGTGTGAGGTGTCCCCCTCCCTGGCAGGGAGGGTGGAAATAGATGATCCTTGAGGTCCCTTCCAACCCTAATAATTCTATGTTTCTATGTCAAGAGTAGAACATCATCTCTATATTGAACTGTGGTAAATGCAGAGTATAAACACTTTGCAGTGGTTTCACATGCAACTGAATACAGTATGTAAACCCTGATGCCAGCCAGACCACTGCTAGATTCCTGCTGAATTCCCAATACCAGCAGCAGGGTAAACAGCTAATCTTGTAAGGAGTTCCTGTTCTCTTGTGGAGGGGATTGGAAACATCCATCAAGCATAAATGCAGGTCCTTGGAGCCAAGGCTGGAGAGTGCTCTGAAGTCTTTCTCAAGGAAACGGCGCTTGCACCAAGATGTGTTGCCAGTGGTACCTCTGTTTCAAAACTGGGGCATTGTAGCTGTTGAGGAGGGATCAGGATTGCCAATACAGAGAATGCAAGGGAAGGCAAATAGGATTAAGTCAAACCAAGCCAAACAGAAGTCTTATATAGCACAGAAAGTCAGCAGGAACTTCAGCGGGATCTTTCCAACAGGGCCCATGGAAGAATGCGAGGGTAAAGAACTCTCCTCTCCTTTCAACACTGTGGTGGGTTGAGACCACCCCCCAACAAATCTTGGAGAATTACCCCCACAATAAATTATCAGACTGGGTCAGTTGGCTTGAAAAGCAGAATGAAGCTATATTGACAAAGAGAAGGAGACTCCACAAGCTCTCTGGGCAGCCAGTTCCAGTGCACTGTCACCCTCACTCTAAAGAAGTTTCTCCTCATGTGAGGTGAAACCTTCTGTGGTCAAGTTTGTATCCACTGCTCCTTGTCATATTACTGTGTGCCACTGAGAAGAGCTTGGCTCCCTTCACTTGACACCCACCCCTCAGATATTGATAGGCATTGATCAGATCCCCTCTCAGACTTCTCCAGACTCAACAGCCCCAGGGCTCTCAGTCTCTCTTCACAGGGGAGATGCTCAAATCCTCTAATCATCCTTGTGGCTCTCCATAGGAGAGGAAAAATGAAAACTTCAGAAACTAGAAGGAGGAGAAGATCACAGGGCAGAGAGGAAGGAGTGAGAAGAGAAAATGGAAGAAGTTGTGGAAGTTAATGAAAGCCAGATGAATTCCCATGCTGCACTCAGATTTTGAGGCAGACTCTTTTATCTTTCTAATGCTTCATGAAGCCTCCTCCTATCCTGAGTCCTATTGCTTTCCTTGGTTTTTTGGGAGGGTTACTTTGTTCTGGTGTTTTGTGGGTTTTTTGTTTTGTAGTAGTGTTTTATTGTTTTGTTTGCTTCGGGTTTGGTTTGGGTTGGTTTTGGTTTTCGTAGAATCATAGAATCAATAAGGTTGGAAAAGACCTCAGAGATCCAACCTCTCACCACAGACCTCATGACTAACCAAACCATGGCACCAAGTGCCACATCCAATCCCCTCTTGAACACCTCCAGGGATGGGGACTCCACCACCTCCCTGGGCAGCACATTCCAATGGCCAACAACTCTTTCTGGGAAGAACTTCTTCCTAACATCCAGCCTAAACCTCCCCTGGTACAGCTTGAGACTGTGTCCTCTTGTTCTGGTGCTGGTTGCTGGGGAGAAGAGACCAACCCCTCCTGGCTACAACCTCCCTTCAAGGAGTTGTAGAGAGCAAGAAGGTCTCCCTGAGCCTACTCTTCTCCAGGCTAAGCAACCCCAGCTCCCTCAGCCTCTCCTCACAGGGCTGTGCTCAAGCTCTCTCCCCAGCCTCGTTGCCCTTCTCTGGACACGTTCAAGTGTCTCAATGTCCTTCCTAAACTGAGGGGCCCAGAACTGGACACAGGAGTCAAGGTGTGGCCTAACCAGTGCTGAGTCCAGGGGCACAATGACTTCCCTTCTCCTGCTGGCCACACTATTCCTGATGCAGGCCAGGATGCCATTGGCCGTCTTGGCCACCTGGGCACACTGCTGGCTCATGTTCAGCCGGCCGTTGCAGTCCACCTCTTTTGAAGGTCATGGTGTGGAGCTGATTTCAATAAAATGCAAGAAATTCAATTCATGATCTTGATCTCTTTCCCTACAGTGATGAAACCCTCTGTGGGAGGCCAGGGCTGCTCCAGTTCTAGCTCCAGCTCCGTCCAGACCTTGGGAATGCCTAGGCAGGGGCCAAATCATTCCAATGATGCACTTCTTTCCCTGGATCTTGCTGTCGAGTTTTACTTGTGCCCAGTAAAAATAATCAGCTGCCTGTTTAACAGCTTTTCCTCTGTTACAGAATGGAATCTGATGTCCCTTTTAATTATTCCTGGAATCTCTTTTTGGTTTTTTTTTTTTTCTTTTCCTTGTTTTTTTTCTCTCACTGCTGAGGTGGCAGTGATGCAAATGAAATTGTTCTGGCTGAAGAAGAGAAAAGAGAAGCACTGAGAGCACCACGTGGCTGCGGTGTTCGCTTCCTTTCTGACCAACATTCTTTTCAAGAGGCAGAAGACACATTTTTGAGAGGGTATTGTGAGCCAATTTGTTCCAGAAAGTCGCTGTGGAAGAAGTCTCAGAGTAATTTTTCACTTAGCATGCTGTCAAAAGCTAACACTGTCCAGCAAGGTAGAACATTGTTCTGCTTGGCTTCTTAGCAGCTCTTCGTGAGCTCCTTTATGTACAGTGAGCCTTGCCCGTGGCAGGAGAGTGTCTTTGTGTTTCTTGTTACACTGCAAACTCTGTTGATTAGAACCAAATGCAAGCCTTTGGGACTTTGGCCCTCTTCAGCAGCTACCCTAGAGCCAGGAGAATAATTTCCTATGTATGTTCACATAGTTGCCACTCACTCACGCAGACAGAGCAATCACCTCACACTTAACATGTAAAAATAGAGGTGGACTGCAGCAGCTGCCTTTAGGGAACAGTTCTGTGGTGTTGGCACTGAGCATCAGCGTTACTCCAGAGAAAAGTCTCCCCTGGCACTGTGCCTGCAGCTGGCACAGTGGCCCTCGGAGCTCTGCAGCATGCAGTTACAGAATCACACAGGATCACAAGAGCTACAGAATCACAGAGGCACAGAATCACAGAGGCACAGAATCACAGAGGCACAGAAACATTCAGGTTGGAAAACACCCTCAGGATGACCAAGTCCAACCAACTCTACAAGGTTCACGCCTAAACCGTAGCCCCAAGCACCACATCCAAAACACCTTGAAACACAGCCAGGCTTGGGAACTCCACCACCTCCCTGGGCAGCACATTCCAATGCCTGACCACTCTTGCCATGAAATAAATGTTTCTTAATGTCCAGTCTAAACCTACCCAGTGGCAGCTTGAGGCCATTCCTTCTTCTTCTATCACTAATCACCTGTGAGAGGAGACCAGCACCAGCCTCTCCACAATATCCTTTCAGGTAGTTGTAGACAGCAATGAGGTCTTCCCTCAGCCTCCTCTTTTCCAAACTAACCATCCCCAGCTCCTTCAGTTGCTCCTCATCAGATTTATTCTCCAGGCCCTTCCCCAGCTTCCTTGCCCTCCTCTGCACTGGCTCCAGCACCTCCACATCTCTCCTGTATTGAGGTGCCCAAAACTGGACACAGCACTCAAGGTATGGCCTCAGCAGAGCTGAGTACAAGTTACTAAAATGTGTTTGATGGGAGGGGTGTGTCTGCAAATGATTGGACTCCTCCCTGCCCTCTTGGGCAGTGCAGAGAGGAGGACTGCAGAAAGGACTTCTTACTCTAAAGAAGTGCAAGAGGCTGTGATGTCTCATGCCTGTGCAAGGGCTGGTTAGGCTCCCTTTGCCCTTCTACCCTTGAGATCCATGCTAAAGCAATCATAGACTGAAAAGTGTTCATTCTGTCAGACAATATTACGTTTGCTGGGGTTGCTTAGCCTGGAGAAGAGGAGGCTCAGGGGAGACCTTATTGCTCTCTACAACTACCTGAAGGGAGGTTGTATCCAGGTGGGGGTTGGTCTTTTCTCCCAGGCAAGCAGCACCAGAAGAAGAGGACACAGTCTCAAGCTGCACCAGGGGAGGTTCAGGCTGGGTGTTAGGAAGAATTCATCCTAGAAAGAGTAATTGGCCATTGGAATGTGCTGCCCGGGGAGGTGGTGGCATCCCTGTCCCTGGAGGTGTTCAAAAGGTTTGGATGTGGCACTTGGAGCCATGGTTTAGCTATCAGGTGGTGTATAGGTGATGACCTCTGAGGTCTTTTCCAACCCAGTTAATTCTGTGATTATGTGAAATAATTTGGGTTTCTGAACCCAAACCTTAGAAGCCACACATGCTTCACCACAGAGCAGAACAGAGTTTAAAGCATGATTACCTGTTCCAACCAATTGCTACTCCTTGAAGTTGGGAGGGGGCTTTCCAATGTATTTATTTATTCTGCTTTTAGGCAGAACCTGGGGGGAGGTGGGGGAAAGAGTCTGCACCACATGGAATTCAAGCAAGTACATGCCACAGGAATGTCAGCCCTCGAGCAAATACCTTAGCAAACCCCAAACCCCAGACTTTCCAAACCGAATTCATAAGCAGCTTTCTCCAACCTTCTCTCTACTAGCAGGCATGAATTAAATGTTGCTTTGCTGAGGCAACTTTGCTGTGGAAGAACCAAGCTACCTACAGGGATATGCTCTGAAATGTCAGGTAATAAACCCTTCCTCTTCTTAGCAATGGTTTGTTGTGGTTTTTCATGTTTATATTTTGACCAACACCCAAACCCAGGATCCTTCACTTCCTCCAGAATGTTTTAACCCAGCAGGATATATTGCTGGTGGATCACAGGAATCACAGGATGTTAGGGGTTGGAAGGGACCTCCAAAGTTCATCCACTCCAACCCCACTGCCAGAGCAGGAGCACCTAGGGCAGGCCAGACAGGAATGCTTCCAGGTGGGTTTGGAATGTCCCCAGAGAAGGAGACTCCACAACCTCTCTGGGCAGCCTGTTCCAAGGCAAGAGTGAATATTGTTTGACAGCTGGCTGTGGTTTTTAATACAATGAGAGATAGCTCTTAATTAATAGCTGGGGCTATGTAAGGACAATAAAAGAAAACCAAAGAAAAGATAAAAAAGGAAAAGAAAACATGAAGAAGTGACGTAGGTGCAGTTAATCCTGGTTTGTGTTGTGCTGAACTGGCCAGCAAGAAAGGGAATCTTCATGCCATTAAGTAGAAACAATAGAATTAACCAGATGGAAATGACCATGAAGATTATCAAGTCCAACCTATCACCCAACACCATCTAATCAACTAAACCATAGCACCAAGTGCCTCATCCAGTCTCCTCTTAAACACCTCCAGGGACAGTGACTCCACCACCTCCCTGGGCAGCACATTCCAGTGACCAATCTCTCTTTCTGGGAAGAACTTCTTCCTAACATTCAGCCTAAACTTCCCCTGGTGCAGCCTGAGACTGTGTCCTCTTGTTCTGGTGCTGGTTGCCTGTGAGAAGAGACCAGCCCCCATCTGGCTACAACCTCCCTTCAGGGAGTTGCAGAGTACAATAAGGTCTCCTCTGAGCCTCCCCTTGTCCAGGCTAAGCAACCCCAGCTCCCTCAGCCTCTCCTCACAGGGCTGTGCTCCAAACCCCTCCCCAGCTTTGTTGCCCTTCTCTGGACACCTTCCAGCAACTCAACATCTTTCCTAAACTGAGGGGCCCAGAACTGGACACAGGACTCTTTCTGTGGCCTAACCAGTCCTGAGGACAGGGCACAATGACTTCCCTGCTCCTGCTGGCCACACTGTTCCTGATGCAGGCCAGGATGCCATTGGCCTTCTTGGCCACCTGGACACACTGCTGTCCCATGTTCAGCCTACTATTAACCAGCATCCCCAGGTCCCTTTCTGCCTGGCCGCTCTCCAGCCACTCTGACCCCAGCCTGTAGCACTGCATGGGGTTGCTGTGGCCAATGTGTAGAACCCAGCACTAAGATGTGCTAAATCTCGTGCCCTTGGACTCAGCCCATCTCTCCGGCCTCTCAAGGTTCCTCTGCAGAGCCCTCCTACCTGCCACTAGAGGGTATGATATCTCCATCCTTTCTAGCTGGTTAGGGCTCATTGTGGATGTACAACCCCTTGTTTTTTTTTTCACGAGTTTTAAAACTCAAAGGTCAGGGAAGCCCAAAGGCATTCATGTCCTTCTGAAAACAAGCATCTAACTGTTGTAGTCACCTTTGACAATCTCCACCTGAGGTTACCTCAAGTATTCTGCAAGTGTGGATGAGAACTGACTAATGTATCAAAAGGGGAAAAGAAATCATTATCAGGATTTGTGGGAAAATAGAATTAAAAAGTCAACAGCCAGAGCTGTACAGAGGATAGAAAATAGGGAAGGAAAACCTTAGTGTGTCAGCCCAGGCTGAACATGCAGGTCTGATGTAACATTGCAGGAGCAGGCAAGTCATTGTGCCCCTGTTCTCAGCACTGGTTAGGCCACACCTTGAGTCCCGTGTCCAGTTCTGGGCCCCTCAGTTTAAGAAGGACATTGAGGCTCTTGAACATGTCCAGAGAAGGGCAATGAGGCTGGAGAGAGGCTTCAAGCACAGCCCTGTGAGGAGAGGCTGAGGGAGCTGGGGTTGCTTAGCCTGGAGAAGAGGAGGCTCAGGGGAAACCTTATTGCTGTCTACAGGTACCTGAAGGGAGGTTTTAGCCAGGAGGGGGTTGGTCTCTTCTCCCAGGCACCCAGCACCAGAACAAGAGGACACAGTCTCAAGCTGCCCCTGGGGAGGTTTAGGCTGGAGGTGAGGAGAAAGTTCTTCACAGAGAGAGTTGTTAGCCATTGGAATGTGCTGCCCGGGGAGGTGGTGGAGTCACCATCACTGGAGGTATTTAAGAGGGGATTGGGCTTGGCACTTGGTGCCATGACATGTTGGGTGACAGGTTGGACTTGATGATCTTTGAGGTCTCTTCCATCCTTATTGATTCTATGCTTCTATGAAGCACAAGCCAAGCATCCATTACTTATTTTTTCCATGCACTTTGGCAGTAGGATCTCTCAGCAGCCAAAACAAAGGTGTCAAGGCTGAGGAGCAGCCCAGGATAAGAATACAATCAAAGAGACCTCTGAATATTAATTCTGAGAAGTCTTCATTCTCTATCCACTGTCTGCCCAACCGTCCCATGACAGGATCTTCAACCAGAATATCCCAGCCCCTGCCAGGGATAAGGGTTGTGCCATGGCAGCTCCTCTTCTACAGGATGTGGGATTCTTCAGGAAGAAAGATTTGTTTTGCCATCCAGATTGAGAGAGCTGGGGCTGTTCAGTCTGGAGAAGAGAAGGCTCTGAGGAGATCTTATTGTGGCCTTCCAGTATGTTAAGGGGGCCTACAGGAAAGTTGGGGAGGGACTTTTTAGGGTGTCAGGTAATTCTAGGACTAGGGGGAATGGAAAAAAAGTAGAAATGGGAGAATTCAGATTGGATGTTAGGAAAGAAGTTTTTCCCCATGAGGGTTTTGAGACCCTGGCACAGGTTGCCCAGGGAGGTGGTGGGAGCCCCATCCCTGGAATTTTTTAAGGCCAGGCTGGATGTGGCTCTAGACAACCTAATCAAGTGTGGAGTGTTCCTACCCCTGTTAGGGGGGTTGGAACTGGATGATCCTTGAGGTGCCTTCCAACCCTAATAATTCTATGATTCCTATCTCAGGGATTCTCCTGATGTAGTGTGAGGTGTCCCTGCCCATGGCAGGGGGTTGGAACTGGATGATCCTTGAGGTCCCTTCCAACCCTGACAGTTCTACGACTCTATGATTCTTTGGCTAACAGTGGCAGAGTCCCTCACCCATGCTGCCTTCTGTTCCCCTTGGAGCACAGAAGCTTCCCTGCATTGCAGTGCTGGGGAGCAAGGGCAGTTAGATGGCACCTGAGTGTTAATGTAGAAATGCCAGCAGTGAGTTCCAGATTTGCCACAGTTCAGTCTTTTACTGCAAAGACATCAAGTAGTCTCAGAAGTATTTGCACCGCTAATCTGGACTACATTTAATGGCTATCAGATAACCCCTCCATGGTGATTGTTAAGGGACTTTTGTCCCTGGGCAGTGGAAGTGCAGATGGCCTAGCAGCAGGGCTGCCTTTCTCGAGAAGGCAGTGCCTTGAGGAAGGCAGGGACAGAGAAATCCTCTGTTAAGAAAGAACCAGGGGTGGGTCAGGGCTGTGAGGCAGCCGTGGCTGAACTCTTCCCGCTCCACTGAGAATGCAGAGGGCCTGGACCAGCAGAATAAATCCCTGATGAGAAGTAAAGTTGATGGGGACTGCATATGTTGGTTCAGTGTCAAGCCTAAGCTGTGAAAACTCCCAGCGCTGCAGCTCACTGGCAATGCTGGGAAAGGCGCTAATAGGATTAGGCATATCAAGTGTGCACCCATCAGTCAGAACGCTGAGGCTCTGCTGCTGCTCTTGGAGGAACAAATAGAGCCAAAACCTTTCTGAAATTTAGTGGAGCTCATGTTTTGCCCTCTGGGCAAATGTGTTGCATTTGTGAAGCTTCCTTCATGAATGGGGTAGTTAGGAGTTACAATGGAGAAAAAGAGATGTGTGAGTAGGACTAAAAATGCCGCACCAGAGGAACTTTGGTTTCTGGAAGCATGGGCTAGACTCAAATCTAGACAAGATGTGATCTTTCTCTGTAGATTGGAATATAAGCCAGGCCTGGTTTCTGCTTACTAGCATGATCAAGTGCCTTTTCTGTCTTTCCAGTTTCTAACCTGCCAGGATAGTATCCTATTTGGTTCTTTCCCTCAGATCACCTCCACAGGGCAAAACAGGAGGGTTCTCTGCAGAAACCTCCCCACAGAACCCAGTGAAAGAGATGCTCAAACTCAAAATCGTTGCATCAATACAACAAGTACAATCCTTAAAAAGAAAGCAAAACCAAAACAAAGTCAAACAAAGCCAAGCAAAACACAACCAAACACGACACAACACAACAAAGCAAAACCAAACTGAACAGAACAAAGCAAAGCAAAGGAAAGCAAAACAAAGCAAAGCAAATAAAACCCAAATAGAATAGAACAAAACAAAGCAAAACAAAACACAAAACAAAGCAAAACCAATACAAAACTAATCACAAAACACAACACAAACCAAAGCAAAACAAAACAACACAACAAAACAAAAGCAAAGCAAATCAAAGCAAAACACAACAAAAGCAAAGCAAAATAAAACAAAACAAAGCAAAACAAATCAAAGCAAAACCAAGCAAAACACAACACAAGCAAAGCAAAGCAAAGCAAAGCAAAACAAAGGAAAACACAAAACCAAGCAAAGCAAAACAATACAAAACATAAAGGAAACCAAAGCAAAACAAAACACAAAACACAACACAACAAAAGCAAAGCAAGGCAAAGCAAAACAAAGAAAGCAATACAAAACACAAACCAAAACAAAGCAAAACAAAACACAACACAACAAAGCAAATCAAAGCAAAACAAAACACAACAAAGCAAAACCAAGCAAAACAAAACACAACAAAAGCAAAGCAAAGCCAAACACGAAACAAGGTAAAAGAAAGCAAAGCCAAACACAAAACAAGGCAAAAGAAAGCAAAGCCAAACACGAAACAAGGCAAAAGAAAGCAAAGCAAAGCAAAACACAAAACAAAAGCAAATCAAAATGATACAAAAGAAAACTAAACACAAAACAAAGCAAAACAAGGCACAACAAAACAAAACAAAGCAAATCAAAGCAAAACACAGCACAAAACAAAAGCAAAGCAAAACAATACAAAACAAAACACAAAACTAAGCAAAACCAAGCAAAACACAGCACAGCAACACAAAACAACACAACCAAACAAAACTCAACACAGCAAAGCAAAACTCACAGCACAGCAAAGCAAAGCAAAACAATGCCAAACAGAATAAACAAAACAAGACAACAAAACAAAACAACACAACAAAACAAAAACCTCGACAGGCTGGACAGATGGGCAGAGTCCAAGGGCATGAGATTGAACACTTCCAAGTGCCGGGTTCTGCACATTGGCCACAGCAACCCCAGGCAGTGCTACAGGCTGGGGTCAGAGTGGCTGGAGAGCAGCCAGGCAGAGAGGGACCTGGGGGTGTTGGTTGATGGGAGGCTGAACATGAGCCTGCAGTGTGCCCAGGCAGCCAAGAGGGCCAGTGGCATCCTGGCCTGCATCAGGAACAGTGTGGCCAGCAGAAGCAGGGAGGTCATTGTGCCCCTGTACACTGCACTGGTTAGGCCACACCTTGAGTCCTGTGTCCAGTTCTGGGCCCCTCAGTTTAGGAAGGATGTTGACTTGCTGGAATGTGTCCAGAGAAGGGCGATGAGGTTGGTGAGGGGTTTGGAACACAAGCCCTATGAGGAGAGGCTGAGGGAGCTGGGGTTGCTTAGCCTGGAGAAGAGGAGAGTCAGGGGTGACCTTCTTGCTCTCTACAACTACCTGAAGGGAGGTTGTAGACAGGCAGAGCTTGGTCTCTTCTCCCAGGCACCCAGCACCAGAACAAGAGGACACAGGATCATGCTGCACCAGGGGAGGTTTAGACTGGATGTTAGGAGGAAGTTCTATACAGAGAGAGTGATTACCCATTGGAATGGACTGCCTGTGGAGGTGGTGGAATCACCATCACTGGAGTGTTCAGGAAGAGACTTGATGGGGTGCTTGGTGCCATGGTTTAGTTGTTTAGGTGGGTTGGATTGGTTGATGGGTTGGACGTGATGATCTTGAAGGTCTCTTCCAACCTGGTGTATTGTATTGTATTGTATTATTGTCTCTTCCAACCTGGTGTATTGCATTGTATTGTATTGCATTGTATTGTACTGTACTGTATTGTATTAAAACTCAGCACAACAAAACAAAGCACAGCAAAGCAAAACAAAGTAAAGCAAACCAAACCAAAACAATCACTTGCAGAGATTTACCCAAAGGCTTAAAGAGGCTTATCCTGACAACGAAGGACGTAGGCAGGTTTGCATATTCTGCCAACAATACAGACTCATCATGAAACTACTTGGTAATGAAAGTGGGTATTATGGGGATTATTTGTGAGGCTGAAAAAAGGCCTGGAAATTAATGCAACTATTTGTATTTTGTTTGCAGTTATTATACTGCATTATACTCAGAGCCTGCTGGGTCCATTTCAGTTCCTGGAGGGCAAGGGTGGCTTTAAATGCATGTGTCACAGGTTAGGTTTCCAAGTCATGTTGGCTGGCATGTGAATATAAACCCATTTGCAGTTCCCAGTCTATTTACACGCCTTGAGGTTGTCTTGTGCTCCTGAAGGTACACTTGGCCCTCTCTAGGATTTTACCTCCTGTGGGTTACCACATATAAGCTGTTTGGTCTAGACAAGTACTTGTGAAAGGTAGAATGAAGTGGTGGATTAATGGAGTGTGGATTTAGATACAGCAGGGAGACAACAAATTTCATAGAGTCATAGAATGGTCTGGGCTGGAAGGCACTTCCAAAGGTCATTGGGTCCAAACTGCCCTCAGTCAGAAGGGACATCCTCAACTAGATCAGGTTGCCAGGAGCCCTGCTGAGCCTCACCTTGAATATCTTCAGGGATGGGGCCTCAACCACCTGCCTGGGTAACCTGTTGCAGTGTTCCACCACCCTCATAGTAAAGAACTTGTTCCTAACCCTCAATCTAAATCTGCTCTTCTCTGGTTTGAGGGCATTGCCCCTCATAATATCACTACAGTGCTATGTAAACAGTCTCTCTTCATCCTTCTTGTAGGACTCCTTCAAGTGCTGGCAGGCTGCTATTAGGTGTCCCTGGTTGGAGCCTTCTCTCCAGGCTGAACACCCCCAGCTCCCTCAGCCTGTCCTCGTAGGAGAGATGTTGCAGCCCCCTGATCATTATTGTGGAGCCCTCCTTTGGACCCGTTCCATCAGGTCTATGTCCTTCCTGTGTTGAGGGCTCCAGAGCTGGATGTAGCACTCCAGGTGAGGTCTCAACAGAGCAAAGTGGCTGAATCCCCTTGCTTGATCTGGAGGCCACACTGGTTTTGATGCAGCCCAGGAGGCCATTTGCCTTCTGGGCTTCCAGCACACACTGTTGGCTCTTGTCCATTTGTAAAAGTCCACTGAATCTGAATAGGTCAACTGGATGTGAATAAGGGCATGTTTCCTTTGGCTTAAAATTAAACTCAGCTAAGTGGATTGCTCCACAAACACCAGGCAGAGTCTTCTCTAGAAATAAAAATATTTGCAATTATAGTACATTCTTGAAAAAGAAAAAGCAACTAAACACCAACATTGGTCTGGGAAACCACTTCCAAACTTCTAAATGCTTTCCAAATGCATTGCTCCTTTCAAGAGTTATGATCCTGGGCCCCTCAGTTCAGGAAAGATGTTGAATTGCTGGAATGTGTCCAGAGAAGGGCAACAAAGCTGGGGAGGGGTTTGGGGCACAGCCCTGTGAGGAGAGGCTGAGGGAGCTGGGGTTGCTTAGCCTGGAGAAGAGGAGGCTCAGGGAGACCTTCTTGCTCTCTACAACTGCCTGAAGGGAGGTTGTAGCCAGGTGGGGTTTGGTCTCTTCTCCCAGGCAACCAGCACCAGAACAAGAGGACACAGTCTCAAGCTGTGCCAGGGGAGGTTTAGGCTGGATGTTAGGAAGTTCGTCATAGAAAGAGAGATTGGCCATTGGAATGTGCTGCCCAGGGAGGTGGTGGAGTCACCATCACTGGAGGTGTTTAAGAAGAGACTGGATGAGGCACTTGGTGCCATGGTTGAGTTGATTAGATGGTGTTGGGTGGTAGGTTGGACTTGATGATCTCAAAGGTCTTTTCCCCACCTGGTTAATTCAATTCAACTCAACTCAACTCAATTCAGTTCAATTCAATTCAATTCAATTCAATTCAATTCAATTCAATTCAATTCAATTCAATTCAATTCAAGTCTAGTCTTGCCTAGTCTAGTCTATATTCTCTTCTCTTCTCTTCTCTTCTCTTCTCTTCTCTTCTCTTCTCTTCTCTTCTCTTCTCTTCTCTTCTCTTCTCTTCTCTTCTCTTCTCTTCTCTTCTCTTCTCTTCTCTTCTCTTCTCTTCTCTTCTCTTCTCTTCTCTTCTCTTCTCTTCTCTTCTCTTCTCTTCTCTTCTCTTCTCTTCTCTCCTCTCTCTCTTCTCTCCCTCTCCTCTCCTCTCCTCTCCTCTCCTCTCTCTCCTCTCTCTCCTCTCCTCTCCTCTCCTCTCCTCTCCTCTCCTGACTCAGAAGAATAGTGAAGAGGTGATTGGGAATAGTCAGCATGGCTTTGCCAAGGGCAAACTCCTGCCTGACAAACCTGGTGGCCTTCTATGAGCAGGTGACAGCATTAATAGATGAGGGCAAGCAACTGATGTCGTTTACCTGGACTTGAGCAAAGCCTCTCGGCACTGTCCCGCACCACCTCCTGGTCTCCAAGCTGGTGACACATGGGTTTGATGGATGGACCACTAGATGGATAAAGAATTGGCTTGATGGCCGCACCCAAAGAGTGGCTGTCAATGGGTCCATGTCCCAATGGAGGCCAGTGACAAGCGGAGTCCCTCAGGGATCAGTCCTGGGACCAGTCTTGTTCAACATCTTTGTGGGTGACATGGACAGTGGCATCGAGTGCACCCTCAGCAAGTTTGCTGATGACACCAAGCTGTGTGGTGCAGTGGACACGCTGGAGGGAAGGGATGCCATCCAGAGGGACCTGGACAGGCTGGAGAGGTGGGCACAAGCCAACCCTCATGAGCTTCAACAAGACCAAGTGCAGGGTCCTGCATCTGGGTCGAGGCAATCAGGCACAAATCCAGGCTGGGCAGGGACTGGCTGGAGAGCAGCCCAGGAGAGAGAGACTTGGGGGTGCTGGTGGACAAGAGGCTCAACATGAGCTCTCAATGTGCACTTGCAGCCGGAAAGCCAATCAGATCCTGGCTGCATCAGGAGAAGTGTGACCAGCAGGGCAAGGGAGGTGCTTCTTCCCCTCTACTCAGCTCTGGTGAGACCCCACCTGGAGTACTGCCTCCAGTTCTGGAGCCCCTATTACAAGAGGGATCTGGAGGTGCTGGAGCTGGTCCAGAGAAGGGCCACGAGGATGATCAGAGGGCTGGAGCACCTCTCCTGTGAGGACAGACTGAGGGAGTTGGGGCCTACAAGAAGGCTGGGGAGGGACTTCTCAGGGTATCAGGTAGTGATAGGACTAGGGGGAACGGAATGAAGCTGGAAATAGGGAGATTCAGGCTGGATGTGAGGAAGAAGTTCTTCCCCATGAGAGTGGTGAAGCCCTGGAATGGGTTGTCCAGGAGGTGGTTGAGGCCCCGTTCCTGGAGGTGTTTAAGGCCAGGCTGGATGAGGCTCTGGCCAGCCTGATCTAGTGTAGTGTCCCTACCTGATGGCAAGGGTTGGAACTAGATGATCCTTGTGGTCCCTTCCAACCCTGACTGATACTATGATACTGATACTATAAGAGTGCCAATAAATAAATGTTATTCTATTCATTCGTATTCCTATTCTGATTATTTCTTATTCTTTCTTAATATTTTCTTATTCTTACTCTTCTTTCGTATTCATATTCTATTCTTATTTTTATTCTTACTCTTTCTTATTCTTACTCTTCTTCTCTCTTATTATTTCTTATTCTTTCTGTTCTCTTTCTTACTCTGGTGCTGGTTGATAGTAGGCTGAACATGAGCCAGCAGTGTGCCCAGGTGGCCAAGAAGGCCAATGGCATCCTGGCCTGCATCAGGAATAGTGTGGCCAGCAGGAGCAGGGAAGTCATTCTGCCCCTGGACTCAGCACTGCTTAGACCACACCTTGAGCCCTGTGTCCAGTTCCGGGCCCCCAGTTTAGGAAGATTTGACTTGCTGGAACGTGTCCAGAGAAGGGCAACAAAGCTGGGGAGGGGTTTGGAACACAAGCCCTGGAGGAGAGGCTGAGAGCTGGGGTTGCTTAGCCTGGAGAGGAGGAGGCTCAGGGAGATCTTATTGCTATCTACAACTACCTAGAGAGGAGGTTGTAGCCAGGGGAGTGTTGGTCTCTTCTCCCAGGCTGTCAGCACCAGAACAAGAGGACATAGTCTCAAGCTACCAGAGGAGGTTTGGGCCAGATGTTAGGAAGAAATTCTTCATAGAGAGAGAGATTGGCCATTGGAATGTGCTGCCCAGGAGGTGGTGGAGTCACCATCACTGGAGCTGTTTAAGAAGTGACTGGATGAGACAGTAAAAACCACAGTGTAGCAGCATTTACTACTGCTACCAAAAAAAACCCACTAATGCCATTTTCCTTCAGTGTAGAGAAAGGTTTTGTGCTCTGTACACCCCAAGATGCCATGGACTTTGAAATGCAATACACAAAGTGTTACAATGGGTTCACATGGTGGCATTCCTGGAAAGAGACACCACAGAAGACTGAACTACTCAGCAGGCTATAAAACTTCTGATTCTAAACAAATCGCTCCTAATTAAGGTTAATTAGCAGCCCAGGCCTCATCTTGTACCTTCTTTCCTGGTAAAACAGTCCTCACTGCTCCTACGGTGTAACAGCTTTATCTCATACTGGTGTGGGGAACTCCAGGTACACCTATCTGGAGCAATAAGCACTAATGAGGCAGGAAAAGTCAGTCCATTTGGTTTCACTAAGACCACATCAGGAGCTTTAAAATTAATTACTCTAAAATACCAACTAGAGTTAGCTACCCAAATAAATATCTTAATTGCAGCAACATTAATTAGTGCTATTGCATGTTTGCATTCTGCTGAGGTATGGTGAGCACACATTTAATGGTTTATCTCTGACATCCAAAACAGCCATGTAACAAAAACCTAAGTGATGTGGGAACCACAGAAAGCTGTTTGGGTTGGGTTGTTTTGTTTTTTTTTTCATTACACTTATGAAGGACAGAAATCTTCATTTTAAATAAATCTGCCAGTACATTGCTATTCAGTGTTAGCCCAAAGCTGCCTTGAATTGGGAAGAACAAAAAGAATTAAATGAGCTTCTCACTCAGATCAAATTATTTATATTTGGGGGTTTTTTAATTCATTAAGGTGAATTATAAAAATTTGGAATTTTGGATGAAAAATCTAGCTGATTAGTTTCAACATAGTCTAAACCAAAAGTCCCCTCATCCACCATTTCACATTCAACAATAAATGAGCTCTACTGGGTAAAGCTTTTCATTCAATACAATACAATACAATACAGTACAATACAATACAATACAATACACCAGGTTGAAAGAGACCTTCAAGATCACTGTGTCCAACCCATCAACCAATCCAACCCACCTAAACAACTAAACCATGGTACCAAGCACCCCATCAAGTCTCCTCCTGAACACCTCCAATGAAGGTGACTCCACCAGCTCTACATTCCTCTCTTGTATCAAGGCATTAGGCATATTAAGTTCAGGAACTTTCAAGAATCTCCCCAACTTTCACAGGAAAACACTTATAACAATGAAGCTCCTGAGAGATTCCATCTTCTATTTTATTTTATTTTCCCCTAAGATTACTAGACAGTTGGATGTTGTTTTGATTTGTTTTTTTTTTTGGCCAGATACAGGCTTTAACTGAATTAATACATCCAGGCTCACACATCTTCAATGTAAATTTAATTATATTTAAGGAAAGGGCAGCAAAGCTGGGAAGGAGTTTGCAACTCAAGCCTTATGAGGAGAGGCTGAGGGAGCTGGGGTTGCTTAGCCTGAGAAGAGGAGGCTCAGGGGGAGACCTTCTTGCTCTCTACAACTCCCTGAAGGGAGGTTGTAGCCAGGTGGGGGTTGGTCTCTTCTCCCAGGCAACCAGCACCAGAACAAGAGGACACATTCTCAAGCTGCACCAGGAGAGGTTTAGGCAGGATGTTACGAAGAAGTTCTTCATAGAGAGAGTGATTGCCCATTGGAATGTGCTGCCCAGGGAGGTGGTGGAGTCACCTTCATTGGAGGTGTTTAGGAGGAGACTTGATGGGGTGCTTGGTTGCATGGTTGATTAGTTGGTGTTGGGTGATGGGTTGGACACGATGATCTTGGAAGGTCTCTTCCAACCTGATCTATTCTATTCTATTCTATTCTATTCTATTCTATTCTATTCTATTCTATTCTATTCTATCATCAGACTGGTATATAAGAAATACATTCCTTAACTGCTTTTTTTCTTTCACCAGATCCCCACCACCACCAAAAAAAGAAGACTTTGTAACAAGAATTTATCAGTACCTCCCCAAAGATTTTACTCACTTACGTGCAGTTATATCCACCATGATAAAATCAGGCACTGGATGAAAATGAGATTACGATAGATTTGTATGTCATTAGTACAAACTCTGGTTTTCAGAGATGCTAATGTGAAAGCAAAATGAATGTAGGCAGACTACTAAAATAAATCTAGGCTTCTTTTCATTAAAATGTAACACATTAGATCAATCCATGTTGTATAATCTAGTCAAGCAGCAGATATAATTGCATTCATTTGCAAAGTGCATTTTTTCATTTACATTTGAAGAAATACAAGCAATAATTGTCTCATGCTGAAACTGAACACAGGACACAACCAAGTAATACAAATGCAGTGTAAAATATTTCAGAATCACAGAATGTTAGAGGTTGGAAGGCACCTCGAGCCCAACCCCCTGCCAGAACAGGATCATTTAGGTAGTCCACACAGGAATGCATCCAGGTGAGTTTTGAAAGTCTCCAGAGGAGGAGACTGCACAGCCTCTCTGGGCAGCCTGCTCCAGGGCTCTGTCACCCTCACTATAAAGAAGTTTCTCCTCATGTTGAGGTGAAACCTTCTATATTCAAGTTTGAATCTGTCGTTCCTTGTCATATTACTGCACACCACTGAAAAGAGATTGGATCCCTCCACTTGACACCCACCCCTGAGATATTTATAGATATTGATGAGATCCCCTCTCTCTTCTCAAATGCCTTAGTAGTAACAGCATCTTTGTGTTAGTCACGACGACCCAATTGCAGGTATATATTTTCCTCAATTCAAGCAGTAGAAAAGCACAGAGCAATCACATCCTGAAGCAACGTTTAATGATGCACCAATTTCCTAGAAAAATACAGCACTATAAAATCCCTAATCCTGTGCAGTTCTTAGTAATGTCTCCCAATAACTTACACATGCAGTTATTAGTTATGACCAGCTTGCACATAATGTTTATTTGGAAGAAAACATAGCATGGTTTTCAGAGTGTCTTACACATTACATGCTAGCAAAAAACACTGGAAGCTTAACTTTAATTAGAAATTCATCTCAATCCAAACACAAACCCCAAAACATTGGCTACAGTGAAATCCTACCCTTGAGCATCTCTTCTGGGCATGTCTGTTGTACTTTAACTATTGATTAAGAGAAATCAATGCAGCTCTGGCACAGCCACAAATTTCACTTAGCCCGTCAGGGACAGCAATTGTTCTTTAGAAGGAAGCTCTCCACCTACACAACAAGAACAATGCCCTTCCACTCCCTGGTGGTAGGCATGAAGGAGGGTGGTATTCACTGCATACTCATTTGTGGTGGAAAATCAGCAGATCCTGCTCTTTGTACCACTAGGACAGTGTCTAGCTGCATCCCAGGAACAGCTGCTGACAACAAAAGGCTGGAAAGAGACATATCAAACCCCAACAAATCAGTAATGCACAGCTGGCTTCTCCAGAACAGTGCAGTCACTCATTCTAGATGTTTCACACAATCCACTGACATTTCCATCTAGTACATTTGCTGGACTTAATAGATTCATGGCTGACTCTCAAAGCCTGGTTTTAGGAATTGCCAATTTCCCCAAAAGATCTGAACTGTTGAAGATGATGATACATTCTTCTTTCAGAGAAGGAAGCTGTGACCAGAACTGTTTTGAGATGGAAAAAGAAATTCCTGGAACTCAAGCTCCAAGTACCTTCCCAGAAGTTACAGAGACTAAGCTTCCCTTTGATAGCACCTTTAATTATATATTATGTATCTACTGAAAGATCATAGAATGATCTGGGTTGGAAGGGAGCATTGAAGGTTATCTAGTTCAACTCCCCTGCAGTCAGCAGGGATATCCTCAACTAGATCAGGCTGCCCAGAACCCTGCTGAGCCTTACCTTGAATATCTCCACCACCCTCATAGTACTGGAAAGCTGCTATAAGGTCTCCCAGAGTCTGTGCCAGGGGAGATTTAGGCTGGAAGTTAGGAAGAGGTTCTTCATAGAAAGAGAGACTGGCCATTGGAATGGGCTGCCCAGGGAGGTGCTGAGTCACCATCACTGGAATTGTTTAAGAAGAGACTTGATGGGGTGCTTGGTGCCATGGTTTAGTTGGTTAGATGGTGTTGGATGATAGGTTGGACTCGATGATCTCAAAGGTCTCTTCCAACCTGGTTAATTCTATTCTGTTCTACTCTACTCTATTCTACTCTACTCTACTGTACTCTACTCTACTGTCTATGCTGAGCAGACCCAACTCACTCAGCCTCTCCTCACAGGATTGTTGCTCCATGCCTCTGACCATCTCTCTGGGCCTGCTGTGGACCCTCTCCAAAAGGAGACCCTTCAAAACAAGGAAACTCTTCTGCACCCTAGCAAAGGAGTTAGTTAAAGGAATAACTTTATTCAGTTCAACACACAATAGCATCCATAATGTTTTACCTTGAGTGTTTCTGTTTGCTTTTTAAATAGAAATCAACAAACCAAATTAAGAAGGGAAAAAGTCAAAAAACATAAACAAAGAAATTAGGAAAATTATCTTTGTCATTCTTACTGTAGGCAATCATTAAGCATGCATGTCTTACAAGAAACCACAAAACATGCACAATGAGAATATCCTTTTACAATGGAAAGAGGTCTGTTTTCTCATCAAGTGTTCAGAAAGTATATAAACTGGAAAGCTTCAAGATATATAATAGTTTTTAAAAGAAAGGTAACAGTTTACTTTGAATTAGGACAGGAAGAGACAGGATCTATCTTCTGAATTTTTTTAATGGTAACAAACATCACAACCTTCAGACACTTCACAGAATCTCCCTTATTAGTTATCCTTCACTCCAGTTCAGTGATCAATATAGAAAATCTATTCATGACCATTTATAACAAAGTCCACAGATCTTTAGAAACAAAATAAAATCACAGCCTCAGTGTAGTTTGCATATTTGTTTCTAAGGAAGGACTACAACTGAAACATAATAGGTTACCTTCAGTACTGTGTCCAGTTTCTGGGCCCTTCAATTTAAGAAAGACTTTGAGACACTTGAACGTGTCCAGAGAAGGGCAATGAGGAGAGGCTGAGGGAGCTGGGGTTGTTTAGCCTGAGAAGAGGAGGCTCAAGGGAAATCTTATTGCTCTCTACAACTACCTGAACGGAGGTTGTGGCCAGGAGGGGGTTGGTCCTTTCTCCCAGGCAACCAGCACCAGAACAAGAGGACACAGTCTCAAGCTGTGCCAGGGAAGTTTAGGTTCAAGGTGAGGAGAAAGTTCTTCACAGGAGAGTTGTTAGCCATTATTGTGCTGCCCAGGGAGGTGGTGGAGTCACCATCCCTGGAGGTGTTCAAGAGGGACTAGACGTGGCACTTGGTAGTAGTCATGAGGTGTTGGGTGACAGGTTGGACTTGATGATCTTGAGGGTTTTTCCAACCTTGTGGATTCTATGATTCTATGACAGGAATTGTGACAAGGGTTAAATCACTAAGCTGCAAGAAAATACTTACTTCTGTGTACTATCTAGCTTCAGACAGGAACAGGAGTATGTTTATTCCAAATTTTCATTTAGGGAAAAAAAAAATCAACATGATTTGGCTTGCATTTGTCACTGTGTGGCTTTTTGTAAGTGTTCATCTTTACTGATGGATATCACTATCCTGAAGAATTGGAAAGAATTCACCTTTTTCGTGTGCATATGCCAAAGAAAGCCAAGCTGCATGAACTGTTTTGATAACAAATGAGAGCATCAATTTACTTTTCCAGGAAGAGAAGAAAGCTCTACATCTCATGAGAGACATAAAGAATAATTATGTGTTTCTGCCAGCTGTTCTGCTAATGATTCTTTCTTCCTCTCTCTTATTCTGTAAGTCTCAATATACATGGGCAGTTTTACTTGATTACTCATGGTTGTTGCCTTTCTAATATAATGCCTTTTTTTCCAGTGGGTATGAACATCTAAGCTGATTCATTTCTGTATGATATCCCAATTTTATTACTCACATTTTTAAACAAGTAAAACTGGAAGCAATCTCTTCTGGTTCAACATAAAAAGACAGAGAAATCTGAAAAATGCACAAAATGCAGATGAGTCATTCACATACTCTAATTACACTCTAATTAAACTTGTTAATTTGAGAGATTTTTTTCCTTGTCTTTCTTCTTTTTTGTTTGTAATGATAACAAACAAATCTGATCATTGCCTGTTCTAAGGCATTTCAAGTCTGCCCTGGAGAACGTATCTGAACTTTCTTTTCTCTGGACAATGGAACACTGATGAGGAAGTTCCCATAATATCCATTTGTGTTTGTCCTGTCTTCCTTTATTGATCATGGATATATCAACAGAACTAAGAAGTTTGGTGAATAAACTGTTTACATTTGACAGCATCTGAATAGATTAAGGTATTAAGTGATGGGGATGGAGAATGAAACAAGTCTAACACCTTCACTTCCAGCCTCAGTTCTGTTTAAGGTAAGCACCACTAGCTCTCACCAAGGTCATCTGGTGCCTGTATGGGCTCCAGAAGTACAGAATCACACAGAATCACAGAATCAACAAGGTTGCAAGCAAAGCAATCTCACTGTATGTTGCACTGTTTCTGAGAGGCCTGAGGGAGGCAAGAGCCAAGGTGGTTGTACGTGCCTAGGTCTGTGCTGCTCCAGTGCCCACAATGACTTTTGGCACATCTAAACTACAGCAGGAAATACTGGGCTCCCCTAGGTAGCAGGGGTGTCCAGAGCTGCAGTACAAGAGTTTTGCAACTCCCATCTTTCCTGCTCCTGATGCTTTTCCCTACAAAACTGCCACAGTTTCCATAACAGAGGAATAGTCCACTGAGCCCAATCTGCAGCTAAAAGCTTTTTACAACTTTAAAGGACAGAGAAAATGTGTTCTGCTAAAAATAACAGAAAGATAGTGTGGGTTTAAATCAAATCTATGGCCAAATTGCAGAAATGCTAATTATAATGGTCTCCAATAGACTAGAATCTGTGTTCATTCAATCTGGCTGTTCTTGCCAGGACATCTCAGAAATGTGACAGGTTGCGCAAAACACGTCTTGGATCAGACCTAAAGCAGATCTTTATACATGTGATTCCACTGAACTTCGTATCACATGTGATCACTAACTTTGTATCACATCTAAATCTCTAAGTTTAGTCACTGAGTGGCCCAGAAGTTAGAGTTTGGCTTTGAAAAGCTCCATGCTATTAAATTCAGAATACAGAAGTGTTTACAGGAACACCCAGCAGCCTTTAACGTTAAATTCTCTTTGTTGCTCTGCTTAATCATTTCTCTCTCACAATCATAATAGCATTAGAAATCTTTGAATACAAATTCTCCTTTCATTTATAAAAATGAATATTGGCATCTGTAAGTCAAAAAACCCAAACAACTTCTGGATTATCCTTACACTGTATATTCCTTCACTTGGAGCTGTAATTTAAGGATGTATCAGCTCCAACTACCCATTTCTATCAGCATGCAGAACTGGGAACTTGGGGTTTGGTTTGCTTCTGAGGCTCAGTGTCAGGAAAGAATTTATGTTTTAATTCCTCTTCCTGTTCTGACTATCCATGAGAAAGGCATCAGGATACACAGACCAGAAGGAGCCTCTACCATTTGGCTATAAATAATTCAGATATCAAAGGTGGCAAAAAAGTTGGGAGGGGAAAAAAGAAAAAAAAAGTTGAGTGTTGTTAAGTGTCCCAGAACCAGGAGAAACACCACTTCTTGAAACTCTCTAAGCATCTCTTGTACCTGATCTACTGTGAGGTGTCCCTGACCATGGGATTCTTGAAGTTCCTTCCAACCCTAACAGCTCTTTGATTCTGTGTCCAAGCACAGGGCCAGGCAATTCCATCATATATGTCGTTACAATGTGACAGGCATTAATGTGGTCAAAGCATTTTCTAAGTCAAGTATAAGATATTGATTTATCAACAAAACTGATGTACCAGGAAATGTCAATGAAGGACCAAGAAATACAGTGAACATTCAAATCACACAGAGACATTTTTTAAAAGTGACATTATGAAGCATTTACCAAGGAAGCAGCTCAGGTTTGTACACAGTAATAATGAGCAAGGCCAGCTGCAGCCTGAGCTGCCTTCCTCCTCTTTGCTGCCCAAACTCCGCCTTTCAGTATTTCAGCATTCATCAGTGATGAGCACTGTCACATAAACTTCTTATGCCACAAAACTGAACTGACAGGACTAGCATTATCTACTGTTACACTTCCATTTTGTGTGGCATTTGACATGGCTTGGGTTTGCTTTACTGCCTGCCTGTTCCTAGTGGGATGAGGGGGCCTAAGGCAAATTGTTTTAAAAACCACATAATAAGGAGAAGCAGGTAAGAAAGATTTCAGTAGCTTCTGGAGCAGAAGAGTGATCCTTAAATTCTCCATGTTTTAAAAGAAGCAATCCCCAAATTCAGGGTTACTTTTTACCTGAAGCATGCAGAAGAAATATCTAACATCATTACATGGCAATTAGTAACTATGAAATATAATGATTTCATGAAAATGGAAATAAAATGCTTTTTACAATGAAAAAAACAATGATGTACAATGAAAAATAATTGGTTTATACTACATTCAGAGAACTATGAGTAGGAAGCATCATCCAAATCAAGCAATGATTTGGATGAGGAGTTTAAACTTTCCTAATTAAAAGAAGTTAATTTTGAATGAAGAGTAGATTCTTAATGAGAAGTCTTAAATGGGAAGCAGAAAGATAGAAGGACAACCACTCCCTGATTTCCAGATTCTATTCCATTTCCCAACCACCATGATTAGATAGTTTGGACTCAATGATCTCAAAGGTCTCTTCCAACCTGGTCTATTCTATTCTGCTCTACTCTACTCTACTCTACTCTACTCTACTCTACTCTACTCTACTCTACTCTACTCTACTCTACTCTGCTCTACTCTACTCTGCTCTGCTCTGTTAGAGGATAAATGTTATAACAGAATAGCTGGAAAGAAACTATTTTGGAGAATAAAAAAGAGCTACTCAGGGCTCTTAATCCAGCAAGTGCCATTCACTCAGTGCAAAAGATGAGAAAGAAGGGTAAGAGCTGATACTGTGAAGTAGTAAGGCTGATGTTAATTGACCCAGCAATTTTTAATTGACAAATATGATTTAGAATCATGAAAGCAAGGCATGAGGTGAGTGTGTAGCCATTTCCATGAAGAGAGCAAACCAAAACAAACCTCAAACCCCTCAAATTTACAAGCTAGGGTAAATCTTAAGTGTCTCCCACTACTTAGCAAATCTCTACTGCACACATAAAAATGCAGGCTTATTTACCACTGCTGTATGAAATCCCAGCTTATACTCTAAACAGTATCTCTTTCTACCAAAAGATGTAGAACAACTCAGTTAGGGGGGAGGAGGAGAGAGGCTCACATCTTATAAAATTGTAGATCTGCCAAGCACTGATAGTGATAAAAGGATCAGTGAAGTTCAAGTCTTAATTAAGCACACCCCTTGAAGAATAAGATGGAGAATGAGAATTTCTGCACAACTGTAGTTTGCAGCTGCAGAGGGGGGACAGCATTTTCTTAAAAAATTTACATTGTCAGCATCAAAATCAGTGCAAGCAGTGGAGCTGCAGATATTGTTCTTCTGCATATATGATCATCTCTCATATTCCAGTTGGAAGGCCGAACACTGAATCAAACTGAATTGCTACCAGTAAGCCAGGAAGCATACAGGTGCCTTGGATCTCCTCTCCAGGGCTTGTCAGTGCAATTTACACTTAAGGAAGACTGAAGACGGAGGGGAGAAGAATGCAAAGCCAGTAAATATATAGCTGCCTTAATTACTTCATCTGCAGCACAGTTTACACTGCTTTTATCTTAGAGCAGCCATGAAGCTTCACTGCTCATTCCTCACCTTTACTGTTCATCTACATCCTTAGACTGAAAGGACCCACAATTAAGTTTACTGCTAGTATGAGTAGCCTAGAATGTACTACTCTCAGCTGCATTACAAACATCCATCCAACCCGTCAACTTCCAAATCTGTTACTCATTCACCAGGAGCTTATACTATAATGAAGCATGACAAAGGTCTTGATTAAATGAAAACAAATCTAAACACTGAAGAGTGGGAGCACTGTAGTGGAGTACTTTTTCTGACCACCACTCTGCTTCCAAAAGATTCAATTTCTACACTCTGTTTTGTAATCCTATGAACACTATACTAGTACTGTTGTTCTGATTAAAATATGTCTTATTTCTGTTTGAATAGACATACTTACAATAACTTTTGTTTATTGCTTGTTTACTAGCTCTGAGTCTATGTCTATATCATATTTCCCACTTCCAGTTAATCCTGATTTGACTTCTATACACAGACTCCTATCTTAATCTTTTCCATTCATCTCCAAAATGGACATGGTAGGCATGTAAATATTATCAGGGGGAGAGTAATCATGTGTATTAAATTCACTGGCACTTTGTTTGACTTATACAGGACTTGTTAACATCACATGTATCCTGAATCTCTTAGGCATTCATGATCTGCTTTGCTATACATCGGTGTACATCACCCTTTAACTGTTTCACACAGAAAATTAAGATTTCAAGTGTTCACAGAATCACAGAAACACTCAGGTTGGAAAAGACCCTCAGGATCACCAAGTCCAACCAAGAACCCTACTCTGCAAGCTTCACCCTTAAACCATATCCCCAAGCACCACAGCCAAACCACCTTTAAACACATCCAGGCTTGGGGACTCAACCACCTCCCTGGGCAGCACGTGCCAATCCCTTACCACTCTTTCCTTGAAATTTTTTTCCTAATGCCCCGTCTAAACCTGCCCAGTTGCAGCTTGAGGCCATTCCCTCTTGTTCTGTCACTAATTAGCTGTAGAGAAGAGACCAGCACCAGCTGCTCCACAACATCCTTTCATGTAGTGGCAGATAGCAATGAGGTCTCCCCTCAGCCTCCTCTATTTCAAACTAACCATCCCCAGCTCCTTCAGTCACTCTTCATCGGACTTTTCTCTAGGCTCTTCCCCATCTTCCTTGACCTCTTCTGCACTGGCTCCAGCACCTCCACATCTCTCTTGGATTGAGGTGCCCAAAACTGGACCCAATACACAAGGTGTGGCCTCACAGAGCTGAGTACAAGGGGACAATCACCTCCCTACTGCTGGACGCAGCACTTCTAAAATAAGCCAGGATGCCATTGGGTTGTTGCACCTCAAGATAAAAAGTGTCAGGGACAGGAGGAATGCTAAACAGTGCAACAGCATGATGGATAACTTTGTCGGAATGGGTTCAGGAAAGAACCTAGGGAAGTTAGGGAAGTCATGCATCTATGAGAAAGTGATCAGCATTGTGTATTACGAACATGCTTATTGTCCAGCACCTTCTTTTTGCTTCCAGCCAGCATAGTGTAACTTGCAAATGACTAAAATTTTAATGTTTATGCTCTGCCAGACTTTAGAATCTATGCAGCTACTATGTCAAATCGTATTAATTTCAGAAAGTAACAGAAGAACCATTTTTTGCGACTTGTGTCATTACAGTGTGGCAAGGAAGCTGCAATTCTTCTCTCATGTAAGACCCAAATTGCTACAACAAACAAACCAACCTGCATTTCTGTATAGCCACATTCTGGCCACAATAAACCTAAGTTTCACTGATGACAGATACAGACTTAGTGCTTCTAAACAACAGTGATATTCAAGCTGTAGTTAAAATATGCAGGAAGAAGCGAAATAGAGCACATCATATTGCATGCCAAAATAGAATGACAATCAGAACTACTTCAATGTTTGACAAATAAAATTAAGCTGCTTTTGAGTGTTTTAAAACTTCTCAGCTTTCCTTAGGGAGTCAAACTATCAGGCAGTTTGAACAACACATACTGCCACCTACTCCATCTTTAATAGGGTATACTGGTGAGGCTGCACCTCGACTACTGTGTTCAGTGTGGGGCCCCACTACAAGAGAAAGACACTGAGGGGTTGAATCATGTCCAAAGAAGAGCAAGAACACTGGTGAAAGGTCTGGAGCACAAGACATATGAGGAGCAGCTGAGGGAACAGGAGGGTGTTTGGTCTGGAGAAAAGGAGGCTGAAAGAAGACCTTAGTGCTCTCTATACCTAAAAGGAGGGTGTAGCAAGGTGGTAGTCAGTCTCTTTTCCCAGGTATCAAGCAATAGAATAAGAAGAAATTGTCTCAAGGAGGTTTAGATTGGATATTAGGAAAATACTTATAACTGAAAGGGTTATCAAGAACTAGAACAAGTTACCCAGAGAAGTGGTTGAATCATCACCTCTGGAGGCGTTTAAACATCATCTAGATGTGGTGCTTATGGACACGGTTTCGTGGCAGACTTAGCACTGTTAGGTTTACTGTTGGATTCAATAATCTTAAGGGTCTTTTCTAACCCGGATGATTCCATGATTCTATATTCTGTCTTTATCCAGCTGGTTTATTGCTTTAAATGATTTTTTTTCCTTTTAGTTGAGGACACATTATCATTTTCTAATAATAAAAAACCTTGAGGTCTTCTTAAAAGTCAGACTAACAGTGGTCCATTTGATTCGCTTTTATTAAAATGAGGTTTGGATTTAATGTTGACAGCCATGAGCTACACTCTGCTGACCAACCTTCTTCTCTGCAGTGAAAGCCTCTCTCCTATGGAAATAAGCTTGTTGTGCCAGTAGGAATGAGCAGATGACTAAAATAATACTAGATTGAGAGAGAGGACACAGTGTACATTTCCTGATTCAAGCGGGAAAAGCCAGACCAAACTAGGCTGTAATTAAATGTGTTCATAGCTGAATCAATGTATCCACACTAATTCTGACGAGGGCCAGAATGTAAGATACTACTGTGCATTCAGGTAGCTTACACAAACATCCACAGGCCTTGAAAAAACTGTCTCACACTTGAAGAAATAGAACAGATGTTATGGTTTGAGGCTGGTACTTTAGCTTGGTGTCTTAGCTATAAACAAAAATAGAAACTTTCTGGACATATTTGTGTAAAAGATAAATGAAGTAGGGGATTAGATACAGAATACTACAGATTCATTTCCTGACTAGGAAATAGAATAGAATAGAATAGAATAGAATAGAATAGAATAGAATAGAATAGAATAGAATAGAATAGAATAGAATAGAATAGAATAGAATAGAATTAACCAGGTTGGAAAAGACCTTTGAGATCATCAAGTCCAACCTATGATCCAACACTATCTAATCAATTAAACCATGACACCTAGCACCCCATGCAGTCTCTTCCTAAACACCTCCAGTGACGGTGACTCCACCACCTCCCTGGGCAGCACATTCCAATGGTCAATCACTCTTTCTATGAAGAACCTCTTCCTAACATCCAGCTTAAACCTCCCATGGCACAGCTTGAGACTGTGTCCTTTTGTTCTCATGCTGATTGCCTGAGAGAAGAGACGAACCCCCACCCGGCTACAACCTCCCTTCAGGCAGCTGTAGAGAGCAATGAGGTCTCCTCTGAGTTTCAAGATAGTTTGCTGCACAAACTATTCTGTCTCCTTTTCATTTCTTCTCTCTGCAGCTTTGCATGGCTTGCTCCCTTACCTTTCTCCTGACCTTCTGGCTCATATTATGTCTCTGAAGGTACTTGGAAGGGGCTTGAAGGAGGCTGCAAGCAGCCGTCTGGGCTGTAGGTCTGTGCAAGGGGATCCTTGTATTTGTTTTTCTGAATTGTAAATGTATTTTGTACACATTAATTGCATTTTATACTTCTAGATTTTAGCTTAACTTTTGTAAATATAACTTTCATTTTGCTTCTGAGATCTGAGTTTGGTTTTTGGGGAATTTACTCTGGGACTAAATTCCAGTTAGTTGGGGGGTAATCTCAACCCACCACAACAGAAAACAAGAGGATTCCAAACTAGTAAAAAGCCTCAGGTAAAATTATGCTGCTTTTGATTTTGAGCACTGCTGAGTGTCCTCAGATGACTGGTACATAAAAAATTTGATATGCTAGAAATACTGATTTGCAAGACTTGAGAAACTAATTACCATACCTTTAAGCCCAGTGGGGCTTTTTGTTTGCAATTTATTTTGCAATTATCTTGTTAAAGTCAGAAAGACAGACAGTTGGAGACAAAATGGTTCTACTTCTTCCTGTTGTAAGCTTTGTGGATAGCACATTGTTAGAATAACAGGAGTTTAGACAAACTACGCATCTCAATTGCTTTAATGTAATACACAACAGGGAAAAGAAGTTTGTCACTGAAACAGACAATTTGCATTTTCTTGATCATGCAAAACTGATAGTGTCTACAGTTGTGCAAATGCAGAATAGAATAGAATAGAATAGAATAGAATAGAATAGAATAGAATAGAATAGAATAGAATAGAATAGAAAGCAATACGTAACTGAACGAAGTAATAATTGAAAGTAACTGAACGAAGTATAAGTCCAAGGGCAGGAGATTGAACACATCCAAGTGCCGGGTTCTGCACATTGGCCACAACAACCCCAGGCAGTGCTACAGGCTGGGGTCAGAGTGGCTGGAGAGTGGCCAGGCAGAGAGGGACCTGGGGGTGCTGGTTGATTGTAGGCTGAACATGAGCCTGCAGTGTGCCCAGGCAGCCAGGAAGGCCAATGGCATCCTGGCTTGCATCAGGAACAGTGTGGCCAGCAGGAGCCAAGGGCATGAGATTTAACACATCCAAGTGCAGTTCTGCACATTGGCACAACAACCCCAGGCAGTGCTACAGGCTGGGGTCAGAGTGGCTGGAGAAAAGCCAGGCAGAGAGGGACCTGGGGGGTACTGGTTGATTGTAGGCTGAACATGAGCCTGCAGTGTGCCCAGGCAGCCAAGAAGGCCAATGGCATCCTGGCCTGCATCAGGAAGAGTGTGGCCAGCAGGAGCAGGGAGGTCATTCTGCCCCTGGACACTGCACTGGTTAGGCCACACACCTTGACTACTGTGTCCAGTTCTGGGCCCCTCAGTTTAGGAAGGATGTTGACTTGCTGGAACGTGTCCAGAGCAGGACAACAAAGCTGGTGAGGGGTTTAGCCTGCCCTATGAGGAAAGGCTGAGGGAGCTGGGGTTTGCTTAGCCTGGAGAAGGGAGACTGAGGGGTGACCTTATTTGCTCTCTACAACTACCTGAAGGGAGGTTGTAGCCAGGAAGGGTTGGCCTCTTCTCTCTAGGCATCAACACCAGAACAAGGACACAGTCTCAGGCTGCAAGGAGCAGGTTGAAGGCTGGATGTTAGGAAGAAGTTCTTCACGGAGAGAGTGATTGCCCATTGGAATCGGCTACCCGTGGAGGTGGTGGAGTCACCTTCACAGGAGGTGTTCAAGAGGATTGGACGTGGTGCCTGGTGCCATGGTCTGTTGTTGGGTCTGTGGTGTGATGGTTGGACTCGATCTTTGAGGTCTCTTCCAACTTTAGTGATACTGTAATACTGTGATGCATCAAGTCACAGGCTGGTAGCTTCTAAAGTGAATGGTGACATGTTCTACTTGTCACTTGTTCTCCATTTAGAAAAAATGTTATTGTTTTGCTAGTTCAGTTGCTGCCCTGCATAAGTTTGTCATTTGAAATGAGCTTCAGCTCCAATTGTAGGTACATGTCCATATTTCTCAAGCATTTGAAATTCCTTAGACTTGGATGCCAATCCAGGTCTATTATAAATAGTTTGTCTCATTAGAAATTGATACTTATTTGTCAGAAGCAGGTGCTTCACACCTCAGTGTTCATTCTCAATCATTCCAATTGTCAGAATCCAGTGACTTGTTTATTACTAAAACTTCTGCACTAGGTACACTGAATAGATCACAGCATCATTTCTGCATTTGCATGTGAACATAGGTATTGTTTCTATGGTTATTCTACAGACAATACTGAATTTACAAGGTATATTAGGAATGTTTTCTGGCTCATTTCTCAGCACCGCAGCGATCCTAAATGGGAGTTGATCCATTTTAAGATTTCCTACAGTAAAAAAAAAAAAAATTAATTATGTAAAGGGACAACATAACCATAGTCAAGGATATTGGTAGTATTGTGAACACTTCTGTATGACCTCAAGCTACAACTGGGTAGGTTTAGACTGGACATTAGGGGGGGCGAAAAATCACAGAAAGAGTGGTCAGGCATTGGAATAGGGAGATGGTTGAGTCACCAAGCCTGGATGTGTTTTAAGGCAGTTTGGATGTGGTGCTTGGGGATATGGTTTAGGGGTGAAGCTTGTAGAGTAGGGTTCTAAGTTGGACTTGGTGATCCTGAGGGTCTTTTCCAACCTGAATGTTTCTGTGAGTCTGTGATTACTGTGAAAGTCTGAATTAACTGTCAAAGACAAGGAGAGGATGATGGTGAAGACAACTGTAACCAATTCTCAATAAACTGGGGGGAAAAAAAAGGCACAGGCACACAAAAGCAACCAACCAAAAAAACCCAAACCAAAACAAACAAAAAACTCCAACCCTGTAAGCCAAACCTTTAGTGTATTCTGAAAAGGGAAGAGGATTTTCTACTTGTATCATTATGTCCATAGAGAGCTATTCCACAGCATAATTACAGAATGATATCCACCCAGACTTACTAGATCTATCATTGCCTGTATACTTTTACTATTTTGTGACAGGGGAGCCTAGTTCCAGGCATCTCAAAGTTAGTGGTCTCATCTGAGGTAGTTTTTATCAATGGCTCCCACACACAATGGAGACGTGCTTAATAAGCAAATATCATCGCATCTTAAAATAATTACACCAGATAGGATAGGATTGTGCCTTCCTTTCTCTCTTTCTCTCTCTCTCTCTCTCTCTTTCTTTCTTTCTTTCTTTCTTTCTTTCTTTCTTTCTTTCTTTCTTTCTTTCTTTCTTTCTTTCTTTCTTTCTTTCTTTCTTTCTTTCTTTCTTTCTTTCTTTCTTCCTTTCTTTCTTTCTTTCTTCCTTTCTTTCTTTCTTCCTTTCTTTCTTTCTTTCTTTCTTTCTTTCTTTCTTTCTTTCTTTCTTTCTTTCTTTCTTTCTTTCTTTCTTTCTTTCTTTCTTTCTTTCTTTCTTTCTTTCTTTCTTCCTCTCCTCTCCTTGAGTCTCCTCTCCTCCCCTCTGAGTCTCCTCTCCTCTCCTCTCCTTGAGTCTCCTCTCCTTGAGTCTCCTCTCCTTGAGTCTCCTCTCTCTCCTCTCCCTCTCCTCTCCTCTCCTCCTCTCCTCTCCTCTCCTCTCCTCTCCTCTCCTTGAGTCTCCTCTCCTCTCCTCTCCTCTCCTCTCCTCTCCCTCTCCTCTCCTCTCCCTCTCCTCTCCTCTCCTCTCCTCTCCTCTCCTCTCCTCTCCTCTCCTCTCCTCTCCTCTCCTCTCCTCTCCTCTCCTCTCCTCTCCTCTCCTCTCCTCTCCTCTCCTCTCCTCTCCTCTCCTCTCCTCGAGTCTCCTCGAGTCTCCTCTCCTCGAGTCTCCTCTCCTCTCCTCTCCTCGAGTCTCCTCTCCTCGAGTCTCCTCTCCTCTCCTCTCCTCGAGTCTCTCTCTCCTCTCCTCGAGTCTCCTCTCCTCTCCTCTCCTCGAGTCTCCTCTCCTCGAGTCTCCTCTCCTCGAGTCTCTCCTCTCTCCTCTCCTCGAGTCTCCTCTCCTCTCCTCGAGTCTCCTCTCCTCGAGTCTCCTCTCCTCTCCTCTCCTCTCCTCTCCTCTCCTCTCCTCTCCTCGAGTCTCCTCTCCTCGAGTCTCCTCTCCTCTCCTCTCCTCTCCTCGAGTCTCCTCTCCTCTCCTCTCCTCTCCTCTCCTCGAGTCTCCTCTCCTCTCCTCTCTCTCCTCTCCCTCTCCTCTCCTCTCCTCTCCTCTCCTCTCCTCTCCTCTCCTCTCCTCTCCTCTCCTCTCCTCTCCTCTCCTCTCCTCTCCTCTCCTCTCCTCTCCCTCTCCTCTCCTCTCCTCTCCTCGAGTCTCCTCTCCTCTCCTCGAGTCTCCTCTCCTCTCCTCTCCTCTCCTCTCCTCTCCTCTCCTCTCCTCTCCTCTCCTCTCCTCTCCTCTCCTTGAGTCTCCTGAGTCTCCTTGAGTCTCCTTGAGTCTCCTTGAGTCTCCTTGAGTCTCCTTGAGTCTCCTTGAGTCTCCTTGAGTCTCCTCTCCTTGAGTCTCCTCTCCTTGAGTCTCCTCTCCTTGAGTCTCCTCTCCTTGAGTCTCCTCTCCTTGAGTCTCCTCTCCTCTCCTCTCCTTGAGTCTCCTCTCCTTGAGTCTCCTCTCCTTGAGTCTCCTCTCCTCTCCTTGAGTCTCCTCTCTCCCTCTCCTCTCCTCTCCTCTCCTCTCCTCTCCTCTCCTCTCCTCTCCTCTCCTCTCTCCTCTCCTCTCCTCTCCTCTCCTCTCCTCTCCTCTCCTCTCCTCTCCTCTCCTCTCCTCTCCTCTCCTCTCCTCTCCTCTCCTCTCCTCTCCTCTCCTCTCCTCTCCTCTCCCTCTCCTCTCCTCTCCTCTCCTCTCCTCTCCTCTCCTCTCCTCTCCTCTCCTCTCTCTCCTCTCCTCTCCTCTCCTCTCCTCTCTCCTCTCCTCTCCTCTCCTCTCCTCTCCTCTCCCCTCTCCTCTCCTCTCCTCTCCTCTCCTCTCCTCTCCTCTCCTCTCCTCTCCTCTCCTCTCCTCTCTCTCCTCTCCTCTCCTCTCCTCTCCTCTCTCCTCTCCTCTCCTCTCTCCTCTCCTCTCCTCTCCTCTCCTCTCTCTCTCTCCTCTCCTCTCCCTCTCCTCTCCTCTCCTCTCCTCTCCTCTCCTCTCCTCTCCTCTCCTCTCCTCTCCTCTCCTCTCCTCTCTCCTCTCCTCTCCTCTCCTCTCCTCTCCTCTCCTCTCCTCTCCTCTCCTCGAGTCTCCTCTCCTCTCCTCGAGTCTCCTCTCCTCTCCTCTCTACAATACTGCTTATTACAGGATTTTATCACAGCACTATTGGTTCCTGTCCTTGTAATCCACAATGCATAACTGGTGGTCCTCCTGAGAGCTGGAAAGAGCTAACAGAAGACCCAGAATAATATTTAGCAGTCCAAAAACCCCACAAAACACCTGACTCTATCCTTGCTTACAGATGTGCCATCCTGAGAAGGTCAGACTTTAGGGCTGATGGCTTCTTTTTGCTCCTTTCTAAAGTGTGACCTTCTGAGTTCTTCTATTTTTACTGCTGAACAATTCCCTTATTTGGCTAAATGCAAAAGCTTGGTACATGTAAGCTGTGAATGATGAAAATCAGAGTCCCATCACTTGGGTGGAATGCTGGTGGAACACTGGAATGGGTTGCCCAGGGATGTGGCTAAGGCCCCATCCCTGGAGATATTCAAGGTTTCTCAACAGGGCTCTGAGCAACCTGATCTAGTTGAGGATGTCCATGCTGACTGCAGGGGGGTTGGACTAGCTGACCTCTGGAGGTCCCTTCCAACCCAAACCATTCTAGGATTCTATGATTCCATGATTTTAGGTCTTTTACAGATATATGGAGCACAGAGCCCTGGAGCTAGTTTGTCTTTCACCTCAGAGGGAATTTGTCTCCTTCTTCATTGGGAAGCACCTTGGAGGATCTCATTCTGGATGAAGGAGTGGACTGTGAGTTCCTACTTTCTCATGCTAGTAGTTGTGGTAGCATATCTCAAGCTGCCTTGTACAGACCATAGAATATTTTGGGTTGGAAAGAACCTCCAAAGGTCATCTAGTCCAACCCCTACACTCAGCAGGGACATTCTCCATTAGATCAGATTGCTCAGAGCCCTGTCAAGCCTGACCTTGAGTATCTCCAAGAGGATTCTGCCCCTTTACTCTGCTCTTGTGGGACTCCGACTTGAATACTGCATCCTGTTCTGGTGTCCCCAGAAGAAGGACACGGAGCTGTTGGAGTGAGTCCAGAGGAGGCCACAAAGATGATCCAAGGGCTGGAACACCTCTGCTGTGAGGATAGGTTGAGGGAGATGGGGCTGTTCAGCCTAGATAAGAGAAGACACCAGGGGCACCTTAGAGCTGCCTTCCAATACCTGAAGGGATCCTAGGGAAAACTGTGGAGGGACTTTTCATCTGGGTGTCTAGAGACAGGGCACGGGGGAATGGTTTGAAGCTGGGGGAGAGCAGGGTTAGACTGGATCTTAGGAAGAAATTCTTCGGTATGAAGCTGATAGGACTCTGGAATAGGCTGCCCATGGATGTTGTGGCTGCCTCCTTTCTGGGGGTGTTGAAGGCCAAGCTGGATGAGGCCTTGAGCAGATCAGTCTACCTGAGAGGCATCCCTGCCCATGGTGGGGAGATCGGAGTAGATGATCTCTAAGGTCCCTTCCAACCTAAGCCATTTTATGATTCTGTGGTATCTAAAACCACGAGCCAGCAGCTCTGTGCTGCACTGTGGGCAGAGCTTTTATCTGCTGCACTTCACTTTTCCAATTCATTTCCCTGCCCCTTATGCCATCCTGTGTGCTTTCATTTGCACATGGAATTATTGGTGTGCACTCTACCTCTTGCTGTGGATATCAGAAATGCAAACAGGAGCGTTTGTTCTCAGGAATTTGTGCAAACATAGGTGTTGGCATCCTGACACTAAATAAATATTTGGTGTCCACATACTTTTTTCCTTTGAAAACAACAACAAAAAAATGTGTGCAGGGGAAAATATCAGAACTTGAAGATTAATCATGCCCTGAATTGTCTGCTTCTTGCCATTGATTACAAATGACTCAGAAGGGAACAAACCTTAAGTGAACTAAACCATCTGTAGAGAGAGGCAGGAAATTCCCACCTGATGTATCTGTGCATTAAACATGAAAAAGCTCAGAGACCACATCACAGTATCACAGTATCACAGTATCACAGTATCACCATGGCTGGAAGAGACCTCGAAGATCATCAAGTCCAACCTGTCACCACAGACCCCATGACTAGACCATGGCACCAAGTGCCACGTCTAATCCCCTCTTGAACACCTCCAGGGATGGTGACTCCACCACCTCCCTGGGCAGCCCATTCCAATGGCGAATCACTCTCTCGTGAAGAACTTTCTCCTCACCTCCAGCCTAAACTTCCCCTGGTGCAGCTTGAGACTGTGTCCCCTTGTTCTGGTGCTGGTTGCTAGGGAGAAGAGGCCAACCCCTTCCTGGCCACAACCACCCTTCAGGTAGTTGTAGAGAGCAATGAGGTCTCCCCTGAGCCTCCTATTCTCCAGGCTAAACAACCCCAGCTCCCTCAGCCTCTCCTCACAGGGCTGTGTTCAAGGCCTCTCCCCAGCCTTGTTGCCCTTCTCTGGACACGTTCAAGAATCTCAATGTCCTTCTGAAACTGAGGGGCCCAGAACTGGACACAGGACTCAAGGTGTGGCCTAACCAAAGCAGAGTACAGGGGCACAATGACCTCCCTGCTCCTGCTGGCCACACTATTCCTAATGCAGGCCAGGATGCCGTTGGCCTTTTTGGCCACCTGGGCACACTGCTGGCTCATGTTCAGGCGGCTGTCGATCAGCACCCCCAGGTCCCTCTCTGTTTGGCAGCTCTCCAGCCACTCTGACCCCAGCCTGTAGCTCTGCATGGGGTTGTTGTGACCAAAGTGCAGCACCCGGCACTTTGACTTGTTGAATTCCATCCCGTTGGACTCCTCCCATCTGTCCAGTTGGTTGAGGTCCCTCTGCAGAGCCCTTCCACCCTCTAACTGGCCAACATCTGCTCCCAACTTGGTGTCATCTGCAAATTTGCTGATGACTGTCTCAATGCCCTCATCCAGATCATCAATGAAGACACTGAAGAGGATGGGGCCCAGCACTGATCCCTGGGGGATGCCACTGGTGACTGGCCTCCAGCTGGAGGTGGCACCATTCCCCACCACATTGGGCTGCTCAGAGAAAATCATCCTTCCCATGTACAATTTCAGTTTCCTCAGTGTAGAGCACTGGAACTGGTTAGTATTAAGTTACATTAACCTGTGTTTCCAGCTTGAAAGTGCCCCTTGCCCCACAAAGCACAGGAATAAAAATGCCCACCAGCATCTCTCTTTCTGAAGGCTGGGAGTGGAAAAAGGATCACAGCAATTAGGGGTTGGAAGGGACCTCTGGAGACTGTCAAGTCTGACCCCCCTGCCAGAGCAGGACCATAGAATCTAGCACAGGTCACATAGGAACACATCCAGACAGGGCTGGAAAGTCTACAGAGGAGACTCCACAGCCTCTCTGGGGAGCCTGTTCCAGGGCTCTGTGATCCTTACAGTAAAGAAATTCTTCCTCATGTTGAGGTGGAACCTCCTGTGCTGTAGTTTCCATCCATTGCCCCTTGTCCTGTCATGGGGCACAAGTGAGCAGAGGCTGTCCCTTCCTTCCTCACTCCCAGCCCTTAGATATTTATAGATATTGATTAGATCCCCTCTCAGACTTCTCCTCTCCAGACTGAACAGCCCCAGGTCTCTCAGCCTTTCCTCATCATGCAGTGCTCCAGTCTCTTCATCATCCTTGTAGCCCTCTGTTGTCTTCTGTCCAGCAGATCCCTGTCCCTCTTGAACTGAGGAGCCCAGAACTGGGTGATATATTCTAGGTGTGGCCTCACTAGGTCAGAGTAGAGGGGGAGGAAAACCTCCCTGGATCTGCTGGACACACTCCTCCTAAAGCACCCCAGGATGCCATTGGTCTTCTTGGCCACCAGGGCACATTGCTGTCCTACAGAGAACTTGTTGTCCACCAACTTGTTGTTCTCTCTAACAGATCACCTCCCAACCCATACTGGTCCTGCACTCTAAATCACAGAATCACACACAGAATCACAGAATCATCAAAGAGCATCAAGTCCAACCTGTCACCACAGACCTCATGACTAAACCATGGCACCCAGTGCCACGTCCAGTCCCCTCTTGAACACCTCCAGGGATGGGGACTCCATCACCTCCCTGGGCAGCACATTCCAATGGCTAACAATTTTTCCTCCCAGTAACTCCAAGGCATTGGTGGGTTTTTTCCTTTCTTCCATTTCTTCCTGGGGTAACAGTAGATGATACTCTTCATTATTTAAGCGTCCATTCCCTTTTAAAATCCTGGTTAAATGCTTGACTTCAATGCAATTTTGTGACTAACTAATCCCCTGCTAAATGGTAGTGATACTCCATGAGGACCAAAGTAGGACATGAGGACTCCATGAGGACAAAGGGAGATTCAGGCTGGATGTGAGGAGGAGCTTCTTCACCATGAGAGTGGTGAAGCCCTGGAATGGGTTGTCCAGGGAGGTGGTTGAGGCCCCGTCCCTGGAGGTGTTTAAGCCCAGGCTGGATGAGGCTCTGGCCAGCCTGATCTAGTGTGGGGTGTCCCTGCCCATGGCAGGGAGGGTTGGAACTAGCTGATCTTTGTGGTCCCCAACCCTGACTGATACTATGATACTATGAAAGTAATGGCTATGCAGAGTGTGCATTTTCATCAGTGGCAGGGGAGTCCTCCCTCCCCTACAAGCCTGAGGTAAGCATTAGCACAGCACAGTTCCTCCATCTGTCAACATGTTCTATTCATGTGAAGTGACCAGAATCCTTGATGCTATATTGGATCACTGTTAAGCATGGGAATAAAGGATATTTTGAAATTCAAAGTGTTTTCTGCTGCTCTTCTCTGCTTCCTTACTCCAGAGTTGAGCAATACCAGCACGCACTCTGCAACAGATTATGTTCACTCCTTGGGGTGTCATTCTGACATGCTTAGATCTGCATGGTTGTATAAGAGTCAAAATTCACTCCAGCTCAAGAAAAAAAACCACCCAGCAACCCCCCAGTTGCAATTTTCTCCTTATTGCTTGCCATATAATGGAATAAGTGAGAAGGTAAAAGATTGTTCTGATTGAGAAAGCTGAGGAAAGCCACTAAGAAAAACAGGCAGAGAGAGTTGTAGAGATCCTCAGCAACCCAAGTAGTTTCTGGGTTTTATTTCTTTTAACTGAGTGTGAAATGCTGAAAAATAGCATTGGGTGTGAAGAGTGAACTGGATGTGAAATAGAATAGAATAGAATAGAATTAACCAGGTTGGAAAAGACCTTCGAGGTCGTCGAGCCCAACCTATCACCCAACACCATCTAATCAACTCAACCATGGCACCAAGTGCTTCATCCAGTCTCTTCCTAAACACCTCCAGGGATGGTGACTCCACCACCTCCCTGGGCAGCACATTCCAATGGCCAGTCTCTCTTTCTGGGAAGAACGTCTTCCTAACATCCAACCTAAACTTCCCCTGGTGCAGCTTGAGACTGTGTCCTCTTGTTCTGATGCTGGTTGCCTGGGAGAAGAGACCAACCCTCCTGGCTACAGCCTCCCTTCAGGGAGTTGTAGAGAGCAATAAGGTCTCCCTTGAGCCTCCTCTTCTCCAGGCTAAGCAACCCCAGCTCCCTCAGCCTCTCCTCACAGGGCTGTGCCCCAAACCCCTCCCCAGCTTTGTTGCCCTTCTCTGGACAGCTTCCAGCAACTCAACATCCTTCCTAAACTGAGGGGCCCAGAACTGGACACAGGACTCTTTCTGTGGCCTAACCAGTGCTGAGTACAGGGGCAGAATGAACACATGAGTTTCAGGTGAATGCTTTCTCCTGCATAGCACCTTGTCCTTTATGGGACCCAGCAGAGTTATTGCAGCCTCTTTGGCACTGCTGTTGTGATGCTTCTGTCAGTACCTACATTGGAAAGACTCATTTTCAGTGGTTCAGAAGCTGACTATTAAAAGCTTCTATGGGCAAAACTTCTTAAGAGCTCTCATCTCAGTATGGGAGAAAGGCACTGAGTTTTAAGGGGGTTTCATTTCCTCTAACTTGTAACTCAAATTGCTTTTTGGGCTTTCATTAAAGAAACCTTTTCAGACTACCTGTGTCCTCCCGTGGCCTGGACTAAGGAAGCCTCCTGCTGTTCACAGGATCACAGAAACATTCAGGCTGGTAAAGACCCTCAGGATCACCGAGTCCAAACATTAACCCTACTCAACAAGGTTCACCCTTAAACCATAGCCCCAAGCACCACATCCAAACCACCTTTAAACACATCCAGGCTTGGGGACTCCACCACCTCCCTGGGCAGCACATTCCAATGCCTGACCACTCTTGCCATGAAAAAATGTTTCCTAATGTCCAGTCTCAACCTACCCAGTGGCAGCTTGAGGCTATTCCCTCTTCTATCACTAATTACCTGTGAGAAGAGACCAGCACCAGCTTCTCCACAGCCTCCTTTCAGGTAGTTGTAGAGAGTCTTGTTGGACAAGAACAACAACCTGTTGCCCACTGAGGAACATCACAGATGGGACTCTGGGGACACTTCAGCCCTGACCTCCCAGATGTAACACAGTCCTGGCAATTCTGGGCCAGGAAGGGTGCAGATAAAATCCAGGGATAATTCAGCACCTTTTCTCCATTCCCCCTTCAATATAGTCCTGGTGTCAAGTTTACAGGTTTCATATCCTGACCAATTCCTTTACATCTGGGGAAGCTATAAACAGGGGGGAGAGATTTTTTCCTCTCTTATTTTCCCAGCTTAAGATTTAATTTCACACTTTGGACCTACTTATTTATACCACAGCCATTTTATCCTTCTCTGAACACAGAAAGGAGCGATTAAGAGTGCATAAACGTTATTGACACTCACTTTGAGAGCTCTTTCAGCTGTTCAAGTGATATACAAGGAACACAAAGTAATAAGAAACAGAAGCAGCAGTACATTAGTTAATGTGCCCAGGTGGCCAAGAAAGCCAATGGCATCCTGGCTGGGATTAGAACTGCTGTGTCCAGCAGGAGCAGGGAGGGGATTGTCCCCTTGTACTCAGCTCTGGTGAGGCCACACCTGGAGTATTGTGTCCAGTTTTGGGCACCTCAATACAAGGGAGATGTGGAGGTGCTGGAGCCAGTGCAGAGGAGAGCAAGGAAGCTGGGGAAGGGCCTGGAGAACAAATCTGATGAAGAGCAACTGAAGGAGCTGGGGATGGTGTGAAAAAGAGGAGGCTGAGGGGAGACCTCATTGCTCTCTACAACTATCTGAGAGGAGGTTGTGGAGAGGCTGGTGCTGGTCTCTTCTCACAGGTAATTAGTGACAGAACAAGAGGGAATGGCCTCAAACTGACAGTGTGTAGGTTTAGACTGGACATTAGGAAGCATTGTTTTCATGGCAAGAGTGGTCAGGCATTGGAATGTGTTGCCCCCAGCACATTGAGTCCCCAAGCCTGGATGTATTTAAAGGCCATTTGGATGTGGTGCTTGGGATGCTGGAGCGTGTCCAGAGAAGGGCCACGAGGATGATCAGAGGGCTGGAGCACCTCTCCTATGAGGACAGACTGAAGGAGTTGGGGCTGTTCAGTCTGGAGAAGAGAAGGCTCCGAGGTGACCTCATTGTGGCCTTCCAGTATCTGAAGGGGGCCTACAGGAAGGCTGGGGAGGGACTTCTCAGGATCTCAGGGAGTGATAGGACTAGGGGGAATGGAATGAAGCTGGAGGTGGGGAGATTCAGGCTGGATGTGAAGAAGAAGTTCTTCACCATGAGAGTGGTGAAGCCCTGGAATGGATTATCCAGGGAGGTGGTTGAGGCCCCGTCCCTGGAGGTGTTTAAGACCAGGCTGGACGAGGCTCTGGCCAGCGTGATCTAGTGTAGGGTGTCCCTGCCCATGGCAGGGGCATTGGAACTAGATGATCCTTGTGGTCCCTTCCAACCCTGACTGATTCTATGATTCTATGATATGGCTTAGGGGTGAACCTTGTAGAGTAGGGTTCCAGGTTGGACTTGGTGATCCTGAGGGTCTTTTCCATCTGAATCTTTTTGTGATTCTGTGATTCCTTGAAAAGTTTTCAGGGAAAACTGTTCTGAGACCTGGGGAGGTCTAAATACTTTGCTTCCTTCCTACTCCACCAACCCTGATCCATAGAGTCAGATGCCCCTTGCCTGCTCCCCATGGGCTACCCGATGAGGAACTAACTTCTGATCTCAACATTAGCCTGCCTTACCAGCCCTAGTCCTGGGACATCTTTGTGAATGGACTCCTGCAAGCAGAGGTATTCATCTGTGAAGTCATTTTTGTCCACTGATTTGCAGTTGTGGGTGGTTTGCTGTGAATCTGCGACTCATCGTACAACACTCACACTACAAACAGGGTCGAAAGACCCAGTCAGGACTGTGTGTCCATGGTGATGCACAAACAGGACCCTCCAGGTTTATTTCATGTCTTGCTAACATAGAATCATAGAGTCAATAAGGTTGGAAAAGACCTCAGAGATCACCAAGTCCAACCTATACCTAACACCTCAGGACAACTAAACCATGGCTCCAAGTGCCACATCCAAACCTTTTTTGAACACCTCCAGGGGTGGTGACTCCACCTCCTCCCTGGGCAGCACATTCCAATGGACAATCTCTCTTTCTGGGAAGAACTTCTTCCTAACAGCCAACCTAAACTTCCACTGGCACAGCTTGAGACTGTGTCCTCTTGTTCTGATGCTGGTTGCCTGGGAGAAGAGACCAACCCCCACCTGGCTACAACCTCCCTTCAGGTAGTTGTAGAGAGCAAGAAGGTCTCCCCTGAGCCTCCTCTCCTCCAGGCTAAGCAACCCCAGCTCCCTCAGCCTCTCCTCACAGGGCTGTGCCTGAGGCCTCTCCCCAGCCTCGTTGCCCTTCTCTGGACACATTCAATAGTCTCAATGTCCTTCTTAAACTGAGGGGCCCAGAACTGGACACAGGACTCAAGGTGTGGCCTAACCAGTGCTGAGTACAGGGGCACAATGACTTCCCTGCTCCTACTAGCCACACTATCCCTGATGACTCTGGATGTCTTGCCTAAACCCATTGGGTTGAAAATAAATAAAAAGGAGTGGGAGAACTTCTGCAACCTCTTCTGTGGCTACGCCTTATAGTGTAGCATGGGCAGGGACACCTCACACTAGAGCAGGTTGCTCAGAGACACATCCAGCCTGGCCTTAAATACCCCCAGGGATGGAGGCTTCTACCTGGAGGTCTGGCCTCGAAAACCCCCAGGGATGGAGGCTTCCACCTGGAGGTCTGACCTTAAAAGCCTCCAGGGATGGGGCTTCCACCACCTCCCTGGGCAACCTGTGCCAGTGTCTCACCACCCTCATGTGACTTCTTCCTTATATTTACTTCTTTGTATGTACTTCTTTAATTGCTCCTTCTTAATTCTATCACTCTTTGCTTGCCTTTATTAGGATCCTTTTTGCTTATTTCAGACTTCTTTCCCACTTTTTCAAGATTTTTTGGATGCTCATCCAGTCCTCCAAAGAACTCAGAACCTCTTTTCCCTTCTCTAGGTGGCATTCAGTCCTTTGTGAGCCCTACTAAGTGCTTAGCCTCAGTTAATACTTTGTGCAAATAATGAATATTTTCAGTTCTTAGTCTCCAAACAAAGCATTTAGCTTTGAACCAAAGAGATTATTCCCCCCCCCCCCACCCTCCTTCTTTATTCTTTGAGAAACAAATGAGAGGAAAACAAAAATCATTATGAGTCAGAAGAAAGTTGTTTTCATTGCAGGCAATTCTAATAGGACTGCAAAAGAAAAGCTTCATTAGGTAACACTCAGGGGAAAAAAAGCCCAAACCAAACAAGCATCACCCTTCCTACCTAACCAGTACTTAAGCAGCTTACCCAGAATACCAAAGATTAAGGTTCACTGCCGCCTTCCACTGAGGAGTTTCAAATCCCCAGCTCCCAGAACGTGCCCCAGCCTCCAAATTCTATGCCAGAGGCGGACAGATTCTCAGTCTCTCCTTTGGAATAACTCTTCTTTTTACAGCGTGCTCTTCTCCCAGGCAACCAGCACCAGAAGAAGAGGACACAGTCTCAAGCTGCACCAGGGGAGGTTTAGGCTGGATGTATTTCACAGAAGGAGAGATTGGCCATTGGAATGTGCTGCCCAGGGAGGTGGTGGAGTCACTATCCCTGGAAATGTTTAAGAAGAGACTGTATGAGGTGCTTGGTGCCATGGTTTAGTTGATGAGATGGTGTTGGGTGATGGTTTGGACTCGATGATCTCAAAGGTCTTTTCCAACCTGGTTAATTCTGTATTCTGAAATGGATGTTGCAGAAACTGCACTGAAGGCAAGGTAGTGATGTTTCAGTTTGCTGAAACTCACCTACATGAGTTCCAGACATCCCCTCGTGTAAGCATATGGTATGACAAAGCCTTTATTCCTGCCAAGCTTAATTTTCACAAATCAAACCCCAAATCATGCCAGCTCTGAATTATCACCTCAGTTTATCAGGTCCCAGGTAGTCCTCTAGCTGATTACTAGAGATAGTGAAAGTATGTTGGGGAAGTATTCCTTGATATTGACTCTGTTCTCTCCTGTTATCCATGGAATGTGCTACTGACCTTCCCCACGGACAGGATACTGATCTAGATGGGCTTCTTTCCTGGACTTCTACTGTTCTTGCAGCCTCATTTAACAGTGGAGTGGAGTGGAGTGGAGTGGAGTGGAGTGGAGTGGAATGGAGTGGAGTGGAGTGGAGTGGAGTAGTGGAGTAGAGTAGAGTAGAGTAGAGTAGAGTAGAGTAGAGTAGAGTAGAGTAGAGTAGAGTAGAGTAGAGTAGAGTAGAGTAGAGTAGAGTAGAGTAGAGTAGAGTAGAATAGAATAGAATAGAATAGACCAGATTGGAAAAGACCTTCTAGATTGAGTTCAACCTATTACCCAACACCACCCAATCAACTAAACCATGACACCAAGCGCCCCATCCAGTCTCTTCTTAAACACCTCCAATGACTTACAACCTAACCCTCCATATTCAAGAGCTGAAGTTGTGAATAACCAGCATAATAAATCACATAAACTGTTATTTATCCCCTTTCTTACTATTAGACAAATACATCCCTCAATCCTTCAATAACCATCTGGCCAGTCTGGGAGCTGAAGCTCCACAGGGCTGACCGTCCTTAAGAGTCATCAATTCCAGCTTCTGTGGAAGAGAAGAGGCCAGAACTGAGGTGAGGAGAAAGTTCTTCACAGAAAGAGTTGTTGGCCATTGGAATGTGCTGCCCAGGGAGGTGGTGGAGTCACCATCCCTGGAGGTGTCCAAAAAGGGATTGGATGTGGCACTTGAAGCCATGGTGTAGTTAGTCATGAGGCGTTGGGTGACAGGTTGGATTTGATGATCTCTGAGGTCTTTTCCAACCTTACTGATTCAATGATTAGACCCACTGAGTTTTAACGAGCTGAAAATTAGATTGCTTTCTCAAGCTGAACATGTGGAGCTCTCTCTGTTCAGTGTAGAAGCACCTCTAGGGGGTAATTCATCTCTCTCATCTGAGAGATTAAATTAAGTGAGGATAGCTAAATGTGGGTGAGATCAATCTTCTTGTTAGTTGTATCCTCTCTTGTCTTTTCTTCCCCTGGAGTTTTTTGCCTCCACTGACCTAGCTCCATAAACAACTAGATAGTGATCTATAGCAAGTTTAATACAACTTATTAAATAAATCAACTGATTTTTAAATGCCTCTGTCAAGGTATAACAATTACTTTTCCAGAGCTCCATTTCTCAGAGCCTGAAGGAAGCACAAGTTTGGAGACAAAATCTCATGAGGTCAACAGAGAAATTTTGTTCCCATGACAAAAATTTTTGTTCACATGATGTGTCCAGAGGAGGGCAACAAAGCTGGAGAGGGGTCTGGAGCACAAGCCCTGTGAGGAGAGGCTGAGGGAGCTGGGGTTGCTTAGCCTGGAGAAGAGGAGGTTCAGGGGAGACCTTCTTGCTCTCTACAACTCCCTGAAGGGAGGTTGTAGCCAGGTGGGGGTTGGTCTCTTCTCCCAGGCAACCAGCACCAGAACAAGAGGACATAGTCTCAAGCTGTGCCAGGGGAGGTTTAGGCTGGATGTTAGGAAGAAGTTCTTCCCAGAAAGAGTTGTTGGCCATTGGAATGTGCTGCCCAGGGAGCAGTGGTGGAGTCACCATCCCTGGAGGTGTTTAGGAAGAGACTGGATGTGGTGCTTGGTGCCGTGGTTTAGTTGATTATATAGTGCTGGATTACCGGTTGGACTCGATGATCTCTGAGGTCTCTTCCAACCTGGTTTATTCTATTCTGTTATAAAAAAACCCCAAACCAAACCAAAACCAACCCCAACCAAACAAACCCAAAATATACTTTTAAAGGGTTTTGTCTATTTTATTCAGGTTCTAGACCAATCTTTTTCACTTTCTGGAAAGAAAATGTTCATTTTCTGTTGTATGGCTTTTGATTCAATTACAAACCAATAGCAAATGTTTAGAAGATGGAGCATCAAGAGTTTCCAGGAGGAAAAGTCTTGGCCTTATTGGTGTGAGATCCCATTTTCTTCTGAGTCACAGGAGCTGGGGAAACCAGAGTTGTTTCTCCTTAGAAAGGAAGGCAAATTTGTATTTCTGAAAGCAATGCTCTTCCACAACTGTTCTTGCTTTCAGTGTCTTCCAGAGGACTCTGACTGGATGTGAATGAGGGCAAAAACTGTTTACAAAGCTGTCCATGAGTAATTCCTCTCATTTCTTAGAGTCAAAACCAGGCTTATGTCTCTGGGGAATGATAATTGCTTCAGAATAATAAATACATTGTCCCTTACTGCTGCCAGCAACACCTGTAAGAAAAGATAGATGTCTCTATAGGGTACTCCTGGGTCAAATCCTTCATCTCCATCTCAGTTATCATTTCATTCATCTGGACACTGGGATAATGTTTCTGGTGATCTCCTAAAGGTGTTTCATGATTCACTTCATTTAATATCAGGTCCTTGGAAGCAAGGGGGGATAAAATTACAGAATCATAAAATGGTTTGGGTTGGAAGGGACCTCCAAAGGTCATCTAGTCCAAACCCCCTGCAGTCAGCAGGGACATCCTCAACCAGATCAGGCTGCTCAGAGCCCTGTCAAGCCTCACCTTGAATATCTCCAGGGATAGAGACGCAACTACTTCCCTGTGCAACCTGTTGCAGTGTTCCACCACTCTCAAGGTAAAGAATTTTTTCTTAACATCCAGTCTCAATCTGCTCTTCTCTCATTTCAAACCATTGCCCCTCATCCTGTCACTGCAGGCCTTTGCAAACAGTTCCTCTCCAGCCTTCTTGGACCCTCCTTAAGGTACTGGAAGGCTTCTATTAAGTCTCCCTGGAGCCTTTTTTTCTCCAGGCTGTACAACCCCAGCTCCCTGAGCCTGTCCTCGTGGCAGAGGCACTCCAGCCCCCTGATAATTTGTTATTTGTTATCTATTACTTATTTTTAGCATTCAGAAATTGATCTTTTAACCTGCTGAAGCAGAGGTTCTGAGTCTTTCTTTCCCTGTGCCTTCCAGGCTGCTGACCTCTGGGATATCATCACGAGAAAATAGCTGCAGCCACTGCCTGCAGGCATGGTAGGAGTTGCATCAGACCTTGTGGAAATAAGAGCATGTTCTCAAGACCTTTGGGAGTCCTTTTGAATCTGAGACTGTGCTGAACAACTTTGTGTCCGATGAGGCAACTTTGTCAGGAAATGTGCTGTTTGAAGAGTCTTCCTTGGGCATTGGCAGCTGCATAGCCCTCTGACTTCATCCTTTGTTTTCTGCTGATTTGTTTCCCCATGTTTGGAATCAGCAATTTTGAAAACTGTGAAGGTGGAATCCTCAAATGAAAGAACTAAAATCATATGATTGCTCCTTAAAAGTAGCTAGAATCAACAACAAACCCAAAGGTAAAAACCAAGCAAAGAAAGCCCAGCCATAGAATCATAGAATCATGGAATCAACCAGGTGGGAAAAGACCTCAGAGATCATCAAGTCCAACATGTTGAGTTTCTCATCCACCAGCAGCCCCAAGTCCTTTCCTTCAGGGCTGCTCTCAAGCCATAGAATCACAGAATGAACAAGGTTGGAAAAGACCTCAAAGATCATCAAGTCCAACCTGTCACCCAACACCTCATGTCTACTAAACCATGGCACAAAGTGCCACATCCAATCCCCTCTTGAACACCTCCAGGGATGGTGACTCCACCACCTCCCTGGGTAGTACATTCCAACAGCTAACAACTCTCTCTGGGAAGAACTTTCTCCTTACCTTGATCCTAAACTTTCCCCGGTGCAGCTTGAGACTGTGTCCTCTTGTTCTGGTGCTGGTTGCCTGGGAGAAGACACAAACCCCTTCCTGGCTAAAACCTCCCTTCAGGTAGTTGTAGAGACCAAGAAGGTCTCCCCTGAGCCTCCTCCTCTCCAGGCTAAACGACCCCAGCTCTCTCAACCTCTCCTCATAGGGCTTCTGATTAAGGCCTCTCCCCAGCCTCATTGCCCTTCTCTGGACACATTCAAGAGTCTCAATGTCCTTCTTAAAATGAGGGGTCCAGAACTGGACACAGTACTCCAGGTGTGGCCTGATCAGTGCTGAGCACAGGGGCACAACAACTTCCCTGCTCCTGCTGGCCACTCCCTGCCCAGCCTGTATCATGCCCCAAAAAGTAAACCTAAAGCCAAAAAGGAGGAATTGCTAAGGCCTTAAGAGTATCTGGAAGAGAAAAATGCATAAAGAGAAAGTAAAGGAAGATGATTTATTTAACCTTCAACTCTTTTTCTTATGTTGTAAGAATGCTTTGCTTTATTTATGAACATGAGTGGTTCAGTGATTCAACTTACAGACCTCAACAATTATGGTTCACCAATACGCAAAAGCTGTGCCTTCCACTATCTTTTTCTCTGATACTTCACCACTGCTGCTGCCATCTTTCCACTCTCCTGTGTTACCAAAAATGGGAATGTTATGGAGAAAAATGCCTGCAAACACTAACATTTCCTTTGCTGTATCATGCAGGCCTGCTATGAAAAATGTCACACAACCAGTTGCTTACTCTACCGACCATACTGCAGAGAGCAGCTCCTCATGGGAATCCTGTGGACCTCATTGCTTCAAGCTGTCAGTAATTCCAGCTCTGGAAGGCCTTGTGCTGGATGTTGCCAGAATGATACTACCTGAAATTACACCACTGTATTCTTGTCCATTTCTTACACTCTTTACTTAAGCATCCACTAGCCAGAGAGAGCTTATTTGCTGGATGATATGACCCAGACTGGTAATAATAGGACAGGGGAAATGGACATAGAATAGAATAGAATAGAATAGAATAGAATAGAATAGAATAGAATAGAATAGAATAGAATAGAATAGAATAGAATAGAATAGAATAGAATAGAATAGAATGGAATGGAATGGAATGGAATGGAATGGAATGGAATGGAATGGAATGGAATGGAATGGAATGGAACAGAGCAGAACAGGCTAGGCTAGGCTAGGCTAGGCTAGGCTAGGCTAGGCTAGGATAGGATAGGACAGGATAGGATAGGATAGTATTAAGCGGGTTGGAAAAGACCTTTGAGATCATCTAGTCCAACCTATCACCCAACACCATCTCATCAACTAAACCATGGCACCAAGTGCCTCATCCAGTCTCTTCCTAAACACCTCCAGGGATGGTGACTCCACCACCTCCCTGGGCAGCACATTCCAATGGCCAATCTCTCTTTCTATGAAGAACTTCTTCCTAACCTCCAGCCTAAACCTCCCCTGGTACAGCTTGAGACTGTGTCCCCTTGTTCTGGTGCTGGTTGCCTGGGAGAAGAGACCAACCCCCTCCTGGCTACGACCTCCCTTCAGGTAGTTGTAGACAGCAAGAAGGTCACCCCTGAGCCTTCTCTTCTCCAGGCTAAGCAACCCCAGCTCCCTCAACCTCTCCTCACAGGGCTGTGCTCGAGGCCTCTCCCCAGCCTCATTGCCCTTCTCTGGACACACTCAGGTGTCTCGATGTCCTTCTTAAACTGAGGGGTCCAGAACTGGACTCAGTACTCAAGGTGTGGCCTAACCAGCGCTGAGGACAGGGGCACAATGACCTCCTTGCTCCTGCTGGCCACAGTATTCGTGATGCAGGCCAGGATGGAGGTGCATGTGGGGCCACGAGAGCACCCTCCTTCTGATGCTACCAACTGCCAATGTGACATGCAGCTGTGGAGTTATCATGGGACACAACCAGCCAGGCATTTCAGTTAAGAAGACATCATGGAGACAGGGTTCAGAGAACTGAATCATCTCATTTGGGCTGCTAAAACGTTGCTAATAAAACGTGATGACAGTTTCAGTGTTCCTGCTGTGGGTGCTATCTCTGTGATCAGCACAATGTTTATTTTAAAGCACGGTGTTTATTCCTCCCATTGCCTCTCCTAGTCACTCAGGGCCCGAACAAAAGATCATTTGTGTGGCCCAGAGCTGGACTTAATCCTACAAAGGGCTAAGCATTCTTGCAGCAGTGGACTTAACAGCGTGCTTAACTTTAAGCATGTCAGTAGACCCAGTGAAACTGGCAAGACTAATTATATCCTCAGAGTTAAGCATGTGCTTAAGTGCTCTTTTGGATCCCAGCCAGGATACTCAGCACCTTGCAAGACAGATCTCCCAGTGACCAAATTTTGGTTGGGCAGAATTTATCTTTGGGGAGGCTAAAACAACGGAGCCCCTCCCTTGCATCTTTCTCTGAGCATTATCAAATTGGATCCGGGCCAAACCCTTCACCATTCCCACCAGCACATGCAGCTGTTCTCTGGGAAAAGGGTGTAATTCCAACCCCTGCATAAAAGTGTCCATTTCAGTGCATTTGCCATGAGCAGAGGCTTGCCATTTTTCACAGCAAAGGCAACTCTTTCCTGGTTAGTGGCAGCTTCCCTGTCTCCAGCGAAAACTGCCTCAATTTCCTATGGAATGTTTAGGGGCAGGAACAGGAAACAGTTGCATTTTATTGCAAACCCAAAGTGTATTTCCCATCTCATCAAGCAGGCCTTTCAAGTCTGCAGGCTGATCTGTGGCTAGGAGAACACTGGGTTCAAGCTTTCAGACCCTGAAAGACTTATCTGAAGAACTCAATAAGCTGAAAAGAGAGATTACAAGAAGCAGCTTGGATCTCCAGGGAAGGCAGTGTGGTGAGGTGCTATGAAGGGTCACAATGTGCCTTCACATACTCTGCCTGCAGGAAGATAACTTACTGAAATAGTATCATAGTATCAGTCAGAGTTGGAAGGGACCACAAGGATCATCTAGTTCCAACCCCCTGCCATGGGCAGGGACACCCCACACTAGATCAGGCTGGCCAGAGCCTCATCCAGCCTGGGCTTAAACACCTCCAGGGACGGGGCCTCAACCACCTCCCTGGACAACCCATTCCAGGGCTTCACCACTCATGAGAGTCAACACAGGGCTACAAGGATGATGAAGTGACTGGAGTGTGGGGATAGAATTAATCAATATGCCATGCTGGAGCACTGCCTGATGAGGAGAGGCTGAGAGACCTGGGGCTGTTTAGTCTGGAGAAGAGAAGACTGAGAGGAGATCTGATCAATGTCTATAAATATCTGAGGCCTGGGGGCCAGGAAGGAAGAGGCAGCCTCTGCTTACTTGCACCCTGGAATAGGACAAGGGGCAATGGATGTAAACTACAGCACAGTAAGTTCCACCTCAACGTGAGGAAGAACTTCTTTACTGTGAGGGTGACAGAGCAGTGGAACAGGCTCTCCCCAGAGGGCTTCTGGAGTCTCCTTCCCTGGAGACTTACAAGCCTTGTCTGGATGTGTTTCTGTGCGACCTGTGAAAGATTCTGTGGTCCTGCTCTTGAAGGGCATTGGACTCAAAGATCTCCAGGGGTGCCTTCAAATTCCTAACATCCTATGACCCTGAACATTGAGTTCTCTCACAAATACAGTGAAAGATGCTCCTCTAGCTTGGGACTGCTCCTTCTTTGAAGACAGCTCCCAGGTTCTGCAGCGTGACACAAGCAACCTGCTGCACTCTTTGTGTCTGACACCCATGTAGGTTAAAGATCAACCTTGCAGATCTGTGAAGAGTTGTACTTGCAGGAACCAACCTTATGGAATGGAATGGAATGGAATGGAATGGAATGGAATGGAATGGAATAGAATAGAATAGAATAGAATAGAATAGAATAGAATAGAATAGAATAGAATAGAATAGAATAGAATAGAATAGAATAGAATTAACCAGGTTGGAAGAGACCTTTGAGACCATTGAGTCCAACCTATCACCCAACACCATCTAATCAACTAAACCATGGCATCCAGTCTCTTGCTAATCACCTCCAGTGATGGTGACTCCACCACCTCCCTGGGCAGCACATTCCAATGGCCAATCTCTCTTTCTGGGAAGAACTTCTTCCTAACACCCAGCCTAAACCTCACCTGGTGCAGCTTAGGACTGAAACACAGTGGTAGAAACTGAATACAGTTTAAATGAGATTCAAGCCCATCGACTGCTCTTGTATGACATTTACTACAGCATCCCAAGGCTGTACTCAAATTGTTTTCCTGTTTAAGTGTATGTGGACTTAGCACAGTGCAGAGAAACTGCCACAAGGATAGCAGTGCTACCTTTGACATTGGCCAGAGTAGAAATCACTCGGTTTCCAGTAATCCACACACTAAACCACACCACTGAGGAACTGCACTTCCCCACTTCACTGCTTGATGTCTTCTCCAGAATGAACCTGACCTTCAATTACTGCTCTTGTGTCTTTTTACTTTCACTCAGAAATTTATTTTTCCCTACTGGAAACAATTTCTCTTTTTTTCCCCTCAGATTCTCAGCTTTTCTTCCACTGCTTCTTGCTGCCTTTTCCTTTTCTCTCGTGCCTTTGGAAGTGAATTTATCCCAGCAATCAGTTTCTCATAGATGAAATAAAACAACTGCTCTTCTGGAGAGGAAATGGAAGGGAGAAGGGAAGCAGGAAAGAAATAAGTCCCTTAGCTTTGAACTTTGTAGCCATCAGAGCTTTTCTAGCAATGCCCTCCCAACTTGCCAGAACCTGTCAGTCTAGCCTTCCTATTATCAATTCCAGGTTGAATTCCTGCTGGAATGTACTCCTTGTTGATTTCCTTTTGCTGTTTGGCAAGGCTAATGAGGAGCAGCTGCATTACCTGTCCTAACTCCTTCATCTCTCCTTTTCCCCCACCCTCTCTTTTGAAACCAGTCACGAAAGTACAGCTGCTCTGGCTTGGGCACCCTACACAGAGCGTCGGAACAATGTTTGTTTAGAGCTCTTCAATTAGCTCTAAAATCTCCAGATTTAGCTCTGGAAACACTCAGCTTAGCAGCTGAGTTTTCAGTCCAGTCAGTTATCAACTGCACTAATTTTTAAACTCCAATCTTTCTCAGAACTCCCAGCACTGAGGAAGGCTCTCACTTTCTACATCCACCTTTGCTGAACCACACATGACTGCCTGAGGTGACATTTTCTGCTTTGCAAGAGGCCTAAGATTATTTCGTTATGCTATATAATAGGTTTCTCTCCTGCTTTTGATGCTTGACACCTTCAGGTTCAAGTGACTTCAGAATCCACCCCTATCCATCACCTATCCCAGTCATTATATTAGAATAGTATTAACCAGGTTGGAAAAGATCTTTGAGATCATTGAGTCCAACCCATCACCCAACACCATCTAACCAACTAAACCATGGCACCAAGTGCCTCATCCAGTCTCTTAAACACCTCCAGTGATGGTGACTCCACCACCTCCCTGGGCAGCACATTCCAATGGCCAATCTCTTTCCATGAAGAACTTCTTCTTAACATCCATCCTAAACCTCCCCTGGTGCAGCTTGAGACTGTGTCCTCTTGTTGTGGTGATGGTTGCCTGGGAGAAGAGACCAACCCCCACCTGGCTACTACCTCCCTTCAGGTAGTTGTAGACAGCAATATGATGGGCTACGCATTGATATGAAAGGGCAGCTGAAGGATGAATATGCAGTTGCAGTGGTACCTTGTGTCTCTCTGCATACAGTAGCTCCATCTCCCCTCTTCTAGTGAGAATGCCTCCATCACCAGTCTATAATCTATTGGGAAGTTTAAGGGCCATCAAGGCTCCCTGAGATTGGATGCTAGAAGCAAGTTATTTAGTGGTGGAACACTGCAACATGTTACTGAGGGAGGGAATTGAGGACCCATCTGTGGAGATATTCAAAGTGAAGCTTGATCTTGATCTACTGGAGGATGTCCCTGCTGACTGTAGCGGGATGTTGGACTAGATGACCTTTGGAGGTCCCTTCCAGGACTAGATGACCTTAGGAGATCCCTTCCAACCTAAACCATTCTGTGATTCTAAGCAGTGTTGAACAGTAACTGTTTGAATTGTTCACCATGTTGATGGCCAAACTAATGTATGGTACTGCCAGGCTGGTGAACTGCCAGAATCTCACACTAAACCTCTGCAATTCAAAGTGAAACCAGAATCCCAGGTGCAAAAATCCAGGGGAAATGGTAAAACATAGAATCATAGACTCATTAAGGTTGGAAGAAACCTCAAATATCACCAAGTCCAACCTGTCACTAAAGAACTCATGACTACTAAACCATGGCACCAAGTGCCACATCCAATCCCCTCTTGAACACATCGAGACACTTGAACGTGTCCAGAGAAGGGCAACAAGGCTGGTGAGAGGCCTTGAGCACAAGCCCTGTGAGGAGAGGCTGAGGGAGCTGGGATTGTTTAGCCTGGAGAAGAGGAGGCTGAGGGGCGACCTCATTGCTCTCTACAACTACCTGACAGGTGGTTGTAGCCAGGAAGGGGTTGGCCTCTTCTCCCTAGCAACCAGCACCAGAACAAGGGGACACAGTCTCAAGCTGCACCAGGGGAAGTTTAGGTTGGAGGTGAGGAGAAAGTTCTTCACCGAGAGAGTGATTCGCCATTGGGATGTGCTGCCCAGGGAGGTGGTGGAGTCGCCGTCCCTGGAGGTGTTCAAGAGGGGATTGGACGTGGCACTTGGTGCCATGGTCTAGTCATGAGGTCTGTGGTGACAGGTTGGACTCGATGATCTTTGAGGTCTCTTCCAGCCATGGTGATACTGTGATACTGTGATACTGTGAACACCTCCAGGGATGGTGATTCCACCACCTCCCCGGGCAGCACATTCCAATGGCTAACATCTCTCTCTGTGAGGAACTTTCTCCTCACCTCCAGCCTAAATTTCCCCTGGTGTAGCTTGAGACTGTGTCCTCTTGTTCTGGTGCTGGTTGCCTGGGAGAAAAGACCAACGCCGTCCCGGCTGCAACTTCCCTTCAGGTAGTTGTAAACATCAATAAGGTCTCCTCTGAGCCTCCTCTTCTCCAGGCTAAGCAACCCCAGCTCCCTCAGCCTCTCCTCACAGGGCTGTGCTCGAGGCCTCTCCCCAGCCGCATTGCCCTTCTCTGGACACGTTCAACATGTGACTGTCAAAGACATATTCAGTAACTCAACTGAAATAACTGAAAGAAAGAACTGGGTCTTAATTATTTTAGAAAACAAAACAGGACAGAACAGCCTTTACATTGTAATCAAGAAGCTAAGCAGTTTGGGTTTTGCACACAGCAATTAAGCACAGAGTCACACAGCTTCATTCAAAGAAAGACAGCACTGTAGGCTTAATACGAGGTCACAGATATGGGAAAACCAGTGGAAGCTAAGGAAGCACCAGGAGGAAGCACTACTTGCATTCTCAGCCTTGATAAAATGTCTGCAATTATTTTCCAGACCTCATTAAAAGGGAGAATTTCCCAATGTACCAGCAGAGATCCCATCTTTCAGTAGGCAGTGCCTTATCTTAGATTTAGACTACATGGCTGTATATTGATTTGTTGACTCCAATCAGGATGTTCTTCTAAGCAATTAAATCTCCCTGGATACGTAGGAGTTGCTGCTTGCCTCTACTAATCCTTAGATTTCAATCGTTATTGACAGACAAGACTCAGCCTCCACAGGATGTGCCATGACTGTCCTTTTTAATGGACCACTGTCCATTGTCCACTCCCACACAAGCTTGTGTCTTGTAGCCTTCCAGCCTTGAATCATGCCCTGGAGGAGCCTGTCCTCCTCCACTGACTGCAGAAGAAACCTGTACTGACTAGTCCCCAGTTCTTGCACTCGCTCTGATGTTAGTCACGCCACTTCTTTTCATCCCTAATCAGACTACCCAGAGCAAGTCCATATGAACAATGAGGAGAAGGAATCTTTTGTGCCTTTGGCTTCAGCAGCATGGAGGGAATATTATTTACGTCTCCAAGGCATCATCAGAACATCAGCACCTTCCCTGGCCAGAGGAAAAGGAGAGAAACTGTGACTCAGATGTGCATCTGAGTCACAGATCTCGCAGTGAACATCTGGGTGGTGCCACTTTCACCACGCTCCTTTCTCAGAGCTGTATTTGCACTCACAGCCTTGCTTGCTCCTTGTCTGCATGATACTCAGCACTGGTTAGGCCACATCTTGAGTGCTGTGCCCAGTTCTGAGCCTCTCAATTCAAAAAGGACATGGAGACACTTGAACGTGTCCAGAGAAGGGCAGCTAGGCTGGGGAGAGGCCTCGAACACAGCCCTATGAGGAGAGGCTGAGGGAGCTGGGGTTGTTTAGACTGGAGAAGAGGAGGCTCAGGGGAGACCTTATTGCTGTCCACAACTACCTGAAAGGAGGTTGTAGCCAGGAGAGGGTTGGTCTCTTCTCCCAGGCAACCATCACCAGAACAAGAGGACACAGTCTCAAGCTGCCCCTGAGGAGGTTTAGGCTGGAGGTGAGGAGAAAGTTCTTCCCAGAGAGAGCTGTTAGCCATTGGAATGTGCTGCCCAGGGAGGTGGTGGAGTCACTGTCCCTGGAGGTGTTCAAGAAGGGATTGGATGTGGCACTTACTGCCATGGTTTAGTAGTCATGAGGTGTTGGGTGACAGGTTGGACTTGATGATCCTTGAGGTCTTTTCCAACCTTATTGATTCTATGATTCCATGATTCTATGTTGTTCCCAAGAGGAACTGAAGAATACCTGCCCTTGTGTGCCCAGTCTTAAAATCTGGATCATATACCCTAAGCCATGGAATACATTTATTATTGTTTGTTTCAAAGGAACAAAAGTAAGAATGCACCCAATAAATCCTTCTAAAATACCCAAGTCGGCTCTTACGCTGAGTCTGGCTAGACTTCAGGTGCTAAACAAACATTTCTGTATGCCAAATAATCCTCAATTAAATTGGAAAGAGAACAGCACAGAGGAATTTTGTTTGAAATGTACAGAAAATACAAAACAAACACAAAGTTCCCCAAACTGTTCTTCCCTTTGGTTTTAGGTTGGAAGCAGGGAGTGGCAGTGATTTTCTTAGGCACCAAATAAAGGCCAAACAGGTGGTCAGTACAGTCAGCTACTGCAATGGCATATACTACAGATAATGCAACACAAATCCAGGTAGGGTGCAGAGTGGGTTGAGAGCAGCTCTGAAGAAAGAGGCTAGGGGGTGTTGGTTGCTGAGAAGCTCCCCAGGAGCCAGCAGTGCCCTCATGCAGCCCAGAAGGCAGCTGTGTGCTGGGCTGCAGCCAGAGCAGTGTGGCCATCAGGGCAAGAGAGGGATTCTGCCCCTTGACTCTGCTCTGCTGAGACCCTACTGTGAACACTGCCTCCAGTTCTGGTGTCCTCAGCATAAGAAGGACACAAAACTGTTGGAATGACTCCAGCAGAGTGCCACAAAGATGATCCAAGAACTGGAGCACCTCTGCAATGAGGATAGGCTGAGAGAGCTGGGGTTGTTCAGTCTGGATAAAAGAAGACTGGGGGGGGATCTTAGAGCTGCCTTCCAATACCTGAAGGGATCCTACAGAAAGGCTGCAGAGGGACTTTTCATAAGGGTGTCTAGAGAGAGGACAAGGGGGAATGGTTTGAAGCTGAGGGAGAGCAGATTTAGACTGGAGATTAGGAAGAAGCTCTTCAGTGCAAGGGTGGTGAGACACTGGAATAGGCTGCCCAGGAAGGTTGTGGATGCCTGCTCCCTGGGAATGCTGAAGGCCAGATTGGATGAGACCTTGAGCAGCTGAGTCTAGCTGAGAGTTGACCCTGCCCATAGCAAGGAAGTTAGAGTAGATGATCTCTAAGTTCCCTTCCAACCTAAGCCATTCTGTGATTCTATGACAATACAGCTTTCCTAGTAGCTAAAGATAAGAACTCGTACAACTTCCAATAGGGCATTGTTAGTAAAGTGAAAAGCCATTTAAAGGTGTAGTGCAGGCACAAAGGATATTTGTACTGCCTTAAAGATTGCACTGTTTCTGCAGGATTGTAATGAGCAAAGCTGGGAGGGACTCAGACTTGATCCATTAAGGCGAGAAATACATTTAATGCAAGATGTTCCTATCTGCTGTCGATCTCATGGCTCTCAGACCCCTACACAGAATCCTTTACTAGCAGCTTTTCTAGAGCTAAAGCAGCTCTAAGACCCAGGAGTGAATCACAGAATGGTCTGGGTTGAAAGGTCATCTGGTTCAACACCTCTGCAGTGAACAGGGAGCAGGTTTCTCAGAGCCTTCTCAAGCCTGACCTTGAATATCTTCTGGGATGGGGCTTTAACTACCTCCCTGAGCAACTTTTTGTAGTGTTCCACCACCCTCATAATAAAGAACTTGTTTCTAACAGCCAACCTGTATCTGCTCTTCTCTTGTATCACACCATTGCCCCTCGTCCTGTCACTGCAGGCCTTTGCAAACAGTCCCTTTGCAGCCACCTTGGAGGCCCCCTACAGCTACTGGGAGACCACTATAGGTCTGCCTGGTGCCTTCCCTTCTCCAGGCTGAACAACACCAGCTGCCTCAACCAGTCCTTATAATGGAGGTGTTCCGGCTCTCCAACCACCTTCATGGTTCTCCTCTGGGTCTGCTCCATCAGGTCCATGTCCTTCCTGTGTTGAGGGCTGCAGGACTGGATGCAGTGCTCCAGGTGAGAGCCAGAGCAGAGTAAATCTGGGCTTTGCATGAAGATTCAAAAGATTGATCCAAATAATTATTATCTGGGGGCTTAACACTGCATATTTCTGTCTCAGAAGTCTTTTGTGTGCATCCTGAGATCTGAACAGAGAAAGGGAAGCCCTTTCATGCAAGCATCTTTGGCAGCCATTTTCTCTGGTATCACTGAAATGTCCTCTAAGAATTTACATTAATTGATTGATATGTATTTTTTTAGTCAGTCAGCTGTCATCACATACCCACAGGAAAGTTTTATTCTCTCACATTTTGAAGTAGTCCTGAACCAACATAAACAAGAGGAAGTGAGCGGGACTCATGCTGGATGCCAGCATGCTGGATTTCCAGAGCCATCTGGAGACAAGGGATCATGTGAAATATTCACCCTGTTGGAAACAAACACAACAGCCCATCAGCCACTTTGGAAGCCTGTCTGGTGCACAGAACTACCAGCTCAGCCCTGTGAGTAGTGTATGAGGCACAGGGCAGCACAGGGCCCTACCCCTGGCACTCCTCTCACCACAGGATTTATTGCAGCAGGGAGCTTGCCCCAAGCGTGGATACCCATTAGTCAGAGGCAGCTTAGGGATTACAGAACCATGAAATCACAGAATGGTCTGGGCTGGAAGGGTCTTCCAAAGGTCATCTAGTTCAACTCCCTCTGCAGTCAGCAGGAGCATCCTCCACTAGAGCAGGTTGCCCAGAGCCCTTCTGAGACCCACTTGGAATATCCTGGGGGGGGCTTAACCTGGACAATCTGTTCCAGCATTCCACCACCCTCATGCTAAAGAACTTGCTCCTAACATCCAATCTGAATCTGCTCTTCTCTAGTTAGAAGCCATTGTCCCTAGTCTTTTTGGACTTGATGAACTTTGAGGTCTTTTCCGACCTTATTGATTCTGTGATTCTATCACTCCAGACCTTTGTAAACAGTCTCTCTCTGTCCTTCTTTTAGGTCCCCTTCAGGTACTGGGAGGCAGTGGCCTTCCTGGAGACTTTTCTTCTCCAGGCTGAACAACCCCTGTTCCCTCAGCCTGTCACAGTATCACAGTATCACAGTATCACCAAGGTTGGAAGAGACCTCGAAGATCATCGAGTCCAACTTGTCACCACAGACCCCATGACTCGAGCATGGCACCATGTCCAGTCCCCTCTTGAGGAGGGAAGACATTGCTTGCCGAGAGAGAACTCTCCTGCCCACTGCAGGCTTGAACTCACAACCTTCCCAGTAAGAGTCTTATGTGCTACCAACTCCTCATAGCAGAGGTGCTCCAGGGCACTCAGCAGGAGGTGAAGATCCCCTGATGCTGTGCAGGACTGTCACTGATGTGTTATCAGAAATATCAATGTAAGCCATGTAAGGATTAGGCTTGGGACAACCATTTGTAAAGAAGGACCTTTGTCACGCAACTGGTGAGCCCAGATTTAAGACAAGCCGTGTGGGGGTGGTGGCCAAACCTTGAAGGTCACATTTGTATCTCTCCTAGTGCCATGTCCAGGCAGGGCCAGTTATTTCAAAAGAAATTCATCTGTAGATTAATGCAATTCATCCCAAGGGAAAGCCTACTTCTGTATTTATGGCTTGTGTCTTGAACAGAAGATTTATATCTCTTTGAAAAAAAGAGAAAAGCTTGATAAACATGTAGGGGTTTGGACAAGACATTCTCCAGTCCCTGGAGAGAAGTGTTTTGAAAAACTCTGGAAGGGGTTATGGGGGCCCCAGACAGACTGTTTAAGACTCAAACCTGGAGGGTATGGGAGGAGTTTAGAGCAAAGTCACTTCAAGATTTGCAGGCTTAAGACTAGGAAGAGGATAGTTTCCATGGAGATGTGAAATTCAGGTCTCCTACTACATTAAACAGAAGTTTCTCTTTCAGACAGAATCTACTCCCCTCTGAAACTGAGGATTCAGTTCCCCCTGTTGTGAGGGCAACAAAGCTGGGGAGGGGTTTGGAGCACAAGCCCTATGAGGAGAGGCTGAGGGAGCTGGGGTTGCTTAGCCTGGAGGCTCAGGGGAGAACTTATTGCTCTCTACAACTGCCTGAAGAGAGGTGGGGGGTGGTCTCTTCTCCCAGGCAACCAGCACCAGAACAAGAGAACACAGTCTGAAGCTGCACCGGGAGCTTTAGGCTGGATGTTAGGAAGAAGTTCTTCCCAGAAAGAGAGACTGGCCTTTGGAATGTGCAGCCCAGGGAGGTGGTGGAGTCACCATCACTGGAGGTGTTTAGGAAGAGACTGGATGAGGCACTTGGTGCCATGGTTTAGTTGATGAGATGGTGTTGGGTGATAGGTTGGACTCGATAATCTCAAAGGTCTCTTCCAACCAGGTCTATTCTATTCTATTCTATTCTATTCTATTCTATTCTATTCTATTCTATTCTATTCTATTCTATTCTATTCTATTCTATTCTATTCTATTCTATTCTATTCTTACTCTACACCCAGCAATGTCCAGTAACTTTGGCTCACAAGTCCTTTCCTCTCTGCCCTGCCAAACCCCACCTGCCCCTGTAAAGCAGCAGACCTGTCTCACCTACAGCTGAATGGATGGTGATACGCCTCTGATCAATCCCCTAAACCTGCTTCCTCCTTCAGCAGCACTCAGCTCAGTCAAGATTTACTAGTCTGTCAGGGGAAAACAAGGCATTCAGGGGACCCTCCTGATCCCATCCTCAATCTCATTAACTTTCTGCTTTCCCAAGTGCCCCGCTGGCTGCGTAGTAACGAAGAGCTGTAATTGGTAAATGAAATTGATTACACAACTGTTTGAATGAGGCAAATTGTCCATCTCCAGAGAAAAGGTACAATTTTCTGCTGTGCATAAATCAAACACAGGGCTCTTAAAAGCACTAGGTAAGTAGAGAGCATTTCAAATTGACTGCAAAGTGCTGGACAAAGCACTTGGCAGAAGGAAGAGCCTGGGCAAAAATGACCTTAGGAGCTCTTTTCTATCTCCAGTTTCTGTGAGTCTATGAATGTTAATTCTATGGTGCACAATTTAATTGCCACTTGCAAAGAGCTGTAGAAAATGGATTTTCTACTACAGGCAGGTCTTTTCTGTCACCTGTGAGCTGTGAGGGTGCTTAAGTGTTCCTACAGAAAAGTGGACATAAAACTGATTTCTGTCTGTCCAAAGGATCCTACCTGCACGGAGAGAAAAAGCTGTCAGAGGTAATCCTAAACAAAATAGCATAGCATAGCATAGCATAGCATATAGCATAGCATAGCATAGAATAGAATAGAATAGAATAGAATAGAATAGAATAGAATAGAATAGAATAGCATAGATCTTCAAGATCAAGATCATCGTGTCCAACCTATCATCCAACATCACCTAATCAACTAAACCATGCAACCAAGCACCCTATCAAGTTTCCTCCTGAACACCTCCAATGATGATGACTCCACCACCTCCTCAGGCAGCCCATTCCAATGGGCAATCACTCTCTCTGTGTAGAACTTCCTCCTAACCTCCAGCCTAAACCTCCCCTGGCACAGCCTGAGACTGTGTCCTCTTGTTCTGGTGCTGGTTGCTTGGGAGAAGAGACCAACCTCTGCCTGGCTACAACCTCCCTTCAGGGAGTTGTAGAGAGCAGTAAGGTCACCCCTGAGCCTCCTCTTCTCCAGGCTAAGCAACCCCAGCTCCCTCAGCCTCTCCTCATAGTGCTTGTGTTCCAAGCCCCTTACCAACTTTGTTGCCCTTCTCTGGGCAGGCTGCAGCAAGTCAACATCCTTCCTAATCTCAGACCTCTCTTCAGTAAAACAATCTGAATCCTGCCACATTGCAAGGCCACTCAATATCTTGTCCTTTAATCATCTTGATATCTTCATATATCTAGGTTTGAACTGCTGCAGAGTAAGGAAATCAAAAGGGAATCAATTCCTTAACCTACTTACTACATCGTTAATGGCCATTTTACTGCTGCCTAGCTTCCCATTTTCCTCCTTAGTTAGAAGAGAAATGTGTTTCTAGGCTATATTTGGAAACAGGGATTCATTTTTGTCCCTTGCTGCTCTTGTAGCAGCATTAGTGTCGCATCTTCCACTCTATATTGTCCTTAAAGAGGTCTTCCAAGTCTGTTCTGGATACTCTTCATGTTACGCAGTTGGTCCTGAATTTGTAATGACACTGTAGAGACAATAAAGTCTCTGTTGTACTGGCTAGGCCACACCTTGAGTCCTGTGTCCAGTTCTGGGCCCCTCAGTTTAGGGAAGATGTTGAGATGCTGGAATGTGTCCAGAGAAGGGCAACAAAGCTGGGGAGGGGTTTGGAACACAGCCCTGTGAGGAGAGGCTGAGGGAGCTGGGGTTGCTTAGCCTGGAGAAGAGGAGGCTCAGGGCAGACCTTATTGCTGTCTACAACTCCCTGAAGGGAGGTTGTAGCCAGGCGGGGGTTGGTCTCTTCTCCCAGGCAGCCAGCACCAGAACGAGAGGACACAGTCTCAAGCTGTGCCAGGGGAGGTTCAGACTGGAGGTTAGGAAGATATTCTATAGAAAGATAGAGACTGGCCATTGGAATGTGCTGCCCAGGGAGGTGGTGGAGTCACCATATTTGGAGGTGTTTAGGAGAAGCCTTGATAGGGCGCTTGGTGCCATGGTTTAGTTGATTAGATGGTGTTGGATGATAGGTTGGACTTGATGGTCTCAGAGGTCTTTTCCAACCTGGTCTATTCTATTCAATTCAATTCAATTCAATTCAATTCAATTCAATTCAATTCTATTCTATTCTATTCTATTCTATTCTATTCTATTCTATTCTATTCTATTCTATTCTATTCTATTCTATTCTATTCTATTCTATTCTCATTCTACATCTGGGCAGTGTCACCTCACAAGTTCTCTGTTATTGCAGGAATTAAGTTTCTGGTGGTATCTTTGATCTTCCTATGGCAAGTCAAACTTTGGGAGGTTGGCCTTTGCTTATTGTAAGGTAAGAGTGCTCTGCCTTAAGTGGTTCATGATGATTGTGATGGATGTTTAGAATCATAGCATCATAAAATCATAGAATCATAGAAACACAGAAACATAGAATCATAGAATGGTCTGGGTTGGAAAGGACTTCCACAGGTCATCTAGTTCAACCCCCTCTGCAGTAATCAGGGACATCCTCCACTAGATCAGGACACCCAGAGCCCTGTTGAGTCTTACCTTGAATATCTCCAGTGATGGGGCCTCAACCACCTCCCAGAGAAACCTGTTCCAGTGTTCCACTGCCCACATGGTAAAGAACTTCCATCCAAGAACTAACAACCAATCTAAATCTGCTCTATTAGGGAGTGCTAAGTTCTTTCATTCCCACCAAACTAAAAGCTTGACACCTATCACAGCTGTGACATAGGTTTTACAGCCCAGATAGTTCCCCCACTTATTACAGTATTGCATTTTGCAGGTAGACCTATTTCTTTGAAATGATTAACCTGTGCTCACCAACAGCTTCTTACAGCCTGCTTCTGCTGGTCTCTTCTCCCAGGTAACTCATGCTAGGATGAGGGGAAATGGGTTTAAGTTGGGCCAGGGGAGGTTTATGATGGATGTTAGGAAAAACTTCTTTACTGAGAGGGTGGTGAGGGCTTGGAACAGGCTGCCCAGGGAGGTGGGGGAGTCACCATCCCTGGAAGTGTTAAAGAAGCTGTTGATAGAGTAGAGTAGAGTAGAGTAGAGTAGAGTAGAGTAGAGTAGAGTAGAGTAGAGTAGAGTAGAGTAGAGTAGAGTAGAGTGGAATGGAATGGAATGGAATAGAATAGAATAGAATAGAATAGAATAGAATAGAATAGAATAGAATAGAATAGAATAGAATAGAATAGAATAGACCAGGTTGAAAAAGAGCTTTGAGATCATCAAGTCCAACCTATCGTCCAACACTATCTAATCAACTAAACCATGGTATCAAGCACCCCATCCAGTCTCTCTCTCATCCAGATGTGATGCTTCAGGATCTAGTTGAGTGGTCATGGTAGCTGGGTTATGGTTGGACTCAACGATCTCAAAGGTCTTTCCCAGGCTTGGTGATTCTGTGCTTCTATGATTTTTTTCCTTGTTTGCACTGATTTGTTTATGTAGCATTTGATATGACATAAAACATATAATGACTTTAGACATGAAGTCTCTTCATCCTGCAAGGCTTCTAAAAATACCCAAGAAAGGCAGATGTCTTCAGATTTTAATACCTATTAGGAGTTTAGCTAACATAATCATTGTAAGGAGTTGAACCAACATAATCATTGGGAGTTCAACTAATATAATCATTAGGAGTTTAACTAACATACTCATTATTAGGAGTTTAACTAGCAGAAATGATTAACACATCATGGTCCATTAGTCCATAAAGGTATCTACCCCACCATTCATGATAACATGAATTTAGACAAAGAGGATTAGAACTCCTTAAGTAGCTCAGATTAGCTTGCAGGAATTTGTAGTGAATAGGGCTTTTTTTGCAGTGTGGCAACAAATAATCATTGGTATTTAATTGCTTTCCCTTCTAATGGCCTGATTTATTCCAACCCCTGCACCAGAAAGGAAAGCACTCTTTGCTTGTGAATGTGCTGAATAATGGATTCTTCAGAAAATTCTGGCTCAACAGACAAACAAACACTTCAGCCATGGGAAGGCAGGAGCAGAAAGGTGTTGGGGCTTGCCTAAAGCCACACAGGGTGTTAGTGTCAGAGATCAGATTAGGATTTTGCAAGTCACTCATCAGCAGTCTTTCCTGATTTGGTATCTGGGAGTTACTCACAAAGAAACTTGGCAAGCTTTGCCAGTGCTCCTACCATTGGCACTGGGATGGGATCTGAGGACATGTAGGATAAAGATTCTGCCAGAGCTTTTTTCTCTTCAGTTTGCCTGTGAAGACAAAAAGGATCTGGCAGGAAGATGCCAAAAACTTTAAGTTAAAGCTGTAGTATATATTCTGTGAGACTGTGAAATACCGTGTCCAGAGAAGGGCAACAAAGCTGGGGAGGGGTCTGGAGCACAGCCCTATGAGGAGAGGCTGAGGGAGCTGGGGTTGCTTAGCCTGGGGAAGAGGAGGCTCGGGGTGACCTTATTGTTCTCTACAACTCCCTGAAGAGAGGTTGTAGCCAGCTGGGGGTTGGTCTCTTCTCCCAGGCACCCAGCACCAGAACAAGAGGACACAGGCTCAAGCTGTGCTAGGGGAGGTTTAGGCTGGATGTTAGGAAGAAGTTCTTCCCAGAAAGAGTGATTGGCCATTGGAATGTGCTGCCCAGGGAGGTGGTGGAGTCACCATCCCTGGAGGTGTTTAGGAAGAGACTGGATGTGGTGATTGGTGCCATGGTTTGTTTGATTAGATGGTGTTGGGTGATAGGTTGGACTCGATGATCTCTGAGGTCTCTTCCAACCTGGTTTGCTCTATTCTATTCTATTCTATTCTATTCTATTCTATTCTATTCTATTCTATTCTATTCTATTCTATTCTATTCTATTCTATTCCATTCCATTCCATTCCATTCCATTCCATTCCATTCCATTCCATTCCATTCCATTCCATTCCATTCCATTCCATTCCATTCCATTCCATTCTAAATTAGGAGGACAATGAGTGGGGTTGGAACTGGGTTGGACCTTTGATTGAGGGCCTGGACCATGTGGCTAAGTTGGCCAAGGACCATCTGGGAAGGGAGCTGGGCAGGGGTTGCAGCAGTCCTGGAGAAGAGGATGGCTGATGGGGTCTGTGGGAGGTTGGATGGATGATTGCTCTTCCAACCTTGGTGATACTGTGATACTGTGATCTACCTAAAGGGAGGTTGGAGTGAGGAGGGGGCAGCCTCTTCTCCTTGGTGTCAAGTGACAGGACCAGGGAAAATGGCTCTGAGCTGTGCCAGGGAAGGTTGAGGTTAGATACTAGAAACTATTTCTTCATAGATAGGGTTCCCAAACGTTGGAATGGTCTGCCCAGGGCAGTGGTGAAGTCACCATACCTGGAGGTTTCCAAGCAGCCTGTGGACCTGGTGCTTAGGGCCATGGTTTACGAATGGGACTTAAACTGGACCAAAGGTTGCACTGGGTGATCTTTGAGGTCTCTTCCAACTGTTTTCTGTGATTCTGTGCTGGTTGTGGACTATGGTTTGCTGAAAAATCACTATGAGCAGAGGGATGGCCCTCCAGTGTGTTACTGCCTCAACCCACATGCTGTGTTTCATTTTACTTTTTGGTCAGAAAAGGGATCTCTAGAATCTGAAAAGGGCAAAGCTTGCCATGTGTCAGTCATTCTGTTTTGGGCAGGATCCTAAAAACTACTGGTCCAGTAGGTTCCCTGGAGTATTGGATGTTACAAAAAGTTCTTTACAGTGAGGGTTGTTGAGAGGTGAAACAGGTTCCCCTGATGGATTTGGTCCAGAGGAGGGACAAGAAAATGATCAAGGGGGTGGAACACCCTACAATACAATACAATACAATACAATACAATACAATACAATACAATACAATACACCAGGTTGGAAGAGACCTTCAAGATCATCGCGTCCAACCCATCAACTAATCCAACCCACCCAACAACTAGACCATGCAGCCAAGCACCCCATCAAGTCTTCTCCTGAACACCTCCAATGATGGTGACTCCACCACCTCCACAGGCAGCCCATTCCAATGGGCAATCACTCTCTCCGTGTAGAACTTCTTCCTAACATCCAGCCTAAACCTGCCCTGGCGCAGCCTGAGACTGTGTCCTCTTGTTCTGGTACTGGCTGCCTGGGAGAAGAGGCCAACCTCTGCCTGGCTACAACCTCCCTTCAGGTAGTTGTAGAGAGCAAGAAGGTCACCCTCAGTCTCCTCTTCTCCAGGCTAAGCAACCCCAGCTCCCTCAGCCTTTCCTCATAGGGCTTGTGTTCCAAACCCTCACCAGCTTTGTTGCCCTCCTCTGGACACGTTCCAGCAAGACAACATCTTTCCTAAACTGAGGGGCCCAGAACTGGACACAGGACTCAAGGTGTGGCCTAACCAGTGCAGTGTACAGGGGGAGAATGACCTCCCTGCTACAAAGACACACAGAGAGCTGGGATTGTTCAGCCTGGAGAAGAGAAGGCTCCAGGGAGATCTAAGAGCAGCTTTCTAGCACCTGAAGGGGCCTCTGAGAAGGCTGGAGAAGTTGTTTGCAAAGGCCTGCAGTGGTGAGGGGCAGTGGTTTGAAATGAGAGAAGAGCAGCTTGAGATTGGATGTTAGGAACATGTTCTTCATGAGGGTAGCGGAACACAGCAGCGGGTTGGCCAGGGAGGTAGTGGAGGCCTCATCCCTGGAGATATTCAAAGTGAGCAGCCTGATCTGGTTGAGGATGTCCCTGCTGAGTTCAGCTTGGACTAAATGACCTTCAGAGGTGCCTTTCAACCTGAGTGATTCTATGGTTCTATGATATCAGACTTACCAATACTGTTATTGTCGCTGATACCACTCATGTATTTGAGATGTCTATGCCCTAGTTGCTCCTCAGGAAGACCTGCTGCTCTCAGCTGAACTGGTTACTCAATTAAATCCCTCTAATAAGAGGGAAGCAGATGAACTTATACTCTTTTTTCCTAGCTATTTTCTTTAAGTGCTGTGCACCAGATAAAACAATGAAGGTAAGGATTTCTTAATCAAAGGCTCACATCCACATACAGGCTCACCCCTAAACCATAGCCCCAAGCACCACATCCAAACCACCGTCAAGTCAAACCCTCATCAAGTCCAACCAACCACCCAATCCTAACTAATCAACTAGACCATGGCACTAAGTGCCTCATCCAGGCTTTTCAAAGATCATCGAGTCCAACCTGTCACCACAGACTGCATGACTAGGCCATGGCACCAAGTGCCACGTCCAATCCCCTCTTGAACACCTCCAGGGATGGTGACTCCACCACCTCCCTGGGCAGCACATTCCAATGGCGAATCACTCTCTCAGTGAAGAACTTTCTCCTCACCTGCAGCCTAAACTTCCCCTGGCACAGCTTGAGACTGTGTCCTCTTGTGCTGGTGCTGGTTGCCTGGGAGAAGAGAGCAATGAGGTACAACCACCCTTCAGGTAGTTGTAGAGAGCAATGGGGTCTCCCCTGAGTCTCTTCTCCAGGCTAAGCAACCCCAGCTCCCTCAGCCTCTCCTCACAGGGCTTGTGCTCAAGGCCTCTCCCCAGCCTTGTTGCCCTTCTCTGGACACGTTCAAGTGTCTCGATGTCCTTCCTAAACTGAGGGGCCTAGAACTGGACACAGGACTCAAGGTGTGGCCTAACCAGTGCAGTGTACAGGGGCAGAATGACCTCCCTGCTCCTGCTGGCCACACTCTTCCTGATACAGGCCAGGAGGCTCTTGGCCTTCTTGGCCACCTGAGCACACTGCTGGCTCATGTTCAGGCATCTGTCAACCAGTGCCCCCAGGTCCCTCTCTGTTTGGGAGCTCTCCAGCCACTCCGTCCCCAGCCTGTAGCTCTGCATGGGGTTGCTGTGGCCAAAGTGCAGCACCCGGCACTTGGACAACCCCACCACCTCCCTGGGCAACCCACACCGACGGGCAATCTCTGTCTGTGAGGAGTCTTTTCTGCCATTAAGCCTAAACTTCTCCTTGCTCAGCTTGAGGTTGTGTCCTCTTGTTCTCTTGCCGGTTGTCCAGGAGAAGATTCCATGGTCCTGTTTATCTCTGTGGCTGATCAGGATGAAAATCTCTTAGTGGAAACTATATACATGAGAGCTGGTCCTACACACCCAGGTTAGCCAGTAGCTGGCCCTTGGATCCCCAGGTTTTCCCATGTGCTAGCACCTGGGCAAGGAAAGCCCTAGGACCTGCAGCTCCACTCAGGCTGTTGGTATTCAGACCTACACATATACACACAAACCATGCAAACCATTACTCCTTTAACCTTGTGTCCTGTGGTGTGCTCTCCTGTGGCTGGCCCTCAAACCTCCACACACACACGTGCACACAGAATAGAGAGCCCCTAACTCAGGAGAATAGCCAGAATGGCTTTGGGACAGAGTGCAATGGCCAGGAACAGTGCACAGCCAGACAAATGTACACACCAGCAACATTTACGTGTGGCAGCTGCTTTTATGAGGCACTTGGTGCCATGGTTTAGTTGATTAGATGCTGTTGTGTGATAGGTTGGACTTGATGATCTCAAAGGTCATTTACAACCTGGTCTGGTCTATTCTATTCTATTCTATTCTATTCTATTCTATTCTATTCTATTCTATTCTATTCTATTCTATTCTATTCTATTCTAATCTCGAAGGTTTTTTCCAACCTGGTACTACCTCTACTCAGCTCTGGTGAGACCCCACCTGGAGTACTGCGTCCAGTTCTGGAGCCCCTATTACAAGAGGGATCTGGAGGTGCTGCAAGGTGTCTAGAGAAGGGCCACGAGGATGATCAGAGGGCTGGAGCACCTCTCCTATGAGGACAGACTGAAGGAGTTGGGGCTGTTCAGTCTGGAGAAGAGAAGGCTCTGAGGTGACCTCATTGTGGCCTTCCAGTATCTGAAGGGGGCTACAGGAAGGCTGGGGAGGGACTTCTCAGGATCTCAGGTAGTGATAGGACTAGGGGGAATGGAATGAAGCTGGAGGTGGGGAGATTCAGGCTGGACGTGAGGAGCAAGTTCTTCCCCGTGAGAGCAGTGAAGCCCTGGAATGGGTTGTCCAGGGAGGTGGTTGAGGCCCCATCCCTGGAGGTGTTTGAGCCCAGGCTGGATGAGGCTCTGGTCAGTCTGATCTAGTGTGGGGTGTCCCTGCCCATGGCAGGGAGGTTGGAACTAGATGATCCTTGTGGTCCCTTCCAACCCTGACTGATACTATGATACAAACCTGTGGGAAAGGAGCCTGTGTTAACTTCACTATAAACACAAAAAATGTAAGCAGCAGTTGGAGGCTTCTTGACACATTGGAACATTTTGAGCTCTATGGATGAAGTTAGGAGCTCTGAAGCCAATATTGCACAATAGGAAGTTTATTTCTTTGCCACAAGAAATAAGAAACTCAAAAGCAGATCATGTGATAAATCACACATTGACTGGGAACTTTATTGCTTGGAAAGCCTGTGATTTGAAAGCAAGAACAGCATTCAAAACTGCAACTATAAATGGGCTAAAATAAATGTGGATGCATGGATGTAGTAAAATTAAAGCTAGAGAGGTCTAATCAGAATATGGAATAAAAGATTAGTAGCTGGGGCTGATAACAAGTTGCATGTGCAACTTGATGGTAGAGCAAACAGCATTTCTCTTACTTTATTTGAAACTACATAACAGAAATCTATATCTTAAAACAAATGCTGAGATCATGGAATCATTAAGTCTGGAAAAGGCCTTTAAGATCATCAAGACCAATGGTAACCCAACTACCGTGACCACTAAACTAGACCTTGAAGCACCACATCTACAGCTTCTTCAGCACCTCCAGGTGTGGTGACTTCCTCACCTCCCTGGGCAGCCTGTTCCAAGGCCTCACCATTCTCTCACTCAAATTGTTTTTCCTCATGTCCCATCTAAACCTCCCCTGGCACAACTCAAACCCATTTCCTCTCATCCTGTAGCTGGTTACCTAGGAGAGGAGACCAACACCATCCTCAGCCCAACCTCCTTTCAGGGAGCTGTAGAGAGCAATAAGCTCTCCCTCAGCCTTAGAATAGAATAGAATAGAATAGAATAGAATAGAATAGAATAGAATAGAATAGAATAGAATAGAATAGAATAGAATAGAATAGACCAGGTTGGAAGAGACTTTCAAGATCATCATGTCCAGCCTATCATCCAACACCACCTAATCAACTCAACCATGCAACCAAGTACCCTATCAAGCCTCCTCCTGAACACCTCCAGTGATGGTGACTCCACCACCTCCTTGGGCAGCCCATTCCAATGGGCAATCACTCTCTCTGTGTAGAACTTCTTTCTAACCTCCAGCCTAAACCTCCCCTGGCAGAGCTTGAGACTGTGTCCTCTTGTTCTGGTGCTGGTTGCCTGGGAGAAGAGACCAACCTCTGCCTGTCAACAACCTCCCTTCAGGTACTTGTAGAGAGCAATAAGGTCACCCCTGAGCCTCCTCTTCTGCAGGCTAAGCAATCCCAGCTCCCTTAGCCTCTCCTCATAGGGCTTGTGTTCCAAACCCCTCACCAGCTTTGTTGCCCTTCTCTGGACATGCTCCAGCAAGTCAAAATCCTTCCTAAACTGAGGGGCCCAGAACTGGAGACAGGACTCGAGGTGCGAGTACTACTCCTCACCAGACTGAACAAGCCCAGCTCCCTCAGTCTCTCCTTGTATGATACTCTCCAAACACCTCCCCAGCCTCGCTGCTCTTCTCTGGACAAGCTCCAGCCCCTCTATGTCTTTCCTATCTTGTGGCACCCAGAACTCCACCCAGCACTCAAGCTGTGGCCTCACCAAGGCCAAATGTATGTTCCTGTGTGATCTGCTCTAGCTGATCCTGCTCTGGGCAGGAGGATTGGACTGGATGATCTTTCAAGGTCCCTTCCAACCCCTTACACTCTGTGATTCTGTGAAGTACAGGGGCACTTCACTAAATAGTCAGACTAATACATCAGTGTCCCTTTCAGCTCTTCTAAAACTATGTCTGTGTGTGTTTCTTTAGACATTCACAGTTACTGAAACACACTGGTTTAATTTATGTGCCATTTTTTGGTTTTGTCTCATTCACATGGTTTGGAAAGACTGAAGAGAGCCCAGAATGACAAGACAGTAGGTTCTTGTTATGCTGTGATTTTCCCTGAGCGGCAAGGTTTGCCACAGCAAGAAGGATTAGGTTAACAGAGGCATTTAGGGTTGAATTCAGAGAGGGTGTGTGCACACATGCTTTCATGAATGTGGTTTCAATGGGACAAATTCATGTTTAGGATTACATTGAACTCAAAACAGTACTTGCATATCCTCATATTTCAGTGTTAAAAAACTCCCCACATACTGACTACCACACAGCTCTGATAAAAACAGCTAAATATGGCTGGAATGCAACAGGTGAGAGAGTTGCTTGTAAAGGCTGTTTCCTCTAGGTGAAGTGGGAGAGCAGCAGTTTTTCATCTCCTCCTTTGTAGATCTCAAGTGAAGAATTCCAGGCAAGGATAAAGACTTAGCAACAAACAGAACAGATGAACTGGTTGGGATATCTTGGTCAAGTGATCATAGAATCATAGAATTGTCAGGGTTGGAAGGGATGTCAAGGATCAGCCAGTTCCAACCCCTGCCATGGGCAGGGACACCTCACACTACAGCAGGTTGCTCAGAGCCACAGCCAGCCTGGTCTAAAAATCCTCCAGGGCTGAGGCTTCCACTACCTCCCTGGGCAACCTGTTCCAGTGTCTCACCACCCTCATGGGGAAGAATTTCTTCCTGACATCCAATCTGAATCTACCCATTTCTATTTATAGAATCGAATAGAATAGAATAGAATCGAATAGAATCGAATAGAATCGAATAGAATAGAATAGAATTAACCAGGTAGGAAAAGACCTTTGAGATGGAGTCCAACCTACCACCCAACACCATCTAATCAACTAAACCATGGCACCAAGCACCCCATCCAGTCTCTTCCTGAACACCTCCAGGGATGGTGAATCCACCACCTCCCCAGGCAGCACATTCCAATGGCCAATCTCTCTTTCTATGAAGAATTTCTTCCTCACATCCAGCCTAAACCTCCACTGTGCAGCTTGAGACTGTGTCCTCTTGTTGTGGTGATGGTTGCCTGGGAGAAGAGACCAACCCCCACTTGTCTACAACCTCCCTTCAGGTAGTTGTAGAGAGCAAGAAGTTATCCCCTGAGCCTCCTCTTCTCCAGGCTAAGCAACCCCAGCTCCCTCAGCCTCTCCTCATAGGGCTTGTACTCCAGACCTCTCCCCAGCTTTGTTGCCCTTCTCTGGACACCTTCCAGTAACTCAACATCTTTCCTAAACTGAGGGGCTCAGAACTGGACACAGGACTCAAGGTGCGGCCTAACCAGTGCTGAGCACAGGGGCAGAATGACTTCCCTGCTCCTGCTGGCCACACTGTTCCTGATGCAGGCCAGGATGCCATTGGCTTTCTTGGCCACCTGGGCACTCTGCAGGCTCATGTTCAGCCTACTATCAACCAACACCCCCAGGTCCCTTTCTGCCTGGCTGCTCTCCAGCCTGTAGTACTGCCTGGGGTTGCTGTGGCCAATGTGTAGAACCCGGCACTTGGATGTGTTAAATCTCATGCTGTTGTTCCATTCCCCTCGTCCTGTCAGCCCCTGACACTCTAAAAAGTCCCTCCCCAGCTTTCTTCTAGGCCCTCTTCAGATACTGATATTTTGCATTTACTTATTTCTTATTTTTCTTTTCAACAGGGAGGTTTATGATTCTGGATTCTTATCCACAGCTTTATTTGCTTGAGCAGTTTCCACAGTAATTTGCCATTGCAAGCACCCTGGGTCTTGCAGAGTTGGCACTTCGGGCCTGCTCTTCATTGGTGAAGCATAAATCACAACTTAGTTGTCACTTTGCTGTTCCACGCTGGCAACTCATATCCAGCTGGAGAAAATTATTAATATGGTAGTTTGCTTAGTCTTTGGTTGTTTTGTTGTTTGGGTTTCTTTAATACAACAGCAATGAAATTTGTTTCCAAGGTTGACCATAACCATATGACAACATAACTGCATCAAGACTGGTTAGCACTAGCCAGAAAGGTCTCTGAGGAGACCCTGTTGTGGCCTTCCGGTATCTGAAAGGTGCTACAAGAAAGCTGGGGAGGGACTTTTAGGGTGTCAGCTAATGATAGGACTAGAAGGAATGGAAAAAAATATAGGAATGGGCAGATTCAGATTGGATGTCAGGAAGAAGTTCTTCCCCGTGAGGGTGGTGAGACACTGGCACAGGTTGCCCAGGGAGGTGGTGGAAGCCTCATCCCTGGAGGTTTTGAAGGCCAGGCTGGATGTGGTTCTGAGCAACCTGATGTAGTGTGAGGTGTCCCTGCCTATGGAAGAGGGGGTTGGAACTGGATGATCCTTGAGGTCCCTTCCAGCCCTGACAATTCTGTGATTCTGTGAATATTTTGGATCCTCCTTGCTCCCAATTTGAAACAAAGAAACAAAAAAATGGCTTTTGGTGTACTGTGCACTGCAGAGCTCTTCAGATTGCACACATTCACACAGAGATGTCATAAAGCTGATTATTCTTCTAATATAAGATTGTTCCATGCTTGTTAATTTCTTGCAGCTTTATGAGCAATGAACTAGCTAAAGTTGCCTGAAAGCCAAAATTTTCCATTCTTGTTAACATCTCAGAAGCTTCAGCATTTGTTTTGTCCTGCTGGAGTCTTCTGGGGATTGGTCTTTTCTTTTGAAGAAAAAAAGCACACTGGAATGGAATAGAATAGAGTAGAATAGAACAGAGAGGAGGAGAGGAGAGGAGACTCGAGGAGAGGAGACTCGAGGAGAGAGGGAGAGGAGAGGAGAGGAGACTCGAGGAGAGGAGAGGAGAGAGGGGAGGAGAGGAGAGGGGAGAGGAGAGGAGAGGAGAGGGAGAGGGAGAGGGGAGGAGAGGAGAGAGGAGAGGAGAGGGAGAGGAGAGGAGAGGAGAGGAGAGGAGAGGAGAGGAGAGGAGGGAGAGGAGAGGAGAGGAGGGGAGGGGAGGGGAGGGAGAGGAGGGGAGGAGAGGGGAGGGAGGAGGGAGGAGGGGGGAGGGGAGGGAGGAGGGGAGAGGGAGGGGGAGAGGGGAGGGGAGGGGAGAGGAGGGGAGGAGAGGGAGAGGAGAGGAGAGGAGGAGAGGAGGGAGAGGAGAGGGAGGAGAGGACTCGAGGGAGAGGAGAGGGAGGGGGGAGAGGAGAGGAGAGGGGAGGAGGGAGGGAGGGGAGGGAGGAGAGGAGAGAGGGGAGGGGGAGAGGAGAGGAGAGGAGAGGAGAGGAGAGGAGAGGAGAGGAGAGGAGAGAGAGGAGAGGAGAGGAGAGGAGAGGAGAGGAGAGGAGACTCGAGGAGAGAGAGAGGAGACTCGAGGAGAGGAGAGGAGAGAGGAGAGGAGAGGAGAGGAGAGGAGAGGAGAGAGAGGAGAGGAGAGAGAGGAGAGGAGAGGAGAGGAGAGGAGAGGAGAGAGGAGAGGAGAGGAGAGGAGAGGAGAGAGAGAGGAGAGGAGAGAGGAGAGGAGAGGAGAGGAGAGGAGAGGAGAGGAGAGGAGAGGAGAGGAGAGGAGAGGAGAGACCTTCAAGATCATTGCATCCAACCCGTCAACCAATCCAACACCACCTAATCAACTACTAAACCATGGCATCAAGCACCCCATCAAGTCTCCTCCTGAACACCTCCAATGATGGTGACTCCACCAACTCCTCAGATAGCACATTCCAATGGGCAATCACTTTCTCTGTGTAGAACTTCTTCCTAACCTCCTGCCTAAACCTCCCCTGGCACAGCCTGAGACTGTGTGTTCTTGTTCTGGTGCTGGGTGCCTGGGAAAAGAGACCAACCTCTGCCTGTCTACAACCTCCTTTCCAGTAGTTGTAGAGAGCAAGAAGGTCACCCCTGAGCCTCCTCTTCTCCAGGCTAAGCAAACCCAGCTCCCTCAGCCTCTCCTCATAGGGCTTGTGTTCCAAAGTCTCACTGGAATAAAGCCTTCCCCTCTTAAGAACAGACTGAGGGAGTTGGAGTTATTCAGTTTGGAGAATAGAAAGCTCTGAGGAGACCTTCCAGTACCTGAAGGGGGCCTACAAGAATGCTGGGGAGGAACTTTTGAGGGTGTCAGGTAGTGACAGGACATTTTTAAGGCCAGGCTCAGGCTGGATGTGGCTCTGAGCAACCTGATGTAGTATGAGGTGTCCCTGCCCATGGCAGAGGGGTTGGAACTGGATGATCCTTGAGGTCCCTTCCAGCCCTGGCAATTCTGTGATTCTGTGATCCTCCTATACAGGTTTTGCAAAGCTTTTCTATTGTCCTTATCAGTTGCTGTCATGTTTATGGTACCAGAAAATGCCGCACAAACTATTTTCTCTGTGATTCTTTTGTGCTTGGCTAACTCCAACGGTTCAAAAACCCCAAAGTGAAGCCATCTGCATTCTGCTGCTTCTCCAGTAATGCTGATCTCAGCTGTCTTCTCCTCTTTCTGCATGTGACATGCTATTACTCACAAGGCACCCAGTCAACACCCTATTTTCATGCTTCGAAAGACAAAAGGACATCTGCAAGGCAGACTGGAAATAGTGATTCTTCAGATGGTAGAGAAGTGAATGAGAAGGAATACACCAGAAAGGACTGGCAGGAAAAATCTGAACCATGTAGGATCTCTAATCCAGGAGCAGAGGGAAAGCAGCAGAATTAAAAGCCAGTACATTTAAAACCGATAAAAAGGAAAGGATATTGCAGACAAAGACCCATTGAGCTAACTCTCATCTGCATCTGATTTGCACAGCAAAAAGAGGTAAAAGTCAGAAACAGAAGTCTTTGAGGCCAAGAAGGCCAATGGCATCCTGGCCTGTATCAGGAATAGTGTGGCCAGCAGGAGCAGGGAAGTCATTCTGCCTCTGTGCTCAGCACTGGTTAGGCCACACCTTGAGTCCTGTGTCCAGTTCTGCATCCTTCAATTTAAGAAGGACATTGAGAGCCTTGAATGTGTCCAGAGAAGGGCAACATGGCCGGGGAGAGGTCTGGAGCAGAGCCCTGTGAGGAGAGGCTGAGGGAGCTGGGATGGCTTAGCCTGGAGAAGAGGAGGCTCAGGGGAGACCTCATTGCTATCTACAACTACCTGAAAGGAGGTTGTAGCCAGGTGGGGGTTGGTCTCTTCTCCCAGGCAACCAGCACCAGCACAAGAGGACACAGTCTCAAGCTGTGCCAGGGGAGGTTTAGACTCGAGGTGAGGAGAAAGTTGTTCACAAAGAGAGAGATTGGCCATTGGAATGTGCTGCCCAGGGAGGTGGTGGAATCACTGTCCCTAGAGGTGTTCAAAAAGGATTGGATGTGGCACTTGGTGCCATGGTTCAGTTAGTCATGAGGTGTTAGGTAATTGGTAATAGGTTGGACTTGATGATCTCTGAGGTCTTTTCCAACCTGGTTGATCCTATGACTCCTTTGCTGTTAGAAAGTAAACTGAATACCCACCAGCATCAGCTCCCTTTGAGTGAAAATGTATCACCTTTAAAATTACTTTCCAGCTTGCTTCAATTTACTAGCCAATTATTAATGGACTAAAATGAAATAGTCGCTATTAAAAAGCAACCCTAAAGCACGTGCAGTGAAAAATATATATTGCACAGCTGATAGTTGCCACACAAGGATGACTCTAAATCTGATATAACCCTTCAAAAGCCACTTGTTTCTGGGCCTAAAATGTTCAGGATAATGAGCAGGCAGGATAATAACCACTCAAGATAATGAGGGTTTGCATGCACTTACGTTCGTGCAAGTGGAAGTGCTGCGTGTGAGGAAACAGAGGATTAGGCCCCATACACTTGAAATACATATATAGATATATATATATATATTTAAAAGATTAAAAATGATGATTTTAAACAGTGGGAGGGCGGGGGGAACCAAAAATAAAAATGAAGCACTCCCTCCCTAATGTAATTGAGATAAAAAAGGAGGTTGCCATAGGCTTTAGGAGGTCATCCAGTCCATTCCCCTACCTCAGCGAGGGTAATGTATAAGCAAACTTGGCTCTCATAACTCACCTGGCGAATGTTTGTCTAAACTGCTCTTTAAATCTCCAGTGAAAGCCTCCAAGCTTCCTGAAGCAAGCTAATCCAGCAGTTCACTATCTTGCCATTAAAAGGCTTTTTTAATATTTTTTTGGTCTCCCATTTTCTTTTTTTTTTTTTTTTTTTTTTTTTTTTTTTTTTTTTGCTAATGCCCACCCTAATTCTGTTGAGGCAGTTCAAACACATCATGTCTTGTCCTGTTCCTGGTGGCTATTATCGTGTCTCTCCACATTCCTCCCTTCCCTAGACTAAACAAAGTCAGCTCCTTTCAATCTTTTCTCTCAAGCTGTGTTTTCTGGACCTCTAATAATTCTTCCTGTTCACCTCTGGATTCTTGCCAGGCGGCACAGACATTTCTCCTAATGTTCTCTGCCCTTAGCTGGACAAAATAACCCAGACAAAATCGAGAAGTATTGCTTCCCATACCTTATATAATACACTCTCAGTGATCCTGTAAGGAGATGGCTTTATTTTTTTGCAGCAGCAGGATAAATCTGCTGACTCACATTCAAAGTCTCTTTTGTAGCTCCACCGCCTACTCAGTTGTTCCACACCTTGTGTTCATTCCCTCCACTGCTCTTACCCAGGCACAGCACTTATTTTTTTTTTTTCCCCCTCAATTTTTTTTTCCCCCTTCTCATTGGGGGGCATTTCTTTAGACCCTGGAGTTGAAATAAAGAGCAGTTTCTGAGTTGAAAAGATGAGATGCTCCAACCCCCCAAAAAAGGGATTCTGCATAGCTTTCTTCATAGTGATGGGAAGACAGAGGAAAAAAAAAAAAAAACACCAAAATGGTGCCACATCAAATTAGATGCAGCTTCTCACAATCACAGAACTTCAGGGGCTGGAAAGGACCTCATCTAGTCCAACCCCTGCCAAAGCAAGATAACCTACACCAGATTACACAGGAATGCATCCAGGTGAGTTTTGAGTATCTCGAGAGGGAGACTCCACAACCCCCCTGGGCAGCCTGTTCCAGTTTCATTGATTCACTAATTAATAGCAGTTTCACTAATTAACACTTAGCACTAACACAGTCTCTAATCTTTTATTATAAATCATAGAATCATAGAATTGTCAGGGTTGGAGGGGACCTCAAGGATCATTCAGTTCCAACCTCCCTGACATGGGCAGGGACACCTCACACTAGAGCAAGTTGCTCAGAGTCACATCCAGCCTGGCCTTGAAAACCTCCAGGGATGAGGCTTCCACCACTAGAATAGAATAGAATAGAATAGAATAGAATAGAATAGAATAGAATAGAATAGAATAGAATAGAATAGAATTCAATTCAATTCAATTCAATTCAATTCAATTCAATTCAATTCAATTCAATTCAATTCAATTCACCAGGTTGGAAGAGACCTTTGAGATCATAAAGTCCAACCTATCACCCAACACCATCTAATCAACTAAACCACAGCACCAGGCACCACATCCAGTCTCTTCCTAAACACCTCCAGGGATGGTGACTCCACCACCTCCCTGGGCAGCACATTCCAATGGCCAGTCTCTCTTTCTGGGAAGAACTTCTTCCTAACATCCAGCCTAAACCTCCCCTGGTGCAGCCTGAGACTGTGTCCTCTTGTTCTGGTGCTGGTTGCCTGGGAGAAGAGACCAACCCCCTCCTGGCTACAACCTCCCTTCAGGTAGTTGTAGATAGCAAGAAGGTCTCTCCTGAGCCTCCTCCTCTCCAGGCTAAGCAACCCCAGCTCCCTCAGCCTTTCCTCATAGGGCTTGTGTTCCAAACCCCTCCCCAGCTTTGTTGCCCTTCTCTGGACACATTCCAGCAAGTCAACATCCTTTCTTACCTCCCTGGGCAACCTGTTCCAGTGTCTCACTACCCTCATTAGGAAGAACTCCTTCCTAACATCCAATCTGAATCTACCCATTTCTAGTTTTTGTTCTATTTCCCCTAGTCCTATCCCTACCTGACACCCTAAACGGTGGCAGTAAAATGATCTCTGGTACAAATGTCTTTGTTGTGGCAACATTTGGACTCTGACTTAATAAAAAAGGATCAAAAACTTCTTACTCATCACTTGTAAATAAAAAGAGGAAAAAAAAGTATGTGTTCATTAAGGAAATGAATGAATAGGACTTCAGAGAAAGGTGAATGGATGTGTGAGATTACCAGTCTTGTCCCAGGTCATCTTCTTTCTCAGGACCATGAATCACTCTATGATTAGTAGAGCATCTGAAGCCTGGTTCCTTGGCACTCCAGGTTTTCTAGTTGAGCTGCTCTCTCAAATCTTATGTCATGACTACAGCACTAACATTCCCTTGCTGCTATGTTGCCACTCTGGTTTCTGATATGACGTACGAGCTTCACTCCAGCTTTTCTCCCAGAAAGGACTGCTTTGGATCTTCTGCTCTCCCACCCATCAATGTATTGACATTTGCATTTTAGCATCTTTAAACTTCTCTGCCCTGTGTAGCTGAAACTGGAAAAGGGTTCCAAGAGCATCAGAGAGAGGACAGTAACTGATTGTTAACATCAATCTCAGTTCCATAGGAAATCAAACTAGAAGGCAGGCTGCTGTCTGTGCTCTGACACGTCTCCCTCCAAAATACAAACTGCTTTGTTCAGGCTTTATAGATATGAATAGGACAAAAAAAAGGTAACACTACAAACCAAACTTTTTGTTGGGGATCTGAATGTGAGATGCAACCAAGGAAAAGGCTCTTGGTGGCCAGAGAGTGTTTGTGTAAAAGTTGTACAAGGGGGAAAAGGAAAACTTAATTTTCATGCTTAATTGCAGCTGGCATCAGTGAAATCCTCTCTTAATTCACTCTGCACCAACAGCAAAGACATGATAAAGACACTATCTTTCAAATGGCAGTGAGAGTAGTGCAGAATAGGAGATGTGAGAATTTGATCCTGCCAAAGCTTTTCCATTCTGAACAACCTCTACATGTCTGATGCTCTCCCCTCCTCCTTCATACCTGTTGGGAACTCTCAGGTGTCAAAATCAAAGTGTGGAGAAACTATGGAAAGTGCTATAAAATGTTATGAGAGACGTCAGCCTAGATGTTTTCTATGGTCATGTGTCTGAGAAGTGAAGCATTCAGCCAGCTTGTCAGTTTTCATTTCTAATGCATTTTCTTTCCCAAAAGGTAAATGAAATCCACTCCTCCTCTCCTCCTTTCCAAACCAAAGAGCTGACAGGGTCGTAACGGCACGTATTTCCACCTGGACATTTGTTTCTGAAGGAAAGGCTTTTTAGAAGAGAGAGGGAGAGAAAGGAGAGAGGAAATAAAGCAAAAAGGGAAAAAACAGTATCCTTGATCTGTTTTGAACTTGATCATTCAATGGGCAATTTTTCCTACCTTCTTGCTTTTCCGAGGTCCCTTCTGCCTTCCCTTCGGAAATTCCTTGCATTGTTTCAACAGCAGTTACTGGTTCATTAATTCAGGCTTAGGCATCCAGATCTCTTAAAATGGGGCTCCCTCAATCATTTTCTGGTCATGCAAGTAACTTTCTTCTCAAATAGTGATTTCCCCACCCCCCTCCTTTCTCACAAAAGCAAATCCTCCAGTATTATGTTTCCCTATCAGAGAACAAATACATGAATTACAGATTCTTCCTTCTTCTCCCCCCACCCCTACAACAGCCCATCGATTTCATGCACACTTTCCCAGAAAATCCAGCAGCTTCACATTCTCCCTGCCCCCAAATCCATTAGGTTTCCCATTCCCACAGTCTACTCTGGCCCCTCTGAACACATCACACTTCTTATTCCCAAGGACTCAAGAACAGCCCAGAAGTGGGGTGTCTTCTCTGGCAGCTCTTCCATGGAACAGCAGCGGCAGAACAGTGGCAGCAGATGAGCTGCCTTGCAAGCCTCTGCTAATAGCAAGACAAACAGGTCTTCCCGTGGGGCTCTCAATTTTGGCTGGTAGGCAGCCTAGGAAGTGGGAGAATCCAACCTCCCCTCCTTCCTATGTTAGGCAGGAAACAAAAGCCTTCCCCTCCCTCACTGATTTCAGGGAGAGACAGGCTTAAAACCTTCCCATTGTGCAGGCAACACAGACTGTCCCATCATCCTTTACTGAACTGGAGAAGGTACATTCTTCCCTCTGTTACACCACTTGCCCTGCCATGCATGCTGGGAAGATGATTCCCACTGTATACACCTGCCTCTCTTGCTACCAAACCACAGGAAAAGGGAGAGACTGCTGTTCCTTTGCCTCAGTGATGAGCAAACTATACTCTGTGTGGGTGTGTACATGTTTGGCAAAGCTCCCACCAGCATTTTGACGATACCCCGCTTGACAATAAGAATAACTTGTAGTTACTATTACATGGTACTGTACTGGTACAAGAAAGCTGGGGAAGGACTTTCTAGGGTGTCAGGTAGAGAAAAGGACTAGGGGGAATGGAGCAAAACTAGAAATGGGCAGATTCAGATTGGATGTTAGGAAGAAGTTCTTCCCTGTGAGGGTGGTGAGAGACTGGAACAGGTTGCCCAGGGAGGTGGTGGAAGCCTCATCCCTGGAGGTTTTAAAGCTAGGCTGGATGTGGCTCTGGGCTACCTGCTGCAGTGTGAGGTGTCCCTGCCCATGGCAGCAGGGTATGGAACTGGATGATCCTTGAGGTCCCTCCCAACCCTGACAATTTTGTGATTCTATGATTCTGTAGTACCATGAAACCTCCAGCTCACTATGTAACTTGGGAATTTCCCTGTATTCTATTTCTATAAGTGGTTTGCTTGTTGGATTTATTTGGTTCAGCCCTCTAAACACTTCTGTTACTAATATTGTTGGATGGAAATCGGTATGGGCAAGTCAAAGAGAACAGGTGGTAGGAAATATGACTGGAAAAATCAAGGGTATTATACTGAAAGAAAAACTTGTCCTTTTACCCACAAAGCAGACACAAAACAAAGATCAGAATTTGCAGTCTGATTTTTGGGAAGCAACTCCCCACAGCTGTCCTTTAACACACTCTCAAAGTAATTAAATTACTTAATATTTAAACATCTAAATATGGCATATAGAACTGCACATCAACCTCAGGGTGCTCTGCTGTCTTAATAAGCACAACTTAATCAGCATTTTCATCAGAGGCACTGAGTACTTGCCACACAAGAAATTATTTTACTTAGAGTGATACCCTAGAATAGAATAGAATAGAATAGAATAGAATAGAATAGAATAGAATAGAACAGAACAGAACAGAGTAGAATAGAATAGAATAGAATAGAATAGAATAGAATAGAATAGAATAGAATAGAATAGAATAGAATAGAATAGAATAGAATAGAGAATAGAATTAACCAGGTGGGAAAAGACCTCAGAGATCATCAAGTCCAACCTATCACCCAACACCATCTAATCAACTAAACCATGGCACCAAGCACCCCATCCAGTCTCTTCCTAAACACCTCCAGTGATGGTGACTCCACCACCTCCCTGGGCAGCACATTCCAAAGGCCAATCTCTCTTTCTGGGAAGAATTTCTTCCTCACCTCCAGCCTAAACCTCCCCTGGCGCAGCTTGAGACTGTGTCCTCTTGTGCTGGTCCTGCTTGCCTGGGAGAAGAGACCAACCCCCACTTGTCTACAACCTCCTTTCAGGTGGTTGCAGAGAGCATGAAGGTCTCCCCTGAGCCTCCTCTTCTCCCGGCTAAGCAACCCCAGCTCCCTCAGCCTCTCCTTATAGGGCTGTGCTCCAGACCCCTCCCCAGCTTTGTTGCCCTTCTCTGGACACATTCCAGCAAGTCAACATCCTCTGGGCAGCCTGCTCCAGGGCTCTATCACCCTCACAACTAAAAGGTTTTTCCTTATGTTCATGTGGAAGACCTCCAAGATCATCAAGTCCAACCTAACACCACCATGGCCATTAAACTGTGTCCCAAAGTACCACGTCCAAGAGTCCTACAGAACCTTACTCCAATTGTTGTCAAATCAGTAAGGGCTTGCCTGGAGGAGGATCAGGCCACTGTTGCAAAGTGGTGCACAGATTGGGAAGATCATAACCTGAAGATATAATTCAGAAAATATTTACAGCTGTGCTTCATTTTACACGTGTAGGCAGTCTCAAAGAAATCAATGGGATTGTTCATGCACATAAAGCTAAATGCACCCATAAATCTCTGGGAAAATGTGCCTCAGGGGTCCAGTTGTGCACTTATCTTCAATATGCATTTTAGCACTGGTGGTAATTTCATCAGTGACTTAAATATCCTCATCCACAGTAGTATCTCAGATTCATGGCTGTGTGTGTCTGGTTGCTCAGAGGTAATTTCACTGATGACTGAAATATCCTGGAGCATGTGCCCTGTGAGGAGAGGCTGAGAGACCTGGGGCTCTTCAATCTGGAGAAGACTGAGAAGGGATTTAATAAGTGTTTATAAATATCTGAGGGCTGGGGGTCAGGAGGGAGGGGACAGGCTCTGCTCAGTTGCACCCTGCGATATGACAAGGGGCAAAGGATATAAACTACAGCACAGGAGGTTCCACCTCAACATGAGGAATGCTGGAATTGGCTGCCAGAGGGGTTGTGGAGTTTCCTTCTCTGGACTCTTTCCAGACCTATCTGGGTGCGTTCCTGAGAGACATGTGCTAGATTCTATGGTCCTACTCTGGCAGAGGGCTTTGACTCAAAGACTTTTGGAGTTCCCTTCCAACCCCTAACATGGCCAGCAAGATCAGGGAGGTCATTCTGCCCCTGTACACTGCACTGGTTAGGCCACACCTTGAGTCCTGTGTCCAGTTCTGGGCCCCTCAGTTTAGGAAGGATGTTGAGTTGCTGGAAGGTGTTCAGAGAAGGGCAACAAAGCTGGGGAGGGGTTTGGAGCACAGACCTGTGAGGAGAGGCTGAGGGAGCTGGGGTTGCTTAGCCTGGGGAAGAGGAGGCTCAGGGGAGACCTTTTTGCTGTCTACAACTACCTAAAGGGAGCTTGGAGCCAGGTGGGGGATGGTCTCTTTTCCCAAGCAACCAGCACCAGAACAAGAGGACACAGTCTCAAGCTGCATCAGGGGTGGTTCAGACTGGATGTTAGGAAGAAATTCTACACAGAGAGAGTGATTGCCCATTGGAATGTGCTGCCTGGGGAGGTGGTGGAGTCACCATCATTGGAGGTGTTTAGGAGGAGACTTGATAGGGTGCTTAGTTGCATGGTTTTGTTGATGAGATGGTGTTGGGTGATGGGTTGGACGTGATGATCTTGAAATCTCTTCCAACCTCATCTATTCTATTCTATTCTATTCTATTCTATTCTATTCTATTCTATTCTATTCTATTCTATTCTACTCTATTCCATCCTGTGATCCTGTGATCCTCAGAAACAGTAATATCTCAGATTCATGGCTGCATGTATTTGGTTGATCCTTAGGTAATATGTAAAGAGAACTGTTCACTTTTAATATTGCAACCCTTTAAATATTTATCTTTCCTTGCATTCCAGTCATGAAATTATTCCTTGATACTGAATTAATCCTTTTCTCCAGTCTTTATCAGGACTCCTAAGTACACCACCCATGGTTCTTAATTTTATGATTTGCTTATTAGTGATAAATTGGTCTTCACAGGATCAAAGCATCACAGGATGTCAGGGGTTGGAAAGGATCCAAAGAGATCATCCAGTCCAACCCCCTGCCAGAGCAGGACCATACAATCCAGCTCAGGTCACACAGGAACACATCCAGATGGGCCTTGAAAGTCTCCAGAGAAGGAGACTCCACAACCTCTCTGGGGAGCTTGCTCCAGTGGTCTGTGACCCTCACAGCAAAGAATTTCCCCCTTTTGTTGAGGTGGAACCTCCTGTGATGCAGCTTACATCCATTGCTCCTTGTCCTATCCCAGGGCACAAGTGAGAAGAGCCTGTCCCCTCCCTCCTGACCCTCAGCCCTCAGATATTCTTCCCCTCAGATAGTCTTCCCCTTACCCATCTTTGGACTAGGTCATATTTGATTCTTTTATCATGGTGTTAGCTTTCCTGCAGGAATTTCCTTTCCTTTTACCTTGGCAAACATGATCAACCCCTTATTTAACTGCTTTATTTTCAACCCTTTCTCACTCACTGGAGTGATACCCATGCACCTGTTGCTTTTCATTCAGTAGCAGTGAAGGGTTGCTAGGCATGACCCTGAATAACCTTCCCTCACAATCCAAGCTCTGTCAAGGTTTTGCAGCTCACTCTTCCCATCGCCATCAGCCCATTTACACTGAACTCAATGGACACAGCTGGATTCTGCGTGGGGTTTTAGTAGGAACTGATAACTTCCAGGTTGAAAGGACACAGATGTGGTTCATGGAAGGGTTCATGGTTATAATATTGCAGTGCCATGTTTTCAGCAACCCTAATTTGAATTATTTTACCTGTTAAGTCATGAAATTAGTATGAAAGGAAGGAGGGAGGGGGTTCATTTACTTCTCAGGAGAAAAAGCTTCTTAGGACAAAGGCTGTGGGGAAAAAAAAATAGGATTCGGGAGAAGACACCAAGATTTAGAAGATAAATATCTGAGGGGTGGGTGTCAAGTGGCGGGGGCCAAGCTCTTTTCAGTGGTGCACAGTAATAAGACAAGGAACAACAGGTTCAAGGTTGAACACAGAAGGTTTCAGCTCAACATGAGGAGAAACTTCTTTACAGTGAGGGTGACAGAGCCCTGGAACAGTCTGCCCAGAGAGGTTGTGGAGTCTCCTTTTCTGGAGACCTTCCAAACCCACTTGGATGCATTGCTGTGTGGACTCCCTTTGGTGATCCTGCTTTGGCAGGAGGGTTGGACTTGATGATCTCTGGAGGTCCCTTCCAACCTCTAATGCACTGGGACACTGTGGTACCCTAATGCTTGATTCTGCTGTAGTGTTTCTGTGCTTTGCATTATTTACCTTCATCAAGCCACTCCAGGGTCATCATGGCCTATCTCCTGCCTGTTTGTTATGCCTGCTGCTGTAAATAAAATATCACTTGCATTCCTAAAAAGCCATCCATTGTTCAAAATGTGTTTCAGAATCTCAGTAAAACTTCAATAGAATAGAATAGAATAGAATAGAATAGAATAGAATAGAATAGAATGGAATGGAATGGAATGGAATGGAGTGGAGTGGAGTGGAATGGAATGGAATGGAATAGAATAGAATAGAATAGAATAGAATAGAATAGAATAGAATAGAATAGAATAGAATAGAATAGAATAGAATGGAATTGAGTGGAGTGGAGGAGAATGGAAGAATGGAATGGAATGGAATGGAATAGAATAGAATAGAATAGAATAGAATAGAATAGAATAGAATAGAATAGAATAGAATGTGCTGCCCAGGGAGGTGGTGGAGTCACTATCCCTGGAGATGTTCAAAAAGGGATTGGATGTGGCACTTGGAGCCATGGTTTAGTTGTCCTGAGGTGTTAGGTATGAGGTTGGACTTGATGATCTCTGAGGTCTTTTCCAACCTGGTTGATTCTATGATTCTATGATTCTATGAATGTATACCCCTAGCCGTTTGAACAGTGTCTACTTATTCCTCAGAGCAAAAAGCAGTTTAGTTGCTCTAAGTGGCAAAAAAAATATACCTTGGGATGATCTTGTTGGCACCCTGTAGACCTCAGTGAGTCTGCATTCTGAACTGGCCATTGGAATGTGCTGCCCAGGGAGGTGGTGGAGTCACCATCACTGAAAGTGTATAAAAAGAGGCTGGATGAGGCCCTTGCTGCCAAAGGTGTCTGGCTTATGCTTAGAATGGCAGTTTTCAAAGTGATTTTACTGTTTGGAAGCATGTAAAACCTCTTCTTTAAAATGCAATTCATGGGGAGCAACCCAAAGTATCTCCAATGCAGTAGAATAGAATAGACTAGAGTAGAATAGAATAGAATAGGAGTAGAATAGAATAGAATAGAGTAGAATAGAATAGAATAGAATAGAATAGAATAGAATAGAATAGAATAGAATAGAATAGAATAGAATAGAATAGAATAGACCAGGTTGGAGGAGACCCTTGAGATCATCGAGTCCAACCTATCACCCAACACCACCTAATCAGCTAAATCACGGCACCAAGTGCCTCATCCAGTCTCTTCCTCATCTCTGAAAACTGTCAAGTAAGGAACAGCCCAAAGTTCCACTCTGTTAATGCCAAGTGCTTCTTCCCCAAAATAATCAATAGTATCACATTAAGAACTGCATTCATCTCATACAACTTCAGACATATGGCTGTGGCATTTGGGACACACTGGCTGCCAAGACTTGTTTCAATACATTCATAGAATTATTTAGGTTGGAAGGGACCTTAAAGATCATCTAGTTCTAATGCCCCTGCCATGGGCAGGGAGACCTTCCACTAGAACAAGTTGCTCAAGGACTCATCCAGCTTGGCCTTCAACAATAAGGTTGGAAAATACCTCAGAGATCACCAAGTCCAACCTGTCACCCAACACCTCATGTCTACTAAACCATGGCTCCAAGTGCCACATCCAATCCCTTTTTGAACACCTCCAGGGATGGTGACAAATGCTGCATCTTCTTCAGTCAGGCTGCCAAAAAGGCAGATTTTTGGCCACTTCTAGCAATAGCCACATGTGTTGGCTCAATAAATATCTGTGGTCTTTTCATTCTCAGTGTTTGAATGGTGCCCAGTCCCAGTATAGTTGTATCCATGTTATTTTCATCTTCTCTTTCTCTCCAAGCATCTAACGGCATTTAGTGCTCCCCAGTGGGAGGTAAAGTTTGCTTCTTAATTTGCCAATAAAGCAACAAATAAGGGCAACAATGTTGGTGAGGGGTTTGGAACACAAGCCCTATGAGGAGAGGCTGAGGGAGCTGGGGTTACCTAGCCTGGAGAAGAGGAGACTCAGGGGTGACCTTATCGCTCTCTACAACTACCTGAAGGGAGGTTGTAGACAGGCGGGGGTTGGTCTCTTCTTCCAAGCAACCATCACCACAACAAGAGGACACAGTCTCATGCTGTACCAGTGGAGGTTTAGGCTGGATGTGAGGAAGAAATTCTTCATAGAAAGAGAGATTTGCCATTGGAATGTGATGCCCAGGGAGGTGGTGGAGTCACCATCACTGGAGGTATTCAGGAGGAGACTTGATAGGGTGCTTGGTTGCATGGTTTAGTTGATTAGGTGGTGGTGGATGATAGGTTGGACACAATGGTCTTGAAGATCTCTTCTGACCTGGTTTATGCTATTCTATTCTATTCTATTCTATTCTATTCTATTCTATTCTATTCTATTCTATTCTATTCTATATCTCAGAAAGTGTCTTTGATTTACTGGGGGTGGGGGAAACCCAAAAGTTCTGTGGCTTTAAAATGCTACTAAATTTTAGGTCATTGCTTCTTTAAGCCACTTTTTGGCTGCTGCAACCAGTCAGGGAGGCAGATGCCTAGAAAACTGAGGCTGGGGGGAGGAGAAAAAGCTCACATTGTGTGAACTTTTCTGATTCCCTGGCTTATTAGATTTACTGTGGTCTGCCTCTCTCTCTGATGCCAGCTGCATTATGGTTTTAAACAGCCATTTCATGAAGCTATCTAGCACCACTGTCCCATAAAACATGACCAATGCTGTTTGCAAGGCGGCTTTTGCCTCCCTCATATCTTGCTGCAGTGAATTTCCACTGGGTTGCAAGCCACAACTGCATCCTTGAGTAGAAATTCGTTTTCCTTAAGAGTGGAGATCTCTACCAACAGAGCTTAGCTTTTGCACTGGTTAACTATTAACACTTGGCGGGTTCTGACAGTATGTTCAGCCAAGTGTAAGGCAAAACTGAAGACACCTCTTTGGCTCAGGGATTAAAACCCAATGTGTGTCAATTCAGGCACAAGTACCTGTGGATTTTATTCAGGTACTGATTCTGTAGGTGACAGGATCCTGCCAGAAGCACAGACAATAAAATCCCTGCAGATCACAAAGTCTGTGATAACTTTTTCAGAGCTTCATAGCTATAGCTTGGACACAACAACCCCATGCAGTACTGCAGGCTGGGGGCAGAGTGGTAGGAGGGCAGCTGGGCAGAAAGGGACCTGGGGGTGCTGCTGGATAGTAGGCTGAACATGAGCCAGCAGTGTGCCCAGGTGGCCAAGGAGGCCAGTGGCATCAGAAATAGTGTGGTCATCAGGACCAGGGAGGTCATTCTGCCCCTGTACTCACCACTGGTCAGGCCACATCTTGAGTACTGTGCCCAGTTCTGCATCCCTCAATTTGAGAAGGACATTGAGACACTTGAACAGACACTTGCCAGAGAAGGCAATGAGCCTGGGGAGGGGTCTGGAGCAGAGCCCTATGAGGAGAGGCTGAGGGAGCTGGGGTTGCTTAGCATGGAGAAGAGGAGGCTGAGGGGAGACTTTCTTGCTCTACAACTCCCTGAAGGAAGGTTGTAGCCAGGTGGGGGTTGGTCTCTTCACCCAGGCAACCAGCACCAGAACAAGAGGACACAGTCTCAAGCTGTGCCAGGAGAGGTTTAGGCTGGAGGTGAGGAAGAAGTTCTTCAGAGAAAGTGAGATTGGCCATTGGAATGTGCTGCCTGGGGAGGTGGTGGAGTCACCATCACTAGAAGTGTTTAGGAGGAGACTGGATGGGTTGCTTGGTGCCATGGTTTAGTTGATTAGATGGTTGTGGGTGATAGGTTGGACTCGATGATCTCAAAGGTCATTTCCAACCTGGTTAATTCTATTCTATTCCATTCTATTCTATTCTATTCTATTCTATTCTATTCTATTCTATTCTAGTCTAGTCTAGTCTAGTCTAGTCTAGTCTAGTCTAGTCTAGTCTAGTCTAGTCTAGTCTATTCTTGTCTAGTCTAGTCTAGTCTGGTCTAGTCTAGTCTAAGCCTCCTCTTACCCAGCCTAAACAACCCCAGCTCCCTCAGCCTCTCCTCACAGGGCTGTGTTCCAAACCCCTCCCCAGCTTTGTTGCCCTCCTCTGGACACGTTCCAGCATCTCAACCTCTTTCCTAAACTGAGGGGCCCAGAACTGGACACAGGACTCAAGGTGTGGCCTAACCAGTGATGAGTACAGGGCAGAATGACCTCCCTGCTCCTGCTGGCCACACTGTTCCTGATCCAGGCCAGGATACCATTGGCCTTCTTGGCCACCTGGGCATACTGCTGGCTCATGTTCAGCCTCCTATCAGCCAGTACCCCCAGGCTGACAGCTTTATAAACTCAGTTGACTTAAATCAGCACAGCCTTCCTGAACTCCAAACAACAAAGCTGATTTGTATGAACCAGGGTGCCTGCTTAGGAGTTTTTTTTAATGTGTTCACATAACTTCACTCCTTCCCATCTCCAGTTTTTGATTCCCTTTACATGTTAGGTACACAGCAGCCTTGCAGCACACTCCCTCCCCCCAAATAAAAGTTTACTGAGAGTACCACGGGAAGGTTTATTACCTTGGAGCTTACATTTGACAATGTTAACCACAGGCTACCCAAACAAAATCAGGGGGAACTACATCAATTCAGGGCAGTAAAAACATCTGATAAGCACTAACCTTTTTATATATATATATATATATATTTCATTAATTTTTTTGGCCATTGAGAGGTCTCTTTGGTTTCTGTTTCTCTTTCTCCTTTGAAATACACATTCTCTGAGGATTTCACAGGAGAGAGCTCTGTTCTGTTCCAGAGGCTGACTCTCTTTCCCCCCTTTCTTGTGTGGGTTTTATTTTGCTGTAATTCAGACTACAAAGCCCGAAGTGCTAAACTTTATGAGGTCTATAACATGTCCTTGGCCTCAAAAGTAATAAGGAGTAAAAATAATTAATAATCATCCAATACCCAGCACTTCTGCCCTGCCTTTCATCTGAGGAAGTCAAACCACTTTATAAACAGCAATGAATTAATAGAGGAATGTTTTGCCACAGGCAAAAAAAGAGAGAGAGAGCGAAACAAGAAACCATCTCTCTCTTGCCTGCCGCCTCCTGATCTCCACAAAGCAATGATTCTGTGACTGAAAATTATACCTCTTTTTAGTGCTTGTTTCCTAGCTCTTCTGGAAACTTGGATTGTGCCATTCCTCCACACAAAGTCTCTCAGTATGCAAGGGGCCACGTGGTAGGACCAGTTCAAGCGGATGTCAGGCCTCTGCGATCTTGCTTGCCTTGTTTGCCTGCTGTGGTGATGAATACCAGGGGAGGAGACACCAATCACTGATGCATGGATTTGTGTGGTAGTTTCAGGCTGTGCCTTTAAAATTTTGCTACAGATTTCCATCAGAAAAGTAAAAAATGTAAGTAAATGACCATTGGTTGTGAGGAAGAAAATAGAGAAAATTCTAAACTATTTCATTGGAGAGAGATCTACCATGGGACTGCTGGAGAGGCTCAGGGGAGACCTTCTGGCAGTCTACAGCTGCCTGAAAGGTGGTTGTAGCCAGGAGGGGGTTGGTCTCTTCTCCCAGGCAACCAGCACCAGAACAAGAGGACACAGTCTCAAGCTGTGCCAGGGGAAGTTTAGCCTAGAGGTGAGGAGAAAGCTCTTCACTGAGAGAGTTGTTAGCCATCAGGATGTGCTGCCCAGGGAGGTGGTGGAGTCACCATCCCTGGAGGTGTTCAAGAGGGGATTGGACGTGGCACTTGGTGCCATGGTTTAGTCATGAGGTCTGTGGTGACAGGCTGGATTTGATGATCTTTGAGGTCTCTTCCAACCTTAGTGATTCTGTGATTCTGTGGATGCCCGAAAGACATGGTCTGTGAGCGATCATTGAAAGAGCTGAGGGTGCTCATTCTAGGGCAATCACAGCAGCAAACTTCAAGGGTTAAAAGGTTACTGCAAAGAAGAGATAAATCACCTGTTCTCAATGGGCATTGTAACTAGGATGAAAAATAATGGACTTCTAATCCAGCAAGGTAGAACATTGTCAAAACAGCACTGAGCTGTATGACACTAAGCCCTGGAACAGACCAAATTTGCTCTGAAATCTCCATGATGGGACCTTCAGATTACACTAATCACTCTTGTGTGGTGCTACTGTCATTGTTGATCTGGCCTTTGAGAGGGTGAATGGCTCAGGTGGCTCCTTGAAGACTCTAACAGACCATGTCACCATGTGAATCAGCTCTTAGGACAATAATGAGTTTTGCTTTCAGGGTCAAATTCAACAGAAAGACTCAAGAGGTTGCAATCATCTAATTGCAGAGTGCTGAAGTGAAGTGGATGAGAATTAGATGCTAAGTCATATAATGGAGTGGAATGGAATGGAATGGAATGGAATGGAATGGAATGGAATGGAATGGAATGGAATGGAATGGAATGGAATGGAATAGAATGGAATGGAATGGAATGGGGTGGAATGAAATGGAATGGAATGGAGTAGAGTAGAGTAGAGTAGAGTAGAGTAGAGTAGAGTAGAGTAGAGTAGAGTAGAGTAGAGTAGAGTCGAATAGAATAGAATAGAATAGAATAGAATAGAATAGAATAGAATAGAATAGAATAGAATAGAATAGAATAGAATTGAATTGAATTAACCAGGTTGGAAAAGACCTCTGAGATCATCAAGTCGAACCTATCACCCAACACCATCTAGTCAACTAAACCATGGCACCAAGTGCCCCATCCAGTCTCTTCTTAAACACCTCCAGTGATGGTGACTCCGCCACTTCCCAATGACCAGTCTGTCTTTCTGTGAAGAACTTCCTCTTAACATCCAGCCTAAACCTCCCCTGGCACAGCTTGAGACTGTGTCCTCTTGTTCTGGTACTGCTTGCCTGGGAGACCAACCCCCACCTGGCTACAACCTCCCTTCAGGTAGTTGTAGAGAGCAAGAAGGTCTCCTCTGAGCCTCCTCTTCTCCAGGCTAAGCAACCCCAGCTCCCTCAGCCTCTCCTCAGAGTTCTGCACCTTCTCCTTATGAAAGTGCATAGAAACACCAGAAGCACAGTTGAAAATGTTGAACAAGGTTATATTTAGTTATAAAGTGAAGCTGTGCCTGAGTTTTTTAATAGTTAAACAGGGCAGCTCTGAACATATTGTGCCTGTGCACGTTCCAAGAAACAGTCAGTAAAAGATTCAGCACATTTTGTCTAGTATCCTGACAAAGATGAATGAGTCAAACCTAGGGAGATGTACCAGCCTTGGGTAATCATGCTTCCTTCTTGCACAGTCATGAAAACAAATCCACCACTTTTCAGTCTTAGTTCACTGAAAGTTAAGGGAGTTTTGTTTACTTACCACCTTCAATTCTAGTGAGGCTCTAGTAGGGGTAAATTATAGAATCAATAAGGTTGGAAAAGACCTCAGAGATCATCAGGTCCAACCTGTCACCCAAGACTTCATGACAACTACACCACGGCTTCAAGTGCCATGTCCAATCCCTTTTTGAACACCTCCAGGGATGGTGACTCCACCACCTCCCTGGGCAGCACATTCCAACAGCTAACAACTCTCTCTGGGAAGAACTTTCTCCTCACCTCCAGCCTAAACTTCCCCTGGCACAGCTTGAGGCTGTTTCCTCTTGTTCTGGTGCTGGTTGCCTAGGAGAAGAGACCAACCCCCTCCTGGTTACAACCTCCCTTCAGGGAGTTGTAGAGAGCAAGAAGGTCTCCCCCTGAGCCTCTTCTTCTCCAAGCTAAACACTCCCAGCTCGCTCAGCCTCTCCTCACGGGGCTAAAGAAAAGTATTGCAGAATGCTAGGGGCTGGGAGGCAGCTCTGGAGATCATTGAGTCCGCCCCTGCTGACAGAGCAGGACCATAGAAGCTGTAACACTCTCACTAGACTCCTTACTTTTAAAGCTACCTTGGCTCTTGTAAAAGCAAGTGATGCTGAGCGTCACCCACGTCACTTATCAAAGTACCGTAATGCAGAATACAGAATTCCTATCCAATCAATGATATAGGCAGTGAGATAGAGTGCATCATGGTATCATAGTATCATAGTATCAGTCAGGGTTGGAAGGGACCACAAGGATCATCTAGTTCCAACCCCCCTGCCATGGGCAGGGACACCCTGCACTACAATACAATACAATACAATACAATACAATACAATACAATACAATACAATACACCAGGTTGGAAGAGACCTCCAAGATCATCGCGTCCAACCCATCAAACAGTCCAACCCACCCAACAACTAGACCATACAGCCAAGCACCCCATCAAGTCTTCTCCTGAACACCTCCAGTGAAGGTGACTCCACCACCTCCACGGGTAGCCGATTCCAATGGCCAATCACTCTCTCCGTGTAGAACTTCTTCCTAACATCCAGCCTAAACCTGCCCTGGCACAGCCTGAGACTGTGTCCTCTTGTTCTGGTGCTGGCTGCCTGGGAGAAGAGGCCAACCTCTGCCTGGCTACAACCTCCCTTCAGGTAGTTGTAGAGAGCAATGAGGTTGCCCCTGAGCCTCCTCTTCTCCAGGCTAAGCAACCCCAGCTCCCTCAGCCTTTCCTCATAGGGCTTGTGTTCCAAACCCCTCACCAGCTTTGTTGCCCTTCTCTGGACACGTTCCAGCAAGTCAACATCCTTCCTAAACTGAGGGGCCCAGAACTGGACACAGGACTCAAGGTGTGGCCTAACCAGTGCAGTGTACAGGGGCAGAATGACCTCCCTGCTCCTGCTGGACACACTGTTCCTGATTCAGGACAGGATGCCATTGGCCTTCTTGGCTGCCTGGGCACACTGCTGGCTCATGTTCAGCCTACAATCAACAAGTACCCCCAGGTCCCTCTCTGGCTGGCCGCTCTGCAGCCACTCTGACCCCAGCCTGTAGCACTGCCTGGGGTTGTTGTGGCCAATGTGCAGAACCCGGCACTTGGATGTGTTAAATCTCATGCCCTTGGACTCTGCCCATCTGTCCAGCCTGTCGAGGTCCCTCTGCAAAGCCTCTCTGCCCTCCAGCAAATCAACTGCTGCCCCCAGCTTGGTGTCATCTGCAAATTTACTGATGATGGACTCAATGCCCTCATCCAGATCATCAATAAAGATGTTGAAGAGCATGGGGCCCAGTACTGATCCCTGGGGCACACCACTAGTGACAGGCCGCCAGCTGGATGTGGTGCCATTCACCATCACTCTCTGGGCTCGGCCCTCCAGCCAGTTCCTAACCCAACGTAGTGTGCTCCTGTCCAAGCCACGGGCTGCCAGCTTGGCCAGGAGTTTGCTGTGGGGACGGTGTCAAAGGCCTTGCTGAGGTCCAGGTAGACCACATCCACAGGCCTCCCCACATCCACCAGGCGGGTCACCTGATCATAAAAGGAGATCAGGTTGGTCAGGCAGGACCTGCCCCTCCTAAATCCATGCTGGCTAGGCCTGAGCCCCTGGTCATCCTGTAAGTGCTGTGTGATCGCACTCGAGATGACCTGCTCCATAATCTTGCCTGGCACTGAGGTCAGGCTGACAGGCCTATAATTCCCTGGCTCATCCAACCGGCCCTTCTTGTGGATGGGCACCACGTTGGCCAGCTTCCAGTCTTCTGGGACCTCTCCAGTGAGCCAGGACTGCTGAAAAATGATGGAGAGCGGCCTGGACAGCTCATCTGCCAGCTCCCTCAGCACCCTAGGATGGATCCCATCCGGCCCCATGGCCTTGTGGGGGTCCAAGCGGCTCAGTAGATCTCTAACTTCCTCTTGGAGCAGCGGGAAACTATGCAGCTCCCTGTCTCTATCTGCCAGCTCTGCAGGCCAGCTGTCTGGAAGACATTCTAGACACTAGATGAGCCTGGCCAGAGCCTCATCCAGCCTGCTCTTAAACACTTCTAGGGATGGGGCCCCAACCACCTCCCTGGACAACCCATTCCAGGGCTTCACCACTCTCAGCTGCAGGTTTGCAGATGACACCAAGCTGAGTGGTGCAGTTGATATGCCAGATGGATAGGATGCAAGCCAGAAGGACCCAGACAAGCTGGAGAGGTGAACACAGGTGAACCTCATGAGGTTCAACGCATGAAGGTGTGAGAGACTAAAGCTTGTCTCTCCTGGTGTGACTCAACAAAGATAAAATCACTTGCTGCTTGCCCAGACAATAGCTGATGTGCCTTGGGCAGAGCCACTGGAAGGACTCTTGGAAGGTGCAAAGATAACATTGCTCACGGGACTGCAGCTGGCCTACAGCAATGGCCCAAGGGCCCAGCATTCACACCTTCAGGACAAGATCATTTCCAGCCATCAGATACCCCAGGAAAGGACAACACAGAAAGATTTCCTGGGGAACACCACCTGGACACTTGCCTAAGGGCTAAAAAGCTGTATGAAAGACTGGAGCAACTACTGTCTTGGAAGAAGAAAATTGGAGAAGCAAAATGCAGAAGAAAGCAGACGGCAGCACACGCTGGAAACATCACGGGGCCAACACAACAGATCTTGGACTCTGAAAACCCTCCTCCGTGCCCTAAGTTCTGCCTGCTACAACTCATGGAGCTGAAGAAGCTGCCCAGAGGACCTCATCCCTTCTACAGCCAAAGCCTCAGCACCCTTCCTCTATAGACCCAACATCTCCTGCAGCACCGTTTCTCTACAGGCCCAACATCTCCTGCAGCACCTTTCCTCCACAGACTCAAACTGTCTTGGGGGGGTGAGAGGGTGTGGTAATATAATTCCTTCCCTTTAATCTCCCTCTTCTCTCTTCTCTCTCTATTTTCTATTTTATCTTTCTCCCCTTCTGATCCCTCCACTGTATTTATGTAATAAATAGTCTAGCTGTTGATATTTTGGCCTCATTTGTGCCTCTCATTTCACAACACGGGAATATTCATTAAAAACCTGAATCTCTTTCCCTCTCTGGATCAAGACAGAAGGTTTACCCCCAGCCCATGGAGGCAGGCCAGGACCACGTGGCAGGCTCAACTGGTCAGCAGCTTGGTGCCATGGTTTAGTTGATGAGATGGTGTTGGGTGATAGGTTGGACTTGATGATCTCAAAGGTCTTTTCCAACCTGGTTCATTCCATTCCATTCCATTCCATTCCATTCCATTCCATTCCATTCCATTCCATTCCATTCCATTCCATTCCATTCCATTCCATTCCATTCCATTCCATTCCATTCTATTCTCAGGCAGCCAGGGAGGCAAAGGGAAAGACAGAATCACACAGAATCACAGAATGTTAGGTGCTGGAAGGGCCTCAAAAGGCCATCCAGTCTGACCCCCATGCCAGAGCAGGGTCACCTAGAGCAGATCACACAGGAACTCATTCCAATATCTCCAGAGAGGGAGACTCCACAACCCCTTTGGGCAACATTCCTCCCCCTTATATAGAGGGTAGGCAGGAAATTAGGAGGGAATAGTATAACCCAGGGACCCCTCCCCTGGAGGGTCAGGTTTCCCATCCACCTGGAGGCCAGTTTCCCACCCACCTAGGGGGTTCGGGTTTCCACCTGCCCATCTGGTAGCTCTTAAACCACAACTATTCATTTTAGAGAAGAGGGAGAAAACTTTGTGTAACCCTTTGAATCACAGAACTATTTGGGTTGGAAGGGACCCCCAATGGTCATCCAGTCCAACCCCCAGTTGAGGTGGAGGGCAACAAAATTGAAGTTTGTATTCTTCCTCTTTCAGCACAGGAAGCCCAGGAAGTCCTCTCCTTGCACAGGACCATTTATAGAGCGTGAAACATAACTTGGAGAAATCATTCAAGGACACCATGAGTTGCTCAGGAGGGTTTGTACTTTTGCTATCATGGAAAAGCTGGCATTTGTACACTTGGTTCCCTGCAAGTACAGAACATAGCTTTGTGAGTTCATGAAATGCCTAAGAGGAATTTAGTGTCAATCCAGCAAGAGCATCCACCACGTGAATGGGGTTAAGCACCTGAATAATCCCAGTGAAGTCAGCAGGATCAAGTCAAACCCTGAGTTTGCTGTCATGCTTCAGTTGTTAGCTGAGCAAGACCCTTCAAGAAGATTTAGAGAGATGGTAAAATGCCTTTTTATCTTTAGCCAGTTCGTGATCCTGGCTGCCAGGGTGATGCTAAAGCTGTCTTCCTGTGACAGTTTGAGGCAGATCCTCCCTTGCCTCCCACCGGGGTAGAAAAATGAGACTCAGACAAACGGATTGCAGAAGTGATGGAAAGTTTAACTGGGAAAGCAGTGAGTGTTGCACAGAGAGCTACAAGCACAGTGACAAAAGAGATCCCCAAGCATACAGAGTCCCTTATAGCATACCCAGAAGCCTCTCAGCATTTCCATCTCCCTACCTGAGGGCACACCCAAAACCCCCAGGGCTCTTTCTTCCCCCCACCTCCACTGTTAGGCTACTCTCAGCTGGCCAGATCTGAGATTGCCCTTCCCCCTTCTCCTCTTGGCATTGGCCTTGACGTAACTCCCCTTCCATTACCAGACAGGGAGCATCTGCCACGGGAGCAGCAAGGGAAGAAAGAGGAAGTGTGAGACCTTGCAGAAGGATTTAGAGGGATCAGAACATTATGGATATGAAATACACGGCTTCCTGTGTCCACCCACTGGGCTGGACCCCTGGGGCACCAGAGGTGCATTTTATGTGGCAGCAGGAGGAGGCATCGAGCTCAAACTGCCACACTTCCAAAGACAAATATCTTGTACTTGGGGGCATTCAGTGTTTTCTCTCTCTCTCTCTCTCTCTCTCTCTCTCTGTCTCTCCTTGAGTCCTGTGTCCAGTTCTGGGCCCCTCAGTCTAGGAAAGATGTTGAGTTGCTGGAATGTGTCCAGAGAAGGGCAACAAAGCTGGGGAGGGGTTTGGGGCACAGCCCTGTGAGGAGAAGCTGAGGGAGCTGGGGTTGCTTAGCCTGGAGAAGAGAGGCTCAGGGGAGACCTTCTTGCTCTCTACAACTCCCAGAAGGGAGGTTGTAGCCAGGTGAGGGTTGGTCTCTTCTCCCAGGCCACCAGCACCAGAACAAGAGGACACAGTCTCAAGCTGTGCCAGGGGAGGTTTAGGCTGGATGTTAGGAAGAAGTTCTTCCCAGAAAGAGAGATTGGCCATTGGAATGTGCTGCCCAGGGAGGTGGTGGAGTCACCATCACTAGAGGAGTTCAAAAAAGGATTGGATGTGGCACTTGAAGCCGTGGTCCTGAGGTGTTAGGTATTAGGTAATAGGTTGGACTTGATGATCTGTGAGGTCTTTTCCAACCTGGCTGATTCTATGACTCTATGATAATGTCTGAAGACAGAGTGAGTTAGGGCTGGCCAAATCATTTAGGAATGATATAGAGAAATAAATACATCAATAGAAAAGAGTAGCAGAAATAAATAGAAATCAATAAATAAAAATAAATAATTAGGAATAAATAAATAAAAAGGGAGATTGGCCATTGGAATGTGCTGCCCAGGGAGGTGGTGGAGTCACCATCACTGGAGGTGTTTAAGAAGAGACTGGATGAGGCACTTGGTGCCATGGTTTAGTTGATTAGATGGTATTGGGTGATAGGTTGGACTTGATGATTGGAAAGGTCTTTTCCAACCTGGTTAATTCTATTCTATTCTAAAAAGAAACTTACACATGAAACAAAGAACCCCACACCAAGCCAAGCCAAAACAGATTTGGATTTCAAGCTAAACCATGCACATTTGGAAGTCACTGGAAAATAAAATGATTTTAATATATCTGGTGTTAAAAACTCTTTCCCAGGCTCTTGGAATGCCACCTCCATTAACATTTATTCCTTTAGTTTATGGAAGCCACATAAAAACCCTCTATGTCAAACAGAGCAGATATGTCCATTTCACACATGCCAAGCCTACAAAGCTTTAGGAGTTCTTGCACAGTGATTTATCTTTCCTCATTCATGTAATCCTCAGGAGTCTGAGGGAATTACTTTAAGGAGGAAAGTTAAGCCCTGGGTGTTTGGATGAGAGAGGTAAGGTACCGCTCCTTAGAGCAGTCCTTGCAAATCTCCTTGCAGCCTTTTTTTCTCTTGAAGTATTCCAGCTGCACAGGGTTGAGATGAAGCCACAGTTAGGTTCCTTTGTTGGATGCTGGAATCTCAGTATACAGGGAGGTGGTAGTGCCCAGGGAGGTGGTAGAAGCCTCATCCCTGGAGGTTTTTAGGGCCAGGCTGGATGTGGCTCTGAGCAACCTGATGTAGTGTGAGGTGTCCCTGCCCATGGCAGGGGGATTGGAACTGGATGATCCTTGAGGTCCCTTCCAAATCTGACAGCTTTATGATTCTATACTATTCAGCCTCTCCCCCCACCCCCAGGGCTAATTGTGTCTTTACAGCTCTGGAGGAACTTTTATTGTTGTGTAGTAGCTGGGAAGGTTAATGGAAGAATCAAATCCTGATACGTGCCCAGAGGGTGCAAGAGTGATGCTGGCCAAAAACTTCCTCCAGCTGCAGGCAAGCAATCCAAGCCAGCAGGGATTCCTCTCTGTGGCTGTCAGGATGGAAGCCTTCCACAGGTAGCACCTCCCACCAGGCACCAGCTCCTTGCTATGGCAGTTCCATTATAGATTTGCAACATTTTCAGAGCATTTAATTGCTTTCGTGTGCCCTGCTTCTGTTCTGACGTTTGTTTAATCGTTTCTGTTTCTCTCTCTAATGGGGATTTCGGTTTCAAAATGGGCTTGAAGCCAGAGATGTAAATGGAGGGCACAACATACTGCTTCCTGAAAGGTGGCATGGTGTAGGGGGAGGAGGAGAACACAGAAGGAGAAGGGAGGAGGACAAAATAGAAGGAGGAAGGAGGAGGGGTAACATGTGGGGGGAAAAATGTGTCCTTAAGAATCAGGCTAATTGAACACACGAATAGAAAGAAGATAGATGATCCTCCTGGGCAATTAGCAGACCAAGCAATATTAATAAAAAGAGTCTCTTAGAGGAGACCTTCAACAGAGGTAAAACAGCTCAGATGGAGGAGCTGAAAGGAAGGGCTGTGGAGAGCAATGTGGGAGGGAAGTGAGATGCCCAGAGCAGCCATTAAATCAAAAGTGCCTATATTTGCAGCATCAGAGCTATGTAAAGGGAAGGGGGATGCTTGACAGACAGAGTGGCCCTTCTGAGCACTAAATGGATGCAGCCCAGGAGGGTTTAGCCTTCCTAGAGATGAGCAGTGTCCAACACTCTGGGCCAAGATGCAACGATAATGGTAGGCTCAGGTAGAATCGTGTCCCTTTACTAAGCTGTTCTTCTCTACCATACATGCCTGCCTGCAGCCTGCTGGCTGATGGCACAAATGACCTAATTGAGGCCTTCCAGTATCTGAAGGGGGCTACAAGAAAGCTGGGGAGGGACTTTTAGGGTGTCAGGGAGTGATAGGACTAGTGGGAATGGAACAAAACTAGAAATGGGCAGATTCAGATTGGATGTTAGGAAGAAGTTCTTCCCCATGAGGGTGGTGAGACACTGGCACAGGTTGCCCAGGGAGGTGGTGGAAGCCTCATCCCTGGAGGTTTTGAAGGCCAGGCTGGATGTGGCTGTGAGCAACCTGATGTAGTGTGAGGTGTCCCTGTCCATGGCAGGGGGTTGGAACTGGATGATCCTTGAGGTCCCTTCCAAATCTGACAGCTTTATGATTCTATACTAAAAAGAAATAAATAAACAAACAGAAAAGGTCAGAGACTGGCAGCTCACTTGTGGGCTAGTTTTTGCCTGGGGATTGCTGGGTTGTTGTTTTTCTGGTGAGGTTGTTTTGTTTTGTTGTGTTGTGTTGTAGTTTGGTTTGGTTTGGTTTGGTTTGGTTTGGTTTGGTTTGGTTTGGTTTGGTATGGTTTGGTTTGGTTTGGTTTGGTGTGTTTTGTCTTGTTTTGTCTTGTCTTGTTTTGTCTTGTCTTGTTTTGTTTTGTCTTGTTTTGTCTTGTCTTGTTTTGTCTTGGTTCGTCTTGTCTTGTTTTGTCTTGTCTTGTTTTGTCTTGTCTGTTTTGTCTTGTTTTGTCTTGTCTTGTTTTGTCTTGTTTTGTCTTGTCTTGTTTTGTCTTGTTTTGTTTCATTTTGTCTTGTTTTGTTTTGTCTTGTCTTGTTTAACTCTGAACTCCCTTTCTATAGGAAAGTGAATAGAAAGGCACTTTCCAGGGTAATTGAGACCCTGCTGCCGTCTCAGGGAACATCATACAGTCTCAGTAACAAAGTCAGGGAAGCTTACCTTAAAAACCAGCTTGGATTGTTGCCTCATTTCCCCTTTGCTCCTGCTGAACAGCTGTTACAAGAACCTGTGTCCTTGAAAACTTAGAACTGCTTATCAAGTTTCCAGCTTAGATGTATTCCTGTCTAGGTTATCCTCATTTGTTCTTGTGCCAATGTTTTCCTTCAGTTTAATCACACTTCTTCCTCCCTGGTGTTTACTTAATTGCTTTTATCTGCTTGATTTAAGAGCTTGTTACGAAGTAGTTTTAACTAGCTTTTAGTTTGTTTCCAACTCGACTGTACAATGCCTCAAGGCATTTGGCAGGGGCTTTCTGTTGTCATAATTCTGATTGTTCTTAATGCCATGAGCCATTCTCTCTATCTGGAATGGTTCTGAGGTAATTAGTAACAGCACTGTCATGGTGTCACTGCTTGGACCAGGCTGCTAAGCCAAGAATATTCTGTTAACCAAACTCTGGTACAGTTTCCAGCTGTGAAAATACAGACTACAGAATAAACCAGGTTGGAAAAGGCCCTTGAGATCATCAAGTCCATCACCCAACACCATCTAATCAACTAAACCATGGCACCAAGGGCCTCATCCAGCCTCTTTTTAAACACTTTCAGTGATGGTGACTCCACCACCACCCTGGGCAGCACATTCCAATGGCCAGTTCAGAATGCAGACTCACTGAGGTCTACAGGGTGCCAACAAGATCATCCCAAGGTATTTTTTTTGCAACTTAGAGCAACTAAACTGCTTTTTGGTCAGAGGAATAAGTAGACACTGTTCAAGTGGCTAGGGGTATATATCCATAGAATCAACCTGGCTGGAAAAGACCTCAGAGATCAAGTCCAACCTAATACCTAACACCTCAGGACAACTAAACCATGGCTCCAAGTGCCACATCCAATCCCTTTTTGAACACCTCCAGGGATGGTGACTCCAGCACCTCCCTGGGCAGCACATTCTATTCCATTCCATTCCATTCCATTCCATTCCATTCCATTCCATTCCATTCCATTCCATTCCATTCCATTCCATTCCATTCCATTCCACTCCACTCTACTCTACTCTACTCTAATTCTATTCTATTCTATTCGATTCGATTCGATTCTACTTCTATTCTATTCTATTCTATTCTATTCTATTCTATTCTATTCTATTCTATTCTATTCTATTCTATTCTATTCTATTCTACTCCAATGGCAAATTACTCTTCTTGTGAAGAACTTATCATAGCTCAATGTATACAAGGACCCCCTGCTCTTTACCCTCTCCCATATATTATCATTCCTTCACCAAGCAGGTTTTGTACCAGAAAATACTGCCCCTCCTTCTCACTAGTGTTTTTAGGTGCAATTAATACAATACAATACAATACACCAGGTTGAAAGAGATCTTCAAGATCATCGCGTCCAACCCATCAACCAATCCAACCCACCTAAAAAACTAAACCATGGCACCAAGCACCCCATCCAGTCTCCTCCTGAACACCTCCAATGATGGTGACTCCACCACCTTCCTGGGCAGCCCATTCCAGTGGGCAATCACTCTCTCTTTATAGAACTTCTTCCTAACATCCAGCCTAAACCTGCCCTGGCGCAGCCTGAGACTGTGTCCTCTTGTTCTGGTGCTGGCTGCCTGGGAGAAGAGACCAACCTCTGCCTGTCCACAACCTCCCTTCAGGTAGTTGTAGAGAGCAAGAAGGTCTCCCCTGAGCCTCCTCTTCTCCAGGCTAAGCAACCCCAGCTCCCTCAGCCTCTCCTCACAGGGCTTGTGTTCCAAACCCCTCACCAACTTCATTGCCCTTCTCTGGACACGTTCCAGCAAGTCAACATCCTTCCTACAGCCAGACAGAGATAATTATGTCATTTATACTGTGAGTGGCTAAACCAGCAGCATTTCAGTTCAGAAAGCATCACACCAATGACACATCTGTAAGACTGGTATTTTGCTTTGAAATGTTGGAGCAATTCCCCACACAATAAGTCCCTGGTTGCCTTTCCCTTTGCTGGAGTTTAACTGAGCTTGGCTAGGAAGCATGAGCGAGTGAGCGATCACAGGCTCACAGGAAGTTAGGGGTTGGAAGGGACCTCTGGAGTTCATCAAGTCCAATCCCCTGCCAGAGCAGGACCATAGAATCCAGCACAGGTCACACAGGAACACATCCAGAAGGTACTGGAAAGTCTCCAGAGAAGGCGACTCCACAGCCTCTCTGGGGAGCCTGTTCCAGGGCTCTGTGAACCTCAGTAAAGGAGTTCTTCCTCGTGCTGAAGTGGAACCTCCTGTGCTGTAGTTTGCATCCATTGTCCCTTATCCTGTCATGGGGCACAAGTGAGCAGAGGCTGTCCCTTCCTTCCTGACACCCAGCCCTCATCTGTTTATAGACATTGGTTAGATCCCCTCTCAGTCTTCTCTCCAGACTGAACAGCCCCAGAGCTCTCAGCCTCTCCTCATCAGGCAGTGCTGCAGTCTGTTCAGCATCCTGGTAGCCCTCTGTTGGACTCTCTGAAGTAGATCCTTGTCCCTCTTGAACTGGGGAGCCCAGAACTGGATGCAATATTCCAGGTGTGGCCTCATAAGGGCAGAGCAGAGGCAGAGGAGGACCTCCCTGGATCTGCTGGTCACACGCCTCTTAATGCACCCCAGGATCCCATTGGCCTTCTTGGCCACCAGGGCACATTGCTGTCCCATGAATCACATTATCCACCAGGACTCCCAGGTCCTTCTCCACAGGGCTGCTCTCTAGCATATCACTTCCTAACCTGTAGTGGTGCAGTTTATTATTCCTTCCCAGGTGCAGGACTCTGCCCTTATCCAATCTATGAGCTTCCCATGTATCCATTTTTCTACTTCCAAGCCAGCAAAGAGCATATGTCTTTCATTTATTAAATGAACAGTAGCTTAATTATAAAGCAGAAGAAATCACCAAAGCATGATTTTTATGGGGCACCTGAGATCACCTCACATGGTGACAGGAATTAGTGGTGGGAGTTAATGTTGTGACAGAAGATATGTACTTGCAGGCTTCCCACAACTCCTGGGTGGAGAGGGAACAGGACTGAGGATGTGCCAGCAACAGAAGAGGCTCAGTTTGCAATGGCTTGCAAGCATCTCCTTGAGTCCAGGATGTTATGACAAGTGAAATATGGAGGCTTGGATAAAAAGTCCAGCATGTCCTGACAGCAGCTTGTCCCGATGTTTGGATATAACATGAACAATTGAGTCACGAGGACCGAAGCTGCACACTGCAATTTCGTGCCCATTTTTGGCTGTATCTTGAATTACCAAAACTACAATGGCCTTCTTAGAAAGGAAGGCCTTGCCTTTCTACCAGGGTGCTTTCACAGTCCTGGGAGGCAGCCAATGTGTCAGCTTGAGTACCCTCTCAAAGTGCGAGGGACTGTGATGGTTCCAAGCCACGATGCCAGCTGAAGCCTTTCAGGAATGTGTGCAAAAAAGAATCACAGAATCACCAAGGGTGGAAGAGACCTCAAAGGTCATCAAGTCCAACCTGTCACCACAGACCTCATGACTAAACCATGGCACCAAGTGCCACGTCCAGTCCCCTCTTGAACACCTCCAGGGACGGTGACTCCAACACCTCCCTGGGCAGCACATTCCAATGGCTAACAGCTCTCTCTGGGAAGAACTTTCTCCTCACCTCGAGACTAAACCTCCCCTGGCACAGCTTGAGACTGTGTCCTCTTGTATTGGTGCTGGTTGCCTGGGAGAAGAGACCAACCCCCACCTGGCTACAACCTCCCTTCAGGGAGTTGTAGACAGCAGAAGGTCTCCCCTGAGCCTCCTCTTCTCCAGGCTAAGCAACCCCAGCTCCCTCAGCCTCTCCTCACAGGGCTGTGCTCCAGACCTCTCCCCAGCCTCTTTGCCCTGCTCTGGACACATTCAAGTGTCTTGATGTCCTTCTTAAACTGAATGGCCCAGAACTGGACACAGGACTCAAGATGTGGCCTAACCACTGCTGAGTAGAGGGTTACAATGACCTCCCTGCTCCTGCTGGCTGCACTCTTCTTGATGCATGCCAGGATGCCATTGGCCTTCTTGGCCACCTGGGCACACTGCTGGCTCATGTTCAGCCAGCTGTCAATCAGCAACCCCGGGTGCCTTTCTGCTTGGCTGCTCTCCAGCCACTCTGACCCCAGCCTGTAGCACTGCCTGGGGTTGTTGTGGCCAAAGTGCAGCACCCGGCACTTGGATTTGTTAAATGTTATCTTGTTGGACTCTAACCATCTCTCTGTCCTCCCTGGGCTGGCCCTCAACTCCTTCCCCAGCCTAGGAGTCTCAGCTTTAACCGTTCTTTCCTGTATTCCATTGCTCAGCCTCATGGAGAATAAACAAATGCCATAGAAACATCCTCTACCCTCCTTGAAGACATTAAAGTGAAGGAAAGATTCTCATGGCTGGAGGGTGACCAAGAAGGCAGCGAGCACAGAATCACAGAGGGTAATAAATGTTAGTGCTTAGAGGGGACCTCAAAAGTTCATACAGTCCAAACCCCCTGCCAGGGCAGGATCACATGGAGTAGGACACACAGGAACATATCCAGGTGGGTTTGGAATGACTGCACAGATGGAGACTCCACAGCCTCTCTGGGCACCCTCCTCCAGGGCTCTGGCACGCTTGCAAGGAAAAAGTTTTCCCTTCTGTTCCCATGGCACTTCCTCTGCCTCAGCTTAGTATCAGAGTTTCAGTTGGGGTTGGAAGGGACCACAAGGATCAGCTAGTTCCAACCCCCTTGCCATGGGCAGGGACACCCCACACTAGATCAGGCTGGCCAGAGCCTCATCCAGCCTGGGCTTAAACACCTCCAGGGATGGGGCCTCAACCACCTCCCTGGACAACCCATTCCAGGGCTTCACCACTCTCATGGGGAAGAAATTCCTCCTCATGTCCAGCCTGAATCTCCCCACCTCCAGCTTCATTCCATTCCCCCTAGTCCTATCACTACCTGAGATCCTGAGAAGTCCCTCCCCAGCCTTCTTGTAGCCCCCTTCAGATACTGGAAGGCCACAATGAGGTCACCTCGGAGCCTTCTCTTCTCCAGGCTGAACAGCCCCAACTCCTTCAGTCTGTCCTCACAGTAGGAGAGGTGCTCCAGCCCTCTGATCATCCTCGTGGCCCTTCTCTGGACACCTTGCAGCACCTCCAGATCCCTCTTGTAATAGGGGCTCCAGAACTGGAGGCAGTACTCCAGGTGGGGTCTCACCAGAGCTGAGTAGAGGGGGAGAATCACCTCCCTCGACCTGCTGGCCACACTTCTCCTGATGCAGCCCAGGATCTGATTGGCTTTCCGGGCTGCAAGTGCACATTGAGAGCTCCTGTTGAGCTTCTCATCCACCAGCACCCCCAAGTCTCTCTCCTCAGGGCTGCTCTCCAGCCAGTCACTGCCCAGCCTGCATTTGTGCCTGGGATTGCCTCGCCCCAGATGCAGGAGCCTGCACTTGGTCTTGTTGAAGCTCATGAGGTTGGCTTGTGCCCACCTCTCCAGCCTGTCCAGGTCCCTCTGGATGGATCCCTTCCCTCCAGCGTGTCCACTGCACCACACAGCTTGGTGTCATCAGCAAACTTGCTGAGGGTGCACTCGATGCCACTGTCCATGTCACCCACAAAGATGTTGAACAAGACAGGTCCCAGGACTGATCCCTGAGGGACTCCGCTTGTCACTGGCCTCCACTGGGACATGGACCCGTTGACAGCCACTCTTTGGGTGCGGCCATCAAGCCAGTTCCTTATCCATCTAGTGGTCCATCCATCAAACCCATGTGTCACCAGCTTGGAGACCAGGAGGTGGTGTGGGACAGTGTCGAAGGCTTTGCTCAAGTCCAGGTAAACGACATCAGTTGCTCGCCCCTCATCTATTAATGCTGTCACCTGATCATAGAAGGCCACCAGGTTTGTCAGGCAGGATTTGCCCTTGGCAAAGCCATGCTGACTACTCCCAATCACCTCTTCACTGTTCTTCTGAGTCATTAGTGCCTCCAGGAGGATCTGCTCCATGATCTTTCCGGGCACAGAGGTGAGACTGACTGGCCTGGAGTTCCCCGGTTCCTCCTCCTTGCCCTTTTTGAAAATGGGAGCAATGTTTCCCCTTTTCCAGTCTGTGGGGACTGCCCCAGTCTGCCATGACTTCTGGAATATAATAGAGAGGGGCTTGGCAACCTCATCTGCCAGTTCTCTCAGCACCCGTGGGTGTATCCCGTCGGGTCCCATGGACTTGAACACTTTCAGGTTCTTCAGGTGATCACGAACCTGAGCTTCACTTATGATGGGCAGTTCTTCCTCCCCGTCCCTGGCATCGTCTGCCATGACACCAGGAGTGTGGCTGGAGGGCCTTGCAGTGAAGACTGAGGTAAAGAAGTGATTGAGTACCTCAGCCTTTTCCACATCACTAGTGACTAATTCACCACTTTCCTTTCTGAGGGGGCCCACACCTTCCCTAGTCTCCTTCTTGCCATTAACATACCTATAGAAATTCTTAGTGCTCCCTTTAACCTCCCTGGCTAGATTCAATTCAATTCTATATCTCTCACACTGGAACCAAAATGTGTGCTTGTGACAGAACAAAATGAAATAAATCACCAAAGACAGAGCTCTTTGCAAGTAAACAGCAAGGAGATGTTGGACTTATTCTGTAAAAGGGGGTGTGTGTTTTCATTGTATTCTTATTATAGCCTTAATGATGGCCACCAGGAAAATGCTTTTTTCACCCTAAAATTATGCATTATCAATAAATAATGTGGATAATTCAGGCTGCCATGACCATACCTCACTTTTGTGGTTGGACAAGAACCACTGATCATTTCTCTTAATCTTGGCTTGCCTGGCATTATTTTTCCCCCTTTTTGCAGGGTTTGTTGAAAAATCTAGTATCATAGTATCAGTCAGGGTTGGAAGGGACCACAAGGATCAGCTAGTTCCAACCCCCCTGCCATGGGCAGGGACACCCCACACTACATCAGGCTGGCCAGAGCCTCATCCAGCCTGGGCTTAAACACCTCCAGAGACAGGGCTTCAATCACCTCCCTGGACAACCCATTCCAGGGCTCCACCACTCTCATGGGGAAGAGCTTCCTCCTCACCTCCAGCCTGAATCTCCCCACCTCCAGCTTCATTCCATTCCCCCTAGTCCTATCACTACCTGATATCCTGAGAAGTCCCTCCCCAGCCTTCTTGTAGCCCCCTTCAGACACTGGAAGGACACAATTAGGTCACCTCTGAGCCTTCTCTTCTCCAGATTACTGGTCCAGGTTCCCCTGTATCCCAGAGTGCAGATTCACTTTGCTCTGGTGAGATCTCACCTGGAGTACCGTGTCCTTGCATATCTCCAGGGATGGAGTTCTGCCTCCCTGGGCAACCTGTTGCAATGTTCCACCAGCCTCATGCTAAAGAACTTGTTCCTCACATCCAATCTAAATGTGCTCTTCTCTCATTTCAATCCATTGCCCCTCCTCCTGTCACTGCAGGGCTTTGCAAACAGTCCCTCTGCAGCCTTCTTGTAGCCCCCTTCAGGTACTGTAAGGCCACTATTAGGTCTCCTTGGAGCCTTCTCTTCTCCAGGCTGAACAGTACCAACTCCCTCAGCCTGTCCTCCTAGCAGAGCTGTTCCAGCCTCCTAATATGTGTTTGGTTTTGGCTACACTGGGACCTGATCCCTTAAGATGCTGAGTCCTGTTATTCAAATGAAGGAATTAAGGATTTTGACTGTGTTTTTACACATGCCACTTTTCCCCTGCCACAAACCAGCTGCTTCAGTTTGGCTTGTTACTGACTTTCAGCCGCAAAGGACTTTAACAGAGCCAGAGCAAAAGTTGAATGAAGTGACCTCCACTGAGGACTGGGCCTGTGGTTTGTTTATTAGAAACTGATACAGGGCTGAAAAGCTGGAGTGGAGATTATACAAACCACTCACCAGCTTCAGCTCCATCTCTTGTGCCAACAACAACAGTGTAACACACGGGCTGGAATCAAAAGTACTCATGAATGCTGGGGATGAAGGGAGGCAGCAGTCAATGAGCAGGACTCCTGCCAGCTCCCAGCCAGCATGGGTATTCTATTCCTTCTTAATTCACTCAGGATCCACATTACACTTGTCTCTGCCACTGACTGCAATTCAAGGTGTTGTTGAAAACCAACAGGAACATTTTTAGAGTGTTGGCTTTGTCCTTACTGACAGCAGAAATCATCCACTCGGTCCTCCACTCTGCTCTGGTGAGACCCCACCTGGAGCGCTGCATCCAGTTCTGGAGCCCTTGTTACAGGAAGGATCTGGAGGTGCTGGAGCATGTCCAGAGAAGGGCCACGGGGATGAGCAGAGGGCTGGAGCTCCTCTGTTATGAGGACAGACTGAGACAGTTGGGGCTGTTCAGTCTGGAGAAGAGAAGGCTCTGGGGAGACCTTTTTGTGCCCTTCCAGTTTCTGAAGGGGGCTACAAGAAAGCTGGGGAGGGACTTTTTAGGGTGTCAGGGAGTGATAGGACTAGAGGGAATGGAAAACAATAGAAATGGGTAGATTCAGATTGGATGTTAGGAATAATTTTTTCACCATGAGGGTGGTGAGACACTGGAACAGGTTGCTCAGGGAGGTGGTGGAAGCCTCATCCCTGGAGATTTTTAAGTCCAGGCTGGATGTGGCTGTGAGCAACCTGCTCTAGTGTGACGTGTCCCTGCTCATGTCAGGGGGTTGGGACCAGGTGATCCTTGAGGTTCCTTCCAACCCTAACAATTCTATAATTCTATATAGAATAGAATAGAATAGAATAGAATAGAATAGAATAGAATAGAATAGAATAGACCAGACCAGACCAGACCAGACCAGGTTGGAAGAGGCCCTTGAAATCATCATGTCCAACCCATCATCCAACACCATCTAATCAACTAAACCATGGCACCAAGCACCCTATCAAGTGTCCTCCTAAACACCTCCATTGATGGTGACTCCACAACCTCCCTGGGCATCCCATTCCAATGGGCAATCACTTTTTCTATGAAGAACTTCTTCCTAACATCCGGCTTAAACCTCCCCTGGTGCAGCTTGAGACTGTGTCCTCTGATATCTCGTTCCTTTGGTCATCTCCATGACTTTTCCCATCTGCTCCCACATCCTAGTTTAATTTTGTCACTGAGGAACATGCTGCAGCTTACTCAGCCATGTCTCTTAAAATCTTGAATACTTGCATTTCATTAACTATATTGAAGAATGAATTTGTGACACATATACTATTGGGGCAAGTGTCAAGAATTGAGCAAGCATAGATAATACAGACAGATACAGTTAGACATATCTCATGCTGTGCCAGGGGAGTTTTAGGCTGGATGTGAGGAAGAAGTTCTTCACAGAATGAGAGATTTGCCATTGGAATGTGCTGCCCAGGGAGGTGGTGGAGTCACCATCCCTGGAGGTGTTTGGGAAGAGACTGGGTGGGGTGCTTGGTGCCATGGTTTAGTTGATTAGATGGTGTTGGGTGATAGGTTGGACTCGATGATCTCAAAGGTCTCTTCTAATCTGGTTAATTCTATTCTATTCTATTCTATTCTATTCTATTCTATTCTATTCTATTCTATTCTATTCTACTCTACTCTATTCTGCTCTATTATATTGCTACCTTTTATATTATATATATGTAATATATATGTTTGCCTCAATACTGACAAAGATTAGCTGCCTGTAAGTACTGCCCAGAGAGCTGAATGGTTTAAAAGACACCAATGCTTGTCGAGTATCCATATACCATGGATGCCATATACCATCTTCATCACTGAGAGGTGTGATAAAAATGGAAATGAACATTTGAAAGCCACTGGGTAATTTATATGCTATCCTGCTCCCCACTAAAAGAAGACAGAACTCATTACACCAACAATGAAAAGGAGTTCAGAGGCCAGCATGTTGGAAAAGCAAAGGCGTTAAAAGCCGGATTTTCACCTGCCATAAATCAATGCCGCCCTAGGGCTGAGTCAACAGAGCTGCTTTAATTCCCTGCTCTTCCCATAAAGTAATTAGAGGTTTCTTCCCAGTGTCTTTAGGGAGGGAAAAGGTTAGACAGTTTCAAAGTTAGAAAATGAAAGCAAAGCAAAACAAAAAAGTGTGAATTTGGATCCTAGAAATTCCTCTAGCCCCACTGAAGTAAAAGAAAGAGCTGCTTCGACATTGTGCTGCTCTCACACATCTTAGCACCTTTCTAAGACATCTTCTGATGTCTCCAAGCACTCACTTGAGGTTTTATCTTTTTGTTTTAATTAGACAAGGAATAAAAACCAACCCAAACCTACCTTTACAATGATAAAAGGAAAGGAATAAATAGAACAGAACAGAACAGAACAGAACAGAACTGAACAGAATAGAATAGAATAGAATAGAATAGAATAGAATAGAATAGAATAGAATAGAATAGACCAGACCAGGTTGGAAGAGACCTTCAAGATCATGGAGTCCAACCTATCACCCAACACAATCTAATCAACTAAACCATGGCACCAAGCACCCCATCCAGTCTCTTCCTAAACACCCCCTGTGATGGTGACTCCATCACTTCCCTGGGCAGCACATTCCAATGGGCAATCACTTTCTCTATGAAGAACTTCTTCCTCACATCCAGCCTAAACCTCCCCTGGTGCAGCTTGAGACTGTGTCCCCTTGTTCTGGTGCTGGCTGCCTGGGAGAAGAGACCAACCCCCTCCTGGCTACAACCTCCTTTCAGGTAGTTGTAGAGAGCAAAGAAGGTCTCCTCTGAGCCTCTTCTTCTCCAGGCTAAGCAACCCCAGCTCCCTCAGCCTCTCCTCACAGGGCTGTGCTCCAAACCCCTCCCCAGCTTTGTTGCCCTTCTCTGGACACCTTCCAGTGTCTCAATGTGCTTCTTAAATTGAGGAGGCCAGAACTGGACACAGGACTCAAGGTGTGGCCCAACCACTGCTGAGTACAGGGGGAGAATGACCTCCCTGCTCCTGCTGGCCACACTCTTCCTGATGCAGGCCAGGATGCCATTGGCCTTCTTGGCCACCTGGGCACACTGCTGGCTCATGTTCAGCCAGCCTGGGGTCAACCAGTACCCCCAGGTCTCTTTCTGCCTGGCTGCTCTCCAGCCACTCTGACCCCAGCCTCTAGCACTGCATGGCGTTGTTGTGGCATTTAGATGTGTTCAATCTCCTGCCCTTGGACTCTGCCCATCTGTCCAGCTTGTCAAGGTCCCTCTGCAGAGCTCTCTGGCCCTCTAACATATCAACACCTGCCCCCAGCTTGGTTTCATCTGCAAATTTACTGATGACTGACTCAATCCCCTAGTCCAGATCATCAGTAAAGATATTGAACAGGATGGGGCCCAGCACAGATCCTCGGGGGACAACACTGATCACTGGCCACCTGCTGGATGTGACACCATTCACCACCACTCTCTGGGCTCAGCCCTCCAGCCAGTTCCTAACCCAGCACAGAGTGCTGCTGTCCAAGTTTCTGAGCTGCCTAAAACCTGACCGTTTTACCTCTCTTCTGGTCACAAAGCAGCTAGAGGATAAGTGTAGATACTCACAATGATCACAAAGCTGACAGACTTTGGCAATGATAGCTAGTGGAAAAGAAGGCCTTTTTCTTCATGTCTTTCATCCAGCAACCCAGACTAAGAGCAAGGACCATTTCTCAGCAGAACAGGCACCTCCCAGCAAGAGATCGCAGTGTTTATCCATGGCCCTGAGGGCTGAAGTGTACTTTTCCACTCTTGTTATGTTAACCCCTCATAGCAAATGTCACTCTTGCCTGTCTTGAGTACGACGTTGCCAGGCACAGGGGAGTTAAAAACAAGACAAATATTATTTTGGCTTCTCACATCAGAACAACAAAGACAACCCATTTGTGCATATTTTCAGCGGCTGTGATGTAATCACCAAAAATTTTCTGGCTATGTTGTCTCATTCTTGTGCTTCCACAGCGCAGGGGGTCCAGTACGTAATCAGTTGGCAAAGATGTGGGCATTAACATTTGAATGTTAGACACTGGGTACCCAGGAGGAGAACTGCCATTTCCATTCTGCTGTCTTACAAGGAAGCAAGGTCAGGAATAATCATTGTGTAAGTCAGCAAATCACAGGATCACAGGATGTTAAGGGTTGGAAGGGACCTCTGGAGATCTTTGAGCCTGACCCCCTATCAGAGCAGGGCCATAGAATCTAGCACAAGTCACACAGGTATGCAGCCAGACATAGCTTGAAAGTCTCCAGAGAAGGAGACTCCACAAGCTCTCTTGTGAGCCTGTTCTAGTGCTCTGTAACCCTCACAGTGAAGAAGTTCTTCCTCATACTGAGATGGAGCTTCCTATGCTGTAGTTTCCATCCATTGCCCCTTGTCCTATCACAGGGTGCAACTGAGCAGAGGCTGTCTCTTCCTGACACCCAACCCTCATCTGTTTATAGACATTCATTAAATCATTAAATTCCCTCTCAGTCTTCTCCTCTCCACACTAAACAGCCCCAGGTCTCTCAGCCTTTCCTCATCAGGCAGTGCTCCAGTCCCTTCATCATCCTGGTAGCCCTCCGTTGGACTCTCTCCGGTAGATATCTGTCCCTCTTGAACGGGGGAGCCTAAAACTGGACACAACATTCCAGGTGAGGTCTCACCTGGGCAGAGCAGAGGGGGAGGAGAACCTCCTTCAATCTGCTGGACACACTCCTCACTGCTGTGGCAGAAGTCATTAACAAAACATCCAGGCTCAGATTTCCTGCATCATTTGTACTGCACTGTGTCAGGGGAATCATCAGAGAGTGCTACTGGTTTAATGCAAGCTGGGTGGAAATCTGTTACAAATCTATCAAAATACAATAGTTTTTGGGTTTTTTTGCAATAAATAAACACAAGTTAAATATTGAAGTGAATGTAATTTAAAAAAAATATATATTTTTATATCTTTCAGAAGTAGTATTTCCTGTCTTCAAACACCACTGGAACTTATTCATGTATTCAGAGGTTCAGTTATTTGGTTGTGGGTTTCACACTGCCCATATAAAGACAGTTAAATGATTTAAGCACAGATCTAACGGAGCTGATCTCCTTCTATGATTAGGGGACTGCCTGGTGGATATGGGGCAGGCTGTGGATGTAGTCTACCTGGACTTCAGCAAGGCCTTTGACACTGTCTCCCACAGCAAAATCCTGGCCAAGCTGTCAGCCCGCAGCTAGGACAGCAGCACTCTGGGCTGTGTTGCAGACAGCAATAAGGTCTCCTCTGAGCCTCCTCTTCTCCAGGCTCAGCAACCCCAAGAACTATGTTTTCCTCAAAGAGCTAGAGTCTGGGTACATTTTTTGAGTATAAAGGATGACTATTCAGTTGTAGCTTTTAATAACTATCATAGAATCAGTCAGGGTTGGAAGGGACCACAAGGATCAGCTAGTTCCAACCCCCCTGCCATGGGCAGGGACACCCCACACTAGATCAAGCTGGCCAGAGCCTCATCCAGCCTGGGCTTAAACACCTCCAGGGACGGGGCCTCAACCACCTCCCTGGACAACCCATTCCAGGGCTTCACCACTCTCATAGGGAAGAACTTCCTCCTCATATCCAGCCTGAATCTCCCCACCTCCAGCTTCATTCCCTCTAGTCCTATCACTACCTGAGATCCTGAGAAGTCCCTCCCCAGCCTTCTTGTAGCCCCCTTCAGATACTGGAAGGCCACAATGAGGTCACCTCGGAGCCTTCTCTTCTCCAGACTGAGCAGCCCCAACTCCTTCAGTCTGTCCTCATAGGAGAGGTGCTCCAGCCCTCTGATCATCCTCGTGGCCCTTCTCTGGACACCTTGCAGCACCTCCAGATCCCTCTTGTAATAGGGGCTCCAGAACTGGAGGCAGTACTCCAGGTGGAGTCTCACCAGGGCTGAGTAGAGGGGGAGAATCACCTCCCTTGCCCTGCTGGCCACACTTCTCTTGATGCAGCCCAGGGTCTGATTGGCTTTCCGGGCTGCAAGTGCACATTGAGAGCTCCTGTTGAGCTTCTCATCCACCAGCACCCTCAAGTCTCTCTCCTCAGGGCTGCTCTCCAGCCTGAGTAGGTTGTAGTGTGAAATAGTTGCAAAAGTCATTGTGCCTCAGGCCACTGTAAAAGAAGCAAAGTTATGTCTTATCACCTTCCCCTGCCTGTTAACGTGATTTTGTAGGCTCAGTGTGCACAAGCAAAGTGTAATCTTTGTTTCAGCACTATTTACTTGTCCAACAGGCTATTCCATTTGTTTGTTTGCCTCCCACTTCCTACACGATATCGCTGCACTTCACTCTTTTTCTCCACAGGAAGCCGGAATCGGCCTCATGAAAGGGTAGGTGACGCGTTAAGTGCTTGGCCAGGATCACACCGTGTGTGTTATGCACACAATCCCACACGGAGAGTCACAGAACCAGAGAATCATAGAAATTGTTTCAGTTGAAAAAGACCTCTAAGGTCGTCGACCTCACACCACCCTGGCCATCAAACCACGTCCTGAAGTGTCATCTCGCCATGTTTTGTTGACTCCACCACCACCCTGGGCAGCCTATTCCAATGCCTGACCACTCTTTCAGTAAGGACCTCTTCTGTATTGTGAAATCTAAACCTCCCCTGGTGCAATCTGAGGCCATTTCAGACAGCAGGGAGCTCTCCTCTCAGTCCCCTCTCAGTGTCCTCTCAGCCCCCTCTCAGTCTCAGTCCTCTCTGTCTCCTCTCAGCCCCCTCTTAGTCTCCTCTTCTCCAGACCAAAGTTCCCTCAGCTACTCTTCGTAAGACCTGTTCTCTAGACCCTTCACCAGCTTTGCTGCTCTTCTCTGGACACACTCCAGCACCTCAACACTTTTCTTGTGGCAAGGAGCCTGAAAGTGAACCTACTACTCAAGGTGTTGTCTCACTTCCCTACTCCTGCTGGCCACACTCTTCCTGATACAGGCCAGGAGGCTCTTGGCCTTCTTGGCCACCTGAGCGCACTGCTGGCTCATGTTCAGACATCTGTCAATCAGCACTTCCAGGTCCTTTTCTGACGAGCAGCTTTCCTGCTATGGAAAGCATGTGCAGAGCACAAGGAGGCAAAATTGTCTATACATAGGAGTCAGTGGTAACAGCCTGCACACTGGTGGCATGTACCATGCAGACACCCTAAACACAGACCATTCCATCCCACCAGGCATCTGGGCAGTGAGGAACTCTCTGTTGGCATGCAGTAATGCAACTTCTTAACCAATTCACACATAAATCCAAAGCCCAGCCTTTGAACAGTTCCTTTTTTCCTGTTCCCTCCCTCCCCCACCCCATAAATCTCTGCATCCCTCACAGCAACACACAAGACTGTGATCCAAACATGAATTGCTAACCAAGCAAGCTCCACAACAGTAGGAGGCATTTTAACAGCAGAAGGCATTCACGTGTGAGCAGGGACATGACTACTCCCTTTTAACAAGTAACCCAGGGATAATGCCACAGAAGTTTTGCAAGTCCTTCGCTGTATTAAGCTCCTTCAGAAGAGTATCTTGGGGAAAAAAACACATTGAAGCATGGAAATTGCCTGAAAGAACTTGAGATGTGACTACAGGAGAAGTGACATGTGGCTTTTCTCTGAGTGTAGAGTAAGGCACGGTTGCATGGTTATTCTTTTTGCCCTTCCAAGGGAAGCAATTACAACTTGCTGCAGGCATCACCTCACAGGATGAAAGGCTGTGTGTGAAGGTGGTAGTTAGAAGTGTATTGCATAATAGGAAATGTGTTCATTCCAGCTGGGCATTTTAAGGAGGATTTTCTGAAATGGAATTGGCTCAGGCAGAACCCAGAGCTGTTACTTTCCTAGATGCACGACAGCATCCACTCCCTTTCCTGAGCTATTTCAGTGAATGGAAGTCTTGCACAGAAGAAGGGAGAAGGCTGCAGAAAGTTAAGGCAAGACATAGGGACATTATCACAGTATCACAGTATAACCAAGGTTGGAAGAGACCCCAAGGATCATCAAGTCCAACCTGTCCCAACAGACCTCACAACTAGACCATGGCACCAAGTGCCACGTCCAGTCTCCCCTTGAACACCTCCAGGGACGGCGACTCCACCACCTCCCTGGGCAGCACATTCCAATGACGAATGACTCGCTCAGTGAAGAACTTTTCCTCACCTCGAGTCTAAACCTCCCCTGGCACAGCTTGAGACTGTGTCCCCTTGTTCTGGTGCTGTGTCCCCTTGTTCTGGTGCTGGTTGCCTGTTCTTCCATTAGGAAGAACATTAGGAAGATATGATGAAGAAAGTGAGCTGAGGAGGCTCAGAGGAGACCTTATTGCTGTCTACAACTATCCGAAGGGAGGCTGTAGCCAGGTGGGGGTTGGTCTCTTCTCCCAAGCAACCAGCACCAGAACAAGAGGACACAGTCTCAAGCTGTGCCAGGCGAGGTTTAGGCTGGATGTTAGGAAGAAGTTCTTCCCAGAAAGAGAGACTGGCCATTGGAATGTGCTGCCCAGGGAGGTGGTGAAGTCACCATCAGGGGAAGTGTTTAAAATGAGACTGGATGAGGCATTTGGTGCCATGGTTTAGCTGCTTAGATGGTGCTGGGTGATAGATTGGACTTGATGATCTCGTGGTTAATTCTGTGCTTCCGTGCAGCGCCGTGCTAGACATTACAACATAGGTGTGGGGTTTAGCTGAGGCTGTATTTGCACATGAATATTAACCCTGGTAATTGAGAAAACCTGCCTATCCACACATCTTGTTCATTCCCATGTGCAGTGGCATCCTTCATCGGCCATCTTCATGCTGTATGCAGCCCACTAGCATATACTTGCCTGAGTTTAACGATGCTTCATGCCTGCAGCTTCTTGTGCTTGCAGCCCTCGTAGAGCATGTCCCAGGAGGCAATTTGTGGCTCTACTAGAAGCTGCCTTTGCAAGCTTGCTTTCCACACAGATATTCAATCTGAGCTTGAGAGCAGGCTCTGTACTTCAGTGTTTCCACTTAAGCCCATGCCACGTGCTCAACAGGGACTCTTCCAGCAATGCACCTTTAGGAATTCACAATGGGATACTGCTTCTGCTGTGCATGGAAGACTATTTAAATCATTGCTTACTTCAAATAGAGTAGGATAGGATAGGATAGGATAGGATAGGATAGGATAGGATAGGATAGGATAGGGTAGGGTAGGATAGGATAGGATAGGATAGGATAGGATAGGATAGGATAGGATAGGATAGGATAGGATAGGATAGGATAGGATAGGACAGGATAGGGTAGGGTAGGATAGGATAGGATAGGATAGGATAGGATAGGATAGGATAGGATAGGATAGGATAGGATAGGATAGGATAGGATAAAGCGGGTTGGAAAAGACCTTTGAGATCATCGAGTCCAACCTACCACCCAACACCATCTAATCAACTAAACCATGGCACCAAGTGCCTCCTCCAGTCTCTTCCTAAACACCTCCAGGGATGGTGACTCCATCACCTCCCTGGACAGCACATTCCAATGGCCAATCTCTCTTTCTGTGAAGAATTTCTTCCTAACATCCAGCCTAAACCTCCCCTGGTGCAGCTCAAGAATGTGTCCTCTTGTGGTGCTGGTTGCCTGGGAGAAGAGACCAACCCCCACCTGGCTACAACCTCCCTTCCGGTAGTTGTAGAGAGCAAGAAATTCTCCCCTGAGTCTCCTCTTCTCCAGGCTAAGCAACCCCAGCTCCCTCAGCCAATAAGTATATGCCATAAGTTTGGGAAATAGCCTATTTTTTAAACCAGATAGGCCAGGATTGCCAGAGAGCATAGTTTAGCCCAGAATTGTTTCAAGCCCCTTGCCTGTACATCTGCATTAGCTCAAACAGGACCTTCAGTTTGAGGCTGCCTGAAAGCTGATCCACATCAGTCTGGCTGTCCTGCCCCTCCTCCAGCAGATGTGATTCCACACTAAGCCTCTAGAGAATTAAAGTGTACAGGTTCAGCCAAATGGGCATCAGCATCCACGAGATAAAAAACAACAAAACAGTTTGAATAAAAATTGATTGGATGGAATTAGAAGTGCCTTGTGAGGTCAGAGCATAAAAATACTAACCAGCATCCAAGCTACTGCTGAGAAATGTCCCACTGACTTCAACAACCCAAGCTGTGCTCTGAAACACATCTTGTACTTTGAACCCAGACTTTTTCTTTCTTTCTGTCCTAGCAAACCTAATCTCAGAATAAAAAGAAGAATCTTAACTAAATTAATTCAGGGACAGTGCCACTGCCCAGCTGTGTTCCTGCTGATTGACATCTCGGTTGAATGGGCAACAGTCAGCTCCTCCTGCAAGAAAGCCTCTTAGTGACCCAAACCAAGGCACACAAGATAATCTAAACCAAATTTACTGTGGGCTGCCAATGGGGAGCTGTCTTCAAAAGCCAGGTCAGAGCACTAAGTATGTGATGTTCCAGAGAATATGTGGTTTTAAAGATTATGTCAGCCATGCAGTCATGGGAGAGAGGGGCTGAGAGACAAGGTAGATTTTCCCTTGCCCCAGCATGGGATCAGTCACAGCCGTGTATGTCCTGACAGGTTCCTTACCCTGGTTTTGTGGACTACATGGATTTTCCCTTGCCCCAGCATGGGATCAATCACAGCCTTGTGAGTCCTGACAGGTTCCTTACCCTGGTTTTGTGGACTACATGGATTTTCCCTTGCCCCAGCATGGGATCAATCACAGCCTTGTGTGTCCTGACAGGTTTCTTTACCGTGTTTGCATGGACTAGACAGATTTTCCCTTGCCCCAGCATGGGATCAATCACAGCCTTGTGAGTCCTGACAAGTTTCTTCACCCTGTTTGCATGGACTAGATGGATCTTCCCTTGCCCCAGTATAGGATCAGTCACAGCCTTGTGTGTCCTGACAGGTTCCTTACCCTGGTTTTGTGGACTACATGGATTTTCCCTTGCCCCAGCATGGGATCAATCACAGCCTTGGGAGCCTGACAGGTTTCTTTACCCTGTTGATATGGACCTTCAGTGAGGCTGATAGCAGGGACCTCTGTTAGAGCTTGAGCTCTGCACTTTTCTGCATGTCTACCTTGCACCTGTCTGGCTGCAGCTTATCAATTCTTCTCCCAACCATTCAAAATGGGAGCTGGTCTTTCCTATACAGAAATTTTGTTCATGGCTTGAAGTATCCAATCATAACAACTCCCAGGTTCTCTCTTCTTTGGTATATCATTCCAACCTTTCTTCATTTGTTATGTTTAAACAGTATCACACAGCTATTATTCCTTCTGTCCTTTTCCAGGTCTTCTCTGACTTAAAGAAGTCCAGTTGGTCAGAAGTAGATCCTACATTCCAGATGACATCTTACCAGAGGACTTTCTGTACCTTACAGGCTAGGCACCTCTTATATGTGCCAGTGTGGAATTTAAATTCCTTGCAAATGAACAGTGCTCTGACTCCAAGTGTCTTCTGGGCAGGGACTGGCTTGAGAGCAGCCCGGAAGAAATGGACTTGGGGGTACTGGTGGATGAGAAGCTCAACATGAGCCAGCAGTGTGCACTTGCAGCCCACAAAGCCAATCCCATCCTGGGCTGCAGCAAGAGAAGCAGAGCCAGCAGGTTGAGGGAGGTGATTCTCCCCCTCTGCTGCACTCTGGTGAGACCCCACCTAGAGTACTGCATCCAGTCCTGGAGCCTCTATTGCAAGAAAGATTTGGAGATGCTGGAACATGTCCAGAGAAGGGCCATGAGGATGATCAGAGGGCTGGAGATCCTCTCCTATGGAGACAGGCTGAGAGAGCTGGGGCTGTTCAGTCTGGAGAAGAGAAGGCTATGAGGAGACCTTCTTGTGGTCTTCCAGTATCTGAAGGGGGCTACAAGAAAGCTGGGGAGGGACTTTTTAGGGTGTCAAGCTATAGGTTGGACTTGATGACACAAGTCATAGGTTGGAATTGATTTCACAAGTCATATGTTGGACTGCATGATCTCAAAGGTCTCTTCTAACCTGGTTAATTCTATTCTATTCTATTCTAAGTAGGGATAGGACTAGGGGGAATGGAGCAAAACCAGAAATGGGTAGATTGAGATTGGATGGTAGGAAGAAGTTCTTCCCCATGAGGGTGGTGAGACACTGGCACAGGTTGCCCAGGGAGGTGGTGGAAGCCTCATCTCTGGATGTTTTAAAGGCCAGGCTGGATGTGGCTGTGAGCAACCTGCTCTAGTGTGAGGTGTCAAGAGGGTTCAGGTGTTCAAGAGGGGATTGGACGTGGCACTTGGTGCCATGGTCTTGTCATGAGGTCTGTGGTGACAGGTTGGACTCGATGATCTTTGAGGTCTCTTCCAATCTGGTGATACTCTGATATTGTGATGCTGTGTGTCCCTGCCCATGGCAGGGGTTGGAACTGGGTGATCCTTGAGATCCCTTCCAACCCTAACAGTTCTATGATTCTATGATTCTTCCTTATCTAGGCTCATGAAAAACTGAAGGCACCTCTCCCCAAGTTCCAGCATAAGTACTGATGTCAAACTTCCTCCTGTAGTTTTAATACAGCTTGTTTTATTTGTCTTGACATTTATGTGAGTAAGAAAAGACTTTTTGGGGGTATTTTTGTGTTGTTTTTTTTTCACAGACAGCTTTTGAGTTCTCTTCAACTCCTTGGCTAATCAGAACAAAAGAGTGGTGGCTAAAAATAACCCTAGTGTTAGAAGGAAGATTGGTTTGTTTTTGCTTTCCTGAAATGTTGCCTGTCATCCACCAACCCCTCTGTGCTGCAACCAATTATTTGTGCAATTAAAAGTGTCTCTGGCAAAATTTAGATAGCATCAGGAAAAAAAAAAAAGGCAAATGTTACCTAAGCCCAAAATATGTGCTAAGTGGAGAAGTGATGCAACACATCAGTAGAGGAGAGAGGCTTGTTATGATCCAGAACCCTATTGCCAAAGCAAAACCATACACTGGCAAGTCCCCTCTTACTTAATATTACTTAATATATTACTTAATATATTGCTTTATTTAGAAGTAGGAGTTCAGATCCATTAAAAAAAAAAGAAAAGGAAGGGGAAAAAAAAAAAGAGAGAAACTTTAAAATGAAAAATAATTGTGAAACACTTAAAAGCCTTGGCTGGGTGCTGCTGCATTGTGTGCTCCATATTTCACACCAGCAAATGGGAGGAGTTGTAATTAGCAGGTACCAAAAAGTCTGTTGCTTATTGTTTTGATTAATAATGTATTTGCAATATAATTTAATACAATGCAATACAATACAATACACCGGGTTGGAAGAGACCTTCAAGGTCATCACATCCAAACCATGAACCAATCCAACCCACCTAAACAACTAAACCATGACACCAAGCACCCCATCAAGTCTCCTCCTGAACACCTCCAATGAAGGTGACTCCACCACCTCCACGGGCAGCCCATTCCAATGGGCAATCACTCTCTCTGTATAGAACTTCTTCCTAACATCCAGCCTAAACCTCCCCTGGCGCAGCCTGAGATTGTGTCCTCTTGTTCTGGTGCTGGCTGCCTGGGAGAAGAGACCAACCTCTGCCTGGCTACAACTTCCCTTCAGGTAGTTGTAGAGAGCAATAAGGTCACCCCTCAGTCTCCTCCTCTCCAGGTTTAGCAACCCCAGCTCCCTCAGCCTTTCCTCATAGGGCTTGTGTTCCAAACCCCTCCCCAGCTTCGTTGCCCTTCTCTGGACACCTTCCAGCAAGTCAACATCCTTCCTAAACTGAGGGGCCCAGAACTGGACACAGGACTCGAGGTGTGGCCTGACCAGTGCAGTGTACAGGGGCAGAATGACCTCCCTGCTCCTGCTGGCTACACTGTTCCTGATGCAGGCCAGGATGCCATCGGCTTTCTTGGCTTCCTGGGCACACTGCAGACTCATGTTCAGCCTACAATCAACCAGTATTTGTAATATCATTTAATCTCACATGGCTGATTCTTTCAGGAAAAAAAAAATGGCTCTGAAAAGTGCATTTTGTCCAGTTCTGGGCCCCTCAATTTAAGAAGGGCATTGAGACACTTGAATGTGTCCAGAGAAGGACAATGAGGATGGGGCGAGTCCTCAAGCACTGCCCTACGAGGAGAGGCTGAGGCAGCTGGGGTTGTTTAGCCTGGAGAAGAGGAGGCTTCTTGCTGTCTACAACTACCTGATGGGAGGTTGTAGCCAGGTGGGGGTTGGCCTTTTCTCCCAGGCAACCAGCACCAGAAGAAGAGGACACAGTCTCAAGCTGCACCATGGGAGGCTTAGGCTGGATGTTAGGAAGAAATTCTCCATAGAAAGCAAGATTGGCCATTGTAATGTGCTGCCCAGGGAGGTGGTGGAGTCACCATCACTGGTGGTGCTTAGGAAGAGACTGGATGGGGTGCTTGGTGCCATGGTTTAGTTGATCATATGGTGTTGGGTGACAGGTTGGACTTGTGATGATCTCAAAGGTCTTTTCCGACCTGGCCTATTCTATTCTATTCTATTCTATCTATTCTATTCTACTCTACACTACTCTACTCTACTCTACTCTATCCTATTCTACTCCTATTCTATTCTATTCTATTCTATTCTATTCTATTCTATTCTATTCTATTCTATTCTATTCTATTCTCCCAGGTAACTAATAATAGGATGAGAGGAAACAACTTCAAGGTGCTCCAGGAGAGGTTCAGCTGCGGTAGCAGGAAAAATTCCTTTGCTGAAAGAGTGGTTGGGGATTGGAGTAAGCTGCTCAGGGAAGTGGTAGAGTCATCATCCCTGGAGGTGTTAAAAAGCCATGTAGACATGGCACTTCAGCACATGCTTTAGTGGGCATGGTGGTGTTGGGTTGATGGTTGGACTTCATGATCTTAGAGGTCTTTTCCAACCCTAACAACTCTGTGATTCTATTCTCGGATGGCTCAAGTTCAGAGTGTATGAGAGTGCATGGAATGACAACATCAGTGAAGGTTCAGCAACTGAAGTGGTGCCATTGGTGTTCTTAAACTAATATTTAAAGAAACAGTTTCTAAATTATGGCCAGAAGATTGAATGAGACAATTCTGCCACTTTGCTCTGGTGAGACCTCGCCTGGAGTACTGTATCCAGGTCTAGAGTCCTCAACACAGGAAGGACATGGACCTGATGGAGCAAGTCCAGAGGAGGGCCACAAAAATGGTCAGGGGACTGGAGCACCTCTGCTCTGAGGACAGGCTGAGGGAGCTGTGTTCAGTCTGGACAAGGCTCCAGGAGACCTAATAGCAGCCTTCCAGTACCTGAAGAGGGCTGCAAGAAGGATGGAGAGAGACTGTTTGCAAAGGCCTGCAGTGATAGGATGAGGGGCAGTTGCTTCAAACTAGAGAAGAGCAGATTTAGATTGGATGTTAGCAGCAGGTTCTTTACCATGAGGGTAGTGGAACACTGGAACAGGATGCCCAGAGAGGTGATAGGGGCCCCATCCCTAGAGATACTCAAAGTGAAACTTGACTGGGCTCTGGTCAACCTGAACTAGTTGAGGATGCCCCTGCTGACTGCAGAGGGTGTTGGACTGGATGAGCTTAGAAGGCCCCTTCCAAAGCAGACCATTCTATGAGTCCATGATTCTACAATTCTGTGATTCTGTTCTTTCTTGCACCTTTAAAGAAAACCATGCCTGGAGTAATTTTTACTTTAAACAAAACACTTACAACACATGCCAAGGGGGACAAAAAAACCCAAAAGAAACCAAACCTCTTCTCTAGAGATGACAGACCCTGTATAAAATTCTGGGAACTCAAAGAAAAATGATTTTGTTGTTTGAAAGGCAATCAACCTCCTAGACTGAAGATCTTAAAAAGACCAAACGTTCAGAGCTAATCTTCTGCTTCCATTTCTTCTTCTTCTTTGCCTTTCCTTCAAAACTACTGTCTCATAAATGGAAGACTTTATGGCTGGAGCATAATCTGATCTAGTTAAAGATGCCCAGGGAGGTGGTGGAGTCACCATCCCTGGAGGTGTTCAAGAGGGGATTGGACGTGGCACTTGGTGCCATGGTTTACTCGTGGGGTCTGTGGTGACAGGTTGGACTTGATGATATTTGAGGTCTCTTCCAACCTTGGTGATTCTGTGATATTTCCATTGCAGGTACATCCTGCTGGTCAAAACAGGTCAAAGCCACTATGGGAATAGCACAAAGTTGATTGATCACATGTGAGAGCCCTATAGACATTCCTCTATTCCCTATCTGTTTGGGCCTTCAACCACAAAGTGGTGCTGTTGCAAAAGCTAAAGGGGAGCACAAGCTCCCTGCTTTGCTTAAATGACCCAAGGCATGCATTAAGCCCCATAAAAATGTCCTCAATTTCCACACTTCCATGCAGATCTTCTCCATAAATATTCAGTTTGGGTTTTTTTTTTAACATCAAAAGAAGTTACAGTGGTAACTGTTAATGTGGAGAGAGAGAGAGAGAGAGAAAATGCACATCTTCAAAGTGTATAGGAATGGTGCGCGGTTTGAAGCCTGATCAAGTGCCTAATTAATCAGATCAATGCCTAGTAATTATTCCAATTAAATTGAATCAAAATAATGATGATTTCTACAGTGCTCTGGGAATAATGTTTCAGGTTCCTCAAGGCAGAACAGAGGCTTGTTCAAAGTAAGAGGCTTGTAGAGCCACGTCAGGACCTCAGATCCAACGACACGAAAGATCAGGTGACCGTTTGGTAGCTTTATCGTTTCTCATTAAAAACATAATAATCCAGAAACATCTTTCAAGTGTTAAATATATATATATATATATACACATCCACTTGTGCTCAAGGTTAGCATTAAAAAAAACCCACCAAACCTCCCAAACCAACCCCCCCCCAAAAAAAATAGATGAAGAGGTGAAAAAAAGGCCAAGAAAGAAAAGCGGTTTGAGAACGACAGAACTGTCTTGAGAGGAGGAGGTGGGGGGAAGGGATTGAAAAACTGCAAGGACCAAACCTGCCTCCATTTTCCATAGCTGTGAAAAAGAATAAAAACACAACACCCTGACTACAATGTTTTTTGCAGTGCACACATATTTGGCAAGATTAAGGTGTCACATCTCAGATTTCAAGGCGTCTGATTGCCCACAGACCCAGACGCGAGTCTTAGGGCAAACCCCTCGACTTGTGCGAACTGCCCGGCTCTGGGAGGTTTGCCTCCCATCAGAAGCAGGCAACCCCTCTGCCTAGGACATTTACTTGTAGCCTACTTATTTTCTTCCCCCCTTCTTTTTTTCTTTCCTTTTCTTTTTTTTTTTTTTTTGCCCTGGGTTAACAACAAATGTGAAATTCCCGGGTTAGGGCTGCCTTCAGATGCTTAACCCTTTGCCTGCCTCTGCAGAAGCACTCAGTGAATTACAGAATTGTCAGGGTTGGAAGAGACCTCCAAGATCCTCCAGTTCCAAGCCCCCGCCCCACGGGCAGGGACACCTCACACACACAGAATCACAGCATTGATCAGCAACAGCTATTCCTAGCCCTGTTTGTCTACTCCAGGAGATTCGAAGCTGTGTGGCATTGTAGGCATTTCTCGGGTCTGACTAGAGCGCTGGGGCTGGGGGAGACGCAGAGGATTTCATTCTGATTCTTTCTTCTTAGCTGAGAAAATATCTCAAAAAGGATGGAAACAGCACTCAGCCAAATGGGGGAGATAAAAAGGCTCGAGATTTATCCAAGGTTTGAGCAGGTTTTTTTGACTGGCACAGCAGCAAGTTTTAGTAAGGCATTCTTAGGAGGCAATGATGGAAGATGATTCTTTCCTTCTCCGTTGGAGAAGTTAGAGGGAACACAAAGCTCGGGCAGAATTTGTGAGGCAGATAGAATTTGTAGAGTTCAGAGTTCCCTAAATAGAATTTTTTTATGGTTGAAAAAAATAAAAGGAGGAGGAAAAAAATCAGCTGAAGAGCAACCACAACAAACAACACCAACCCTGTTTCGATCCGGAGCGGAAAATGCTGTGCCAACAATCTAGGCGGAATGAAATGTCATGGAGTTGAGGGCACAAGGTTTTCATCCTTAAACAGGGAGGGGGAAAGGGAGGGGGAGGAATAAATAACAAAAGGGGGTGGGGGGTGGGGGGAACCACCACCACCTTCATGAGCTAGCAAAGGAAGTATTCTTTAAGGAACAACCTGGTGACTCTTCAGGTCTGGAGTGCTGTGTCCTGTGCCGCTCGACCAGCACTCCGGTGGTTCCGACCTGCTCGATTACGCGTGAATCAAACAGAAAAGAAAGATGACTTAAGGATGTAAATTTAGAGGGAGACTTGGAGGCATGCAGCTAAATTTATCAGCCCTCTCTGTGAGCCATCCCTCTAAATAAAAAAAGTTTGGGAACCAGTCGCTGCTGGTCACTGATGAACTTTCCATGTTTTTGGCGCTCGCCATCCCCCTTCACTTTAATGGACTAATCTGCAAATCAAAACAGGAGGAATAAGCTGGACACGAACCCGTCCTAAGGTCTGTTCTTATTTCTCTCAGCACTCCTTGGTTGGTTTCTTTTTGGTTACAGAGGGTGATTTGCTTGGCACAAACGTTAAACGAAACAAACAAACAGAAAAAAAAAGGGTCTAAGGTTTGGAAGCAATTAGGGGAAAAGAAGAGAAAGAGCGATTCAAAAAGAGGAGCCAGAGGGAGAGAGCAGAGGTCGAAGGCTTTCTGGTTCTCTGCCTCTGTTTCACCTGTTTCACATGTCCTGAAGACGGGTAAGAATAGCAGCACAATGCTGGGGGTTTGACCACAGGGTGTGCGTGTACATGTGTGTGAGCATGCATGTGGGAGACAGAGGGAGTAGGAGGGAAAGAGGGAGGGGGCTGGGGGGGGGGGGGGGGTTGGGGAGGGGGTAGTGGATGAACCATTAGAGTGCACACACAGAGGCATGCCTGCAAGAAAGGACTTTTGCCTTCCGAGAACTGCAGCCCAGAAGAGATGGCTAGGATTTAACAAAAGAATTCTCTGAAACGTTCCCTGGTGCTGAGATTCTTCTTAAGGATATGGAAAGATTTTGCCAGGAAGAGGAATAAATCCCTCAATAGAATTAAAAGCGGGGGGGGGGGAAGAAGAAGAAAATAGGCACAAGGTGGTTTGTTTGGTGGTGTTTAGGTTGGGGTTGCTCTTTTAGAGCGCACGGGGGGAGGAGGGGCGGGAGGGAAATGGAACTTTTATGACAGCTTTTGTCATTTAAAAAAGAAACAAACCACCAAAAAAAAAAAAAAAAAAAAAAACACCAAACACAAAACCCACCCCAAAACCCCCAAAATTTCTTCATTCTTGGAAATTCCCCAACCAGGCAAGGTTATTCTAAATGGTAGGTAGGGGAAAGGAGAGCGTGGCAATAAAGGGGTTAATCCGCAGAGCACAGAGCCATCTGGCTGAGCTGGTTTGTTATAATCGAGCAGATTATGTTCACGGGACTCAGAGTTTAAGGCTCCTCTCCCATAGAGCAACTCTGCACAGCCCAAGCAGACCAACTTTGGGACTTTGAATGACCAGATTTATATCCACCTTTCTCTTCATGTCGACTTTTCTGGAAACATTCACACGGATGCCATGGTTACTCCTACCACGGTAAGGGAAATTCGACGTTTTCTAATAGGGTCCTAAGAGGGCGGGGAGGGAAGGGGGTGGGGGGGGAGAGGGGTCCTTTAAAGAAATATAATGGGGAGTGGATGGGGTGTGTGTTTGGGCGGGGGGGGGGGGGGGGGTTGTCGGTATTGTAAGCAGTAGATCTGTCCCAAACGTTGCCTTTCCCGTTGTGCCTCCTCCTTCCCCCACTCCGACTTGCCCTCTAGATTCGGTCCCGAGGTTGCTCTCCCCTCTTGCTCCGCATGCTGTTGTTCAGGTTCCCTGGCAGGAAAACAACCCGGGAGAAATACGAGGTGGTGGAGGAGTTTGATTTGAGGGGCAAACAATCAATAATAAATCAAAGGAAACCCTCGGGTTTATTTTGAGAGGGGAAACCAGCCACTTCAGGTATAACAAAAGGGGTTGCAAATCTTGAGGGAGGATTGCAAGAAGCAGCCTCAGCACACGTAGCATTCTTGCCCTCAGGGGAAGTTAGAGCCCATGACAAGCAAAGTCAAAATTCCCAATTCCTAGACCTTGCCTGTCTCAGGTAACTAATTTCATTGAAGCTTTCTTTTCTTTTCTCTTCTTCTTCTTTTTTTTTGGGGGGGGGTCTGTGTGTGTGTACACCAGACACTGGAAACCCTTCTCTTGACCTTTGAATCAATCCCTATACTCCTCAGATCCAAACACTAAATTGTCTGGAAGGAACTGGAGATCAAAGGTTTTCCTTGCACATCTGTGTCTAGGTGAAAAAGATACACTCTCTGTGTGCTGGGGACGGCAGGAGAACTATTCTGACACTGCAGTTCCCAAGGCTTGCCTTCTAGGAACGCAGCACACGACTAATCAACGCGGGCTCGCATATAAGAGAGCAAAATAGAAAGCTGTTTCTCATCTAAACAGCTGAAATGCAGCTTAAAGCGCCAGTTACTGGCGAGTCCTTATGGAGACACGAAACTGCTACTAGCCAAGAGGGGGAAAAGTCCTTGAATGGTTTAGATAGTTCCTCTGATCAGTTCTTAATCCTTCATTAAAATAAACGGGAAAGCTCTGCCTTGGTCCTATCTCCTGAACTATAAATATGCAGGATCTGGAGAGATGGATATTTTGGATTGAATGGGGCTGCTATGCGCGCATTCTCTGGTTCCCATCTTGCAAAACCAGTTATTTAGAGATGACTCTGTGAGTATGAGGGGGGTTTGCTTCCCCTGCCTCTCCCCCTTCCCCCCCTCCCCCTTTAAACAGACAGGGATGTGTGCTCTGTGGTCCAGTCAATTCTTATGAGCTACAGCCTTTCAGAGAGCACTCCTTGCTCTCGGGCTCCTGTGATTTGTTGCATGAGAAGTGCAAATGGTATGCAAAGTTTGCCTTTACGTTGTGCCTTCAGGAAAATACTCAGACAAATAGGAGAGACATTCTCAGGCACAGAAATACCTGAGCTGTGCAAGCCTGCAAGTGGTGGAGGAGTGGTGCAAGAAGCATCTATTAGCAAGGTATAAGAGGAAGGGAAGAAAAGAAACAACAATAACAAGAAGGAAAACAAAAAAGAAAACACCTCAGTTTGTGGCAAGGAAGACAAAAGCAGTAAGGAATGGGAGAGTTCAGTGTGGCTCCAAGCTGCTGGCAGGAAAAAGCCTGGTCTGAGACACACATGCAAATCCCAGGAGCTCTGTGTGTGAGCATGACAGGGGGAGGAAAACTGGACAGCGTTGCAGGTGGTGTACCCAAAATGAAGGGAGGAGAGGGTGTATGAGCAGAGCCAGGAGGGGAGTGCTTTGTGTAGAAGGGTGTCATGTGGTGAGTTATGCAATACATGTAGGTTAAGGATTATTATTAGTAGTATTAGTACTATTACTATTATTACTATCAGGGTTGGACTAGATGACCTTTGGAGGCTCCTTCCAACTCAAACTGTTCTATGATTCTGTTTTTCTTCCAGGAAAGTAAAACTAGATGGTATATAGGAAGAGACAAGGAATTTGGAGGCAAAGTGTTACAGATCAGAATTAGAATTTGAAGTAGAAGTAGAATTAGAAGTAGAATCAGAATCAGAATCAGAATCAGAATCAGAATCAGAATTAGAATTAGAATTAGAATTAGAATTAGAATTAGAATTAGAATTAGAATTAGAATTAGAATTAGAATTAGAATAAACCAGGTTGAAAGAGACCTCTGAGATCATCGAGTCCAACCTATCATCCAACACTACCTAATCAAAATTAAACTCCTATGTGTTAAAGTGCCTTGTGTTGGGGTAAGAAGGGCAGGTGAGCAATGCAAAGGTGGTCAGCTTAAAAGGGAGAACTGCTGCAGGTCAGTTGGAAAAAGGAGGATCTTTGTGGGTGGGGAAAAAAAGTTTAGAAGCTCAAAAGGGGAAGTTGCATTTGAGAGGGATGGCAAAAGGTGCAGGGTGGAGGCTGGGTGAGGATATGAAAGGGACATACGAGGATGCTAGGATCTGCAAGGGGGAGGTTGGGTATGGAGTGGGAGTGTAGGGAGAAAGGTGAAAGCACAGGGCACAAAGGATGTTTGGAGGAGGAAGGACAATGTGAACTATTGTCTATTTGGAGAAAGGTATGGAAAATAATCACCTACATAATGTTTGTGGGGGTGTCCACAGGAGGCACCTTTGATTCTGTCAGGAAATAGATACGAAGATGTATGTGAGAGGAAGGTGTTAGAGTATGAGAGGGAAGGCTAGCATGGTGATGGAAACACATGCCAAGATGAGGAATGCAGAGGAAAAAGTGAGCTGGAGCTAGGGTGTGGTGATGGAGAAAGGGTGTAGGTACCCATTAAGGTTTGTGAGGGGGTAATAGTTGCTTAAGGAGGACCCAAAAGGGGTTGGAAACCTGCTGGATTTTGCTGCCTGGTAGCAAATGAGAGAGAACCGGGGAAAAGCTGTGCGGAAGTGCTGTGAGAAAATGCAAGAGAGTGGAAATCATGAGGGAAGGGTGAACTGTCAGAGGGATATAAAGATGTGGCAGTTCCTGAAAAGCATGAGAATGGGGGAAACTGAAGAAGGTAGGAGGCACAAGGGTGAAATGAAGAGCTCAGTTTTCTGAAAAGATGCCTGGGCAAAAGGGGGCTTAGAGAGGGCAGAGAGCAAGAGAGCACAGGGTGAGAAGAAATCTGTAGTTGTATTTCTTCATAGGCAAGCAGAGGAAGCAGTGCAAAAGTCTTGGTGAGCAGGAGCAGACAATGCCTCCTTCCTGGGTAGTTGGGATAACATGGGGGAAGAACAGGTAATATATTACAGGGGAAACAATGGAGGAAAACAATGGCAAGTAAGGAATAATGTGATAACAGAATGGACTGGTTTTCTGGTACGAGGAACATTACAAATGTGCTTACAGCTCTGTGGTAGGTACTAGCTAAGTGTGTGGTAGGTGCTAGCTAAGTGAAGCAGCAAGGGGGGACGGAACAAATGTGCTAGCAGAGATATAAAGGGTGGGAGGAGAAGGAATGGGAGGGATAACTACCTGGAGGGCTGTATAAGCCATGTGGCTGTGCTAAGGTCAAATATAAAGTGAAGTGTGTGGGGAGGCGAGCGAAGTTAAGAGCTGTAGGGCATGAAGTGGAAGTGAATGGGGATGACAGTTCGTGTTACCAGGGGTGAGAAACTTAACGTGGCTTGACACACGATGGCATGTAAGCAAGAAAGGTACCTGCCAGTGTGTGCCTGCTTCTGAGGGCTGTGAAAAGGAAGGGGAAGCATAGCTAGCAGGTCAAGGGAGGTGATTCTCCCCCTCTACTCTGCTCTGGGGAGACCCCACCAGGACTAATGTGCCCAGTTGTGGAGCCCCTGTTGCAAGGATGTGCTGGAACACGTCCAGAGAAGGGCCACAAGGATGATCAGAGGGCTGGAGCACCTCTCTTATGAAGACAGGCTGAGAGAGTTGGGGCTGTTCAGTCTGGAGAAGAGAAGGCTCCAAGGAGACCTTATTGTGACCTTCCAGCATCTGAAGGGGACTACAAGAAAGCTGGGGAGGGACTTTTTAGGGTGACAGGTAGGGATAGGACTAGGGGGAATGGAGCAAAATTAGAAATGGGTAGATTCAGACTGGATGTTAGGAAGAGGTTGTTCCCCATGAGGGTGGTGAGACACTGGCACAGGTTGCCCAGGGAGGTGGTGGGAGGCTCACCCCTGGAGGTTTTTGCAGCCAGGCTGGATGTGGCTTTGAGCAACCTGCTCTAGTGTGAGGTGTCCCTGCCCATGTCAGGGGTGTTGGAACTGGATGATCCTTGAGGTCCCTTCCAACCCTGACAATTCTGTGATTCTATGATAAGATAGATTTGTGCACACAGCACGCTTTAAGTAAACGAGGGAAATACAGGTACGGATTGCAGACCTGGGTGTGGGGCCTGAGAGAAGAAAAACAGCTTATGGGGGAGGGATGAGTGATGAGGAGTGAGAAAAAGTTTATGACGGCTTAAGCCAGCTGTGGTTATCTGCCTTTTAGTTTGAGGGAGGCTTTCTAAGCATGCAAGGGGTTGTGCACGCATGAATAGAAGCCTGAAAGCAGGTTGGGAGTTAAGTGGAAGGGAAGGGCAAGTAGGAGGCACAGGTAAATGCACCTAGCCGCGTGGCTGTGTGAGGTGCCGGTGTTGTGCGCGGATCAGGGAGAGATGGCTTCAGCGTTGTGCAGAGTGAGGCGTGTGACGGGAACGATCCAGCTGGTCTACGGCGAGAAGCTGAAATCCTTGAGGGGCATGCAAGAGTCCTGGGTTGCTGTAAGGGCCATATGTCTGCGTGGGAGCTCCAAACACATCCCCAGGAACGCTGGGCTGATGTGTGAGATGGCCAGGGAGGCCGGATGGAGGCTCACGTGTCCGCCGCAATTGTGGCACAACTCTCCGTGTCGAAATGAGTTATGTAAGGCAGGCAGCAGAGGTGAGTTTCGTGAGTGCTAAGAGGCAATGTTTACATTGAGAAGGAGGGGAGGGAAAGATGACTAACTGAGAAAATGGCTTGCTGCGTGGGCAGCTGTAGGGCCAAGCGTGCACTGGATGTGCTTGCCTCCTGCGTGATGTGCACAGCAGGCAGCCTTCCCTTTAGAGGCTCTTTTGCAGGCTTTCCCTAAAGAGGTACTGGATAGTCCTGAGACAATCCCGGGATGTCTAGCTAAAATATTTACACCAGCAGTATTTGGGCACATGTCATTCTACCTTAGTGTCATGCCTCGAAGCTTCAGTGTGCTAGGCTAGCCACAAAGCAGCAGAGAGCCACAAAAATGATGAATGGGGTGGAACATCTTCCTTACGGGGAGAGACTGAGGGAGCTGGGGCTCTTTAACTTGGGGAGGAGGAGACCGAGGGGTCATCTGCAGAGGAGACTCAGGGGTGACTTTATTCATGTTTATAAAGATGTAAAGGGTGAGTTCCAAGGGGATGGAGTCAGGCCCTTCTTGGTGATGCCCAATGACAGGACAAGGGGCAAGGGGTGGAAGTGGAGTCGTAGGAAGTTCCACAGAAACATGAGGAAAAAACTTTTCTGCTGTGAGGGTGACAGAACACTGGAACAGGCTGCCCAGGGGGGTTGTGGAGGTTCCCTCTCTGGAGACATTCAAAATCCACCTGGATGTGTTCCTGTGTGATCTGGTATAGGTCACCCTGCTCTGGCAGGGGGTTTGGACTGGATGATCGTTCGAGGTCCCTTCCAGCCCCTAACATTCCATCATTCTGCAGTTTTTTTGGGACCTCTTAGCAGGGCTGCTTAGGTAGTTAACAGGGCTGTTGGATGAACCACCATTAGGTTGAAATACACATCAGGAGTACAGATGTCAATCAAACAAAACAAGAAAATACTAGCTTTCTTCATGGCTTGAAGCAGAAATGTGCAGCTGGCTGAAGGCTGAAAACAGGCTACATCTTGGGTGTAAGAGGGAAACATTAAGAGCAGCTTTCTGTTCAAAGCAGTCGCATACATTGCGAGCACCTCGTCTTCAAATCTCTTCCACAAGCATTTTCAAATTGCCCAGCTTGCCTTAGGCCTTGGTGTCTTCTTAAGCACTGTCCTACACTGCCTAGTGCTTACTTCCATCCAGAGCTGATCAGAAGACTGTAAGTCATCCAGGGAAACTTGCACTGGGGGAAGACAATCTGACCACACTGAATCACAGAAGTTAGAGGTTGGAAGGGACCTCCAGGAATCATTGAGTCCAAAGAGCCCCCTGCCAAAAGCAGCATCACCTAGGGTAGTCTGCACAGGAATGCATCCAGGTGGGTTTGGAAAGTCTCCAGAGAAGGAGACTCCACAGCCTCTCTGGGCAGCCAGTTCCAGTGCTACATCACCCCGAAGTGGTAGGCTTGAAGGCTGAAGCTTCTGGATCCAGACCTTACATAGCATCGGTCACGTGAAACTTCATGGTTCCCTTTCTGGTATATTCCAGGGGTCAATTCCTTTTAAAAAAGTAAAAGAAGAAGAAAAAAAAGAAGGAGTCTCCAAACCATTTATCTAAGAGGCTTGAGCAGCCACAGGCTGTTTTGGGAATCTGCTGTCTTATTTGTGACCTGTGCAGCCTCCAGTTCGAGCTCTCCAGGTGGCTAATGTTTCCTGACGGTGCTTGGATCTGGCTGTAGTCTATGGAAAGCCCCTTTCTTGCCTGGTGGAAGTGAACCGTGGTAGGTTGTGGGCAGTGAGGACAGTGAAGCTGTTGTCCATGAGGGGGAGACGCATGACTGCAGCCGGCGGTCCCAGTCCCTGGGCTGAAACCGCAGCCCACAGCCGGCTCAACCCACTGCCCACCAGCGCTGCCCACCGGCATGCCCAAGCCTCTGACTGCTCCACATCCTCCCTGCCTAAACACTGAGGAAATAAAAAGCAAACTGTGCTACCAAGCTGCCAGCTGGCTAGGAAAAAGAGAGGGCAAAATTAGTGCTTGACGACTGCAGGAAGGGGATCAAAGCGTGAGTGCCCGGTCTGTGCTTGAGTGCAAAGAACACGGGGTGTTTGTGCCTGCCTGCATTCCTTTGCAGTCGTGACACAGCCAAAGAAATGTGCTCGCAAGGGCTGGAACATCTGGGTGTCCCTGCTTGCTGGTGAGGCACCCTGTGTGATCGTCTCCTCGTGGTGACTAGGAGTGGGTAGTGGAAAGAAGCGGCATGTGGGTAAAGATGACAGAGGTGGCTGGCAGCTGTTTCTCTGTGGGAAGCAGCCACCCCTGTCCTTACATCTGTCGCTGAGGGGTGCGGGGAGAAGCTGCTTCTCTGAGTGGACAGATGGGATGTGCGTGTGAAGAGAGCAGTGGTAAGGGTGGATACGGAGTAGTTTCAAGGCTGTGAAACGAATGTTGGAGGGAATAGAGAAAGCTACATTCCAGCTTGTATGCCCTGAAGGGGGCTTGCCCATAGAAAGCCTCAAGGAAGGTTATACTTCCCACAGAAGCATCCAGTTCGGTTACAATTCTCCTTTCTCTCCTTGATGTGGTACAAGTGCTGCAGAAGCAAGGAAAGTGACTGTTTCCTTCAGGGCAGCAAGCATTTGGAAAGTTCAGAACAAGACCACACTCTCATCCCTCCTTTATCTTTCTCTACCTCTCTCTTCTCATCTCTTCTCTCCATCTCCTCACACATCTGCAAAAGGACCTTTCCCAAATTTTCCCAATATAACTTAAGTCTGTGTTTGAATTTTCCCCATGTGGAAATGTGCAAATAGATAGATAAATAAATGTGCTAGTAACACAGTATCACAGTACATTAGAGGTTGGAAGGGACCTCCAGAGATCATCAAGTCCAACCCCCTGCCAAATCAGCATCACCCAGGGTAGTCTGCACAGGAATGCATCCAGGTGGGTTTGGAAAGCCTCCAGAGAAGGAGACTCCGCAACCTCTCTGGGCAGCCTGCTCTAGGGCTCTGTCACCCTCACTGCAAAGAAGTTTCTCCTCATGTTGAGCTGAAACCTTCTGTGTTCAGCCTTGAACCTGTTGTTCCTTGTCTTATTACTGTGCACCACTGAAAAGAGCTTGGCCCCCTCCACTTGACACCCACCCCTCAGATATTGATCAGATCCCCTCTCAGTCTTCTCTTCTCCAGACTAAACAGCCCCAGGGCTCTCAGTCTCTCTTCACAGGGGAGATGCTCAAGTCCCCTAAGCATCCTTGTGGCTCTCCATTGGACTCTCTTCAGCAGGTCTCTGTCTCTCTTGAACTGGGGAGCCCAAAACTGGACACAGTATTGCAGATGTGGTGTCAGCAGGGCAGAGTAGAGGGGGAGAAGAACCTCCCTAGCCCTGCTGGTGTGCTGGAGAAGGTAGTGTATCTGTCTAGGTTGAAAGAAATTTATTTGGTAGTCATCTTCAGCTCAAGAGAGTAAGGTGCTGGTTACATTTCAGGGCAGCTGGAAAGGACAGCAGGAACGGACAGCAGGTAATCCCATGTTACCAGCAGGCAGTGCCAGAAAACCACCATGCAAGACTCAGTGCCACTCTGAACCACAGAAGGAGTTGCTGCCTGCCTAGCTATGGCAGAAAATATACAGAATCCACAGAACAGGCTCCCCAGAGGGTTGTGGAGTCTCCTTTTCTGGAGACATTCAAGACCCATCTGGGTATGTTCCTGTGAGACCTGTGCTAGATTCTATGGTCCTGATCTGTCAGGGGGTTGGACTCGATGAACTTCGGGGGTCCCTTTCAACCCCTAACATCCTGTGAGCCTGTGGACAAGCTCCTTTTGGGTTATGTGTTAGAAACCCTGGCCAGAGGTAAACCACAACATACCTGAGGTTAAGATTTGCAGCACACCTCCAACATCTTCTGTGCTTCACCTACATGAGTTACACATAATGGAACCACAACAAGAAATGTTCTTCTTCCAATTGCTCTTTCCCACCTTTCAGCAATTAGTTCCTTTGCCTGGGGTTGGTCCCTGCTATAAATTTTAGAATCATAGAATCACAGAATTATCAGTTGGAAGGGACCTCAAGGATCATCCAGTTCCAACCCACCTGACATGGGCAGGGACACCTCACACTAGAGCAGGTTGCTCAAAGCCACATCCAGCCTGGCTTTAAAACCTCCAGGGGTGAGGCTCCCACCACCTCACTGGGCAACCTGTGCCAGTGTCTCACCACCCTCATGGGGAAGAACTGATTCCTGACATCCAGTCTGAATCTACCCACTTCTAGTTTTGTTGCATTCCCCTTAGTCCTATCCCTACCTGACACCCTAAAGAGTCCCTCCTCAGCTTTCTTGTAGCCCCCTTCAGCTACTGGAAGGCCACAATAAGGTCTCCTCAGAGCCTTTGGCGCGTTTTAGCTTACATTAGCTGAGTTAGCACATGAGGAAGTTAATAAGTTAGTAGAGTTAACTCAGAAATATATATATGTGTGTGTGTGTGTGTGTATATAAAATCAGGAAGAAAACATATATAACAGAAAGTTGCCCACATTTATCAGAAGTCTAAATTGATCTCATCAGAGGTAACTGGCTCGACTGGAGGATTACAGAAGGAGAAAGGACATTATATTCTGCGTGGAAGTTTAAAGGCTCCTGTCCACTCAGTAGAGAATTCAGGTTGTGAGTGAAATTTCAGTCCAACAGCTGCTTCTGAATAGCTCTGTGATTAGGCAAGTTCTAAGATAGCATCCTCTCCTGTGGCTTCTGCCTCAGCCAGGAGGTGCATAAGCACAGGCCCAGGACAAAAGCAACTTTTGTCCCCTCGAGAGGTGGGATTTGCGCAGTTTTGGGTTTCTGTCCCGAGCCAAGATCAGATGTTATGGGGTCTTAGCTATCAAATGTAGATGCCATAAATCTGATGGGGGCATTTAACCAGTTTTCCCAGGGTGCTGGATGTGAGATAAATCCCTTGCACCGCTAGCTGCTGAGATCTGTGCTGAGCTTGGGTTCCGCAATACTGAATGATAATGAATAAACTGACCCCTGAGGGGAATAAAACAGATAACAGTGTGCAGCCAGATGAGGGAAAAACAAACATAAAAATAGTTGTTCCTTAGATGCAGAGACAGTGGAAACATTGAAGCAGTGCTTTGGAAGAATGTGGGAACATGTGTGGTAGCTTTAGGCTGATGCCAAGGAAATTTTCCACAGGTTGAGCAGGAAGTGGTAGAATGTAAATAAATTACCATTGGATGTAAAGGGAAAAGTTATCATAAGGTCTCTATAACGCCTTTGGTCTGATAACTGACATAAAGGTAGTTGCATAAATGACAGAACAAGAAGGCACAGTCTCAAGATGTGCCAGAGGGGGTAGGCTGGATGTTAGGAAGAAGCTCTTCACAGAAAGAGAGATTGGCCATTGGAATGTGCTGCCCAGGGAGGTGGTGGAGTCACCATCCCTGGAGGTGTTTAGGAAGAGACTGGATGGGGCACTTGGTGCCATGGTTTAGCTGATTAGATGGTGTTGGGTGATAGGTTGGACTTGATGATCTTTGAGGTCTTTTCCGGTCTATTCTATTCTATTCTATTCTATTCTATTCTATTCTATTCTATTCTATTCTATTCTATTCTATTCTATTCTATTCCATTCCATTCCATTCCATTCCATTCCATTCCATTCCATTCCATTCTTTGAGACCTTTGAGATCATCAAGTCCAACCTATCATCCAACACCATCTAATCAGCTAAACCATGGCACCAAGTGCCTCATCCAGTCTCCTCCCTGGGCAGCCCAAGTCATGTAACAGTGTCTATCATTGTTTTTTGTTGTATTGATCAACTCATTACCCTTCCTGGATTTTTTTCTACAAACTTATGCTCCTTTGCTGTCAGGAAGTCAGGCCTCTTATAGTCTTTGCTATACGGAATGACTCCTTCTCTACTTCAGCCCTACAAGTGTCTGATCACAACATCACGGTGCTCCCACCTCATCCTTCCTGACTACCATGGACCCCTCACACTTGCTCTCTACTTTCAGTTCCCTTTTATCACAGATTTATTTTGCAACGCAGGGAAAATAGCTGCCTTAGGCTGGAAGAAGTGAGATCCCTCGAGATATTGGACATAATAAACTTATTAAAAGAAAAAGTAAAACATTTCAATTTGATGAGCAATGTGTCTTATTAGGGTCACAGCGATGATGCAGGGACTGGAACCCTCTGCTATGAGGGAGCTGGGGTTGTTCAGCCTAGAGAAGACTCTCTGGGAACCTTAGAGCTGCCTTCCAGTACCTGAAGGGATCCTCCAGGAAGGCTGCAGAGGGACTTTTATCAGGGTGTGTAGGATTGAACAAGGGGAATAGTTTGAAGCTGAGGGAAAGTAGGTTTAGACTGGATCTTAGGAAGAAGTTCTTCAGTACAAGGGTGGTGAGACTCTGGAATAGGTTGCTCAGGGAGGTTGTGGCTGCCTCCACCCTGGGGGTGTTTAAGGCCAGTTTGGATGAGGCCTTCAGTTGAGAGTCTAGTTGAGAGGTGTCCCGGCCCATGTCAGGGAGGTTGGAATAGATGATGTCTAAGGTCCCTTCCAGCATAAGCCATTCTATGATTCGATGACTAAAACATCTCCTGTTCATAGTTACTAGCTTGCAGCTTCCTCAGACATATAGGAAGTTGAAAGCAGCTGTAGTTAAAAAGTCCTTGACATTAGTAAGGGCCATTCAGTATTATAACCTGATGACCCTAAGGATCAAAAAGCAGGGCTTTCACACAGAGAGGTGGCCCTTCAGACACTGATGGAAGTTTTAGCATCGATAATAGCAGAAGCAAAATTAATCTGATGCTGTCAGGACGTGAAAGTCCTACACATTGGAACTTGAAAAAAACCACATAGTTTTGGCCTTGTAAACAGGGAGAGGAATGCTTTACAAGTCCATGTGTACAACAAGAGTCACACATTCTGCTTGGGCACTTCCTTCTGCCAAACATATCCCTCAGTTCTTCTGTGTAGCGCTTACACGTGGAATACAAAATAGGTTTTAGAATCATAGCATCATAGCATCATAGAATCATTGAATCAGAATCTTAGCATCATGGCATCATAGAATCATTGAATCATAGCATCATAGAATCATAGCATCACTGAATCATTGAATCATAGCATCATAGCATCATTGAATCATAGAATCATGGCATCACAGAATCATTGAATCATAGCATCATGACATCATGGCATCATAGAATCATAGCATCATTGAATCATCGAATCATAGCATCATAGAATCATAGCATCATCGAATCATAGCATCATAGAATCATGGCATCATTGAATCATTGAATCATAGCATCATAGAATCATAGCATCATCGAATCATAGAATCATAGCATCATCGAATCATAGCATCATAGAATCATAGCATCATTGAATCATTGAATCATAGCATCATAGAATCATAGCATCATCGAATCATAGAATCATAGCATCATAGAATCATAGCATCATTGAATCATTGAATCATAGCATCATAGAATCATAGCATCATCGAATCATAGCATCATAGCATCATAGAATCATGGCATCATAGAATCATTGAATCATAGCATCATAGAATCATAGCATCATAGCATAATAGAATCATTGAATCAGAATCTTAGCATCATGGCATCATAGAATCATTGAATCATAGCATCATAGAATCATAGCATCATCGAATTATAGCATCATAGCATCATAGAATCATAGCATCATGGCATCATAGAATCATGGCATCATAGAATCATTGAATCATAGCATCATGACATCATGGACTCATTGAATCATAGCATCATAGAATCATAGCATCATTGAATCATTGAATCATAGCATCATAGAATCATAGCATCATGGCATCATGGAATCATTGAATGATAGCATCATTGAATCACAGCATCATAGCATCATGGAATCATAGCATCATTGAATCATAGCATCATAGAATCATAGCATCATGGCATCATGGAATCATTGAATGATAGCATCATTGAATGATAGCATCATAGCATCATGGAATCATAGCATCATGGAATCATAGCATCATAGAATCATAGCATCATAGCATCACAGAATCATAGCATCACAGAATCATAGCATCATTGGATCATAGAATCATAACATCATAGCATCATCAAATCATAGCATCATAGAATCATAGAATCTTAGCATCATAGCATCTTAGCATCATGGAATCATAGAATCATAGCATCATAGCATCATAGAATCATAGCATCATCCAGGCCAGAAGGGACCTCCAAAGGTCATCCAGCCTGACCTCCCTGCAGTCAGCAGGGACATCCCCAACTAGATCAGATTGCCCAGGGCCTCGTTGAGCCTCATCTTGAATATCTCCAGGGAAGGGGCCTCAACCACCTCCCTGGGCAACCTGTTCCAGTGTTCTAGGTAACTGGATAATATGATGTCCTGGAAAAAAACCTTAGTGTGTCTTTGTAAGGAAAACATAAGATGAGATGAGACATCAGAATAGAATAGAATAGAATAGAATAGAATAGAATAGAATAGAATAGAATAGAATAGAATAGAATTTATTAAGTTGGAAAACACCTTGGAGATCATCAAGTCCAACCTACCACCCAACACCATCTAATCTACTAAACCATGGCACCAAGTGCTTTATCCAGTCTCTTCTTAAACACCTCCAGTGATGGTGACTCCACCACCTCCCTGGGCAGCACATTCCAATGGCCAATCTCTCATTCTGTGAAGAACTTCTTCCTAACATCCAGGCCTGAACCTCCCCTGGCGCATCTTGAGACTGTGTCCTCTTGTTCTGGTGCTGGTTGCCTAGGAGAAGAGACCAACCCCCGCCTGGCTACCACCTCACTTCAGGTAGCTGCAGAAAGCAATAAGGTCTCCTCTGAGCCTCGTCTTCTCCAGGCTAAGCAACCCCAGCACCCTCAGTCTCTCCTCACAGGGCTGTGGTCCAAACCCCTCCCCAGCTTTGTTGCCCTTCTCTGGAGACCTTCCAGCAACTCAACATCTTTCCTAAACTGAGGGGCCCAGAACCACACTCATAGTGAAGAACTTCTTCCTGATATCCAACCTAAATCTGCCCCTCTCTAGTTTGAAGCCATTGCCCCTTCTCCTGTCATCACAGGCCCTATGGAGTGTCAGTTCTCGACACCCTATCCTGGCTCTGTTTTCTTTGTTAACTGAGGTGCCACCTGAGCTTCAGCGCTGGAGAGACTGCATCCTGGTGATATAGAGTGGCTGGCACAGTCTGGCTGCTTCTCTTACCAGGCATGGTTTGCAATGGAAGATGTAATAAAACTCTTTCTAAAACATGTGGCAAACATCTCACCACATTGCAATAACATTAGAAAGTTTTTCCTCTGGGATTGTCTTTGTATATACTCAGGGTAAAAAAATAACAAGAAGAGTGAATCAATTTCTTAAACACAAAAGCTCTTTGGGAAGTAAATTTGCACAGGGACTTCATTCTCTTACATCCCCCACTTGCATTTCCTAGATTCAAAGTCAGTTTGGGCAGAGGCTTCGTTCTCTTGCATCCCCACTTGCATTTCCCAGATTCAAAGTCAGTTTGGGCAGAGGCCTCATGTTCTTGCATCCCCCACTTGCATTTCCTACATTCAAAGTACATTTGGGCTTCATGTTCTTGCATCCCCCACTTGCATTTCCTAGATTCAAAGTCAGTTTGGGCAGAGGCTTCATTCTCTTGCATCCCCACTTGCATTTCCTAGATTCAAAGTACATTTGGGCAGAGGCTTCATTCTCTTGCATCCCCCACTTGCATTTCCTACATTCAAAGTCAGTTTGGGCAGAGGCTTCGTTCTCTTGCATCCCCCACTTGCATTTCCTAGATGCAAAGTACATTTGGGCTTCATTCTCTTGCATCCCCACTTGCGTTTCCTAGATTCAAAGTCAGTTTGGGCAAAGGCTTCATTCTTTTGCATCCCACACTTGCATTTCCTAGATGCAAAGTACATTTGGGCTTCATTCTCTTGCATCCCCCACTTGCATTTCCTAGATGCAAAGTATATTTAGGCAGAGGCTTCATGTTCTTGCAACCTCCACTTGCATTTCCTAGATGCAAAGTCACTTTGGGCAAAGGCTTCATGTTCTTGCATCCCCCACTTGCTTTTCCTAGATTCAAAGTGCATTTGTAAGTTTGGAACACTCAAGAGCAACATTTGGCTCTTGTCTGGGGAAGGATAACAATTCCAGGCTCTGTGAGAAGCAAAACAGTCTAAATATTATGAAAAGATGAATTTTTGGGGGGGTTATTTTGTTCTGATTTGGTTATGGTTTCTGTTGTTGTCGTGGGGTTTTGTTTTCAACTAAACAAAGGAAAAACAAACAAAAGCTTTGTGGAATTAAACCTTGCCCTGGGAAATTAAAGCTGCTTTCCACATCTGCTAGGCTAGGGAGTGGTCTCCTTGGAAGAGTTTGCATTTGGGGGGAGGGAGAATAGATTTGCTTCTCAAGTGCAGTGAAATATTCTGGGGTTTCCTCATTTCTCCTGTTTTCTCTTCTAGGAAATCCTCCCAGTCATTTTTCTGCTTTTATTTTCTGTTCCTCATAGACTTTTTGTTTTGTTTTGTTTTGGGGGTGTGTGGGTTTTTTTTGTTATTTCTTTCTAATTTCTCCATAGTTTCCTCATTTGCCTTATTTCTCTATTAAATAAATGAATAACTAAAAAGCTGGGGACTTTCCAGGGTTTGCTGACTTTTCAACCACCATTAAGCAAATCTGATTGGTTTAGTTGCTTTCTGGTGAGTTCATTTGTCTACCATAGAATAGAATGGAATAGAATGGAATGGAATGGACTAGACTAGACTAGACTAGACTAGACTAGACTAGACTAGACTAGAATAGAATAGAATAGAATAGAATAGAATAGAATAGAAGTAGGATAGAATAGGATAGAATAGAATAGAATAGAATAGAATAGAATAGAATAGAATAGAATAGAATAGAATAGAAGTAGAGTAGGATAGGATAGAATAGGATAGGATAGGATAGGATAGAATAGAATAGAATAGAATAGAATAGAATAGAATAGAATAGAATAGAATAGAATAGAATAGGAATAGGATAGGATAGAATAGAATAGAATAGAATAGAATAGAATAGAATAGAATAGAATAGGATAGGATAGGATAGGATAGGATAGGATAGGATAGGATAGGATAGGATAGGATAGGATAGGATAGGATAGGATAGCATAGCATAGGATAGCATAGGATAGCATAGGATAGCATAGGATAGCATAGGATAGGGACAGAAGAGGATAGAATACAATAGAATAGAAGAGGATAGGATAGAATAGAATAGGAGAGGATAGAATACAAGAGGATAGAATAGGAGAGGGTAGAATAGGAGAGGGTAGAATAGGAGAGGATAGAATAGGAGAGGGTAGAATAGAATAGAATAAACCAGGTTGGAAGAGACCCTCAAGATCATCAAGTCCAACCTATCACCCAACACCATCTAATCAACTAAACCATGGCACCAAGCACCCCATCCAGTCTCTTCCTAAACACCTCCAGTGATGGTGACTCCACCACCTCCCTGGGCAGCACATTCCAATGGCCAATCTCTCTTCTTGTGAAGAACTTTTTCCTAACCTCCAGCCTAAACCTCCCCTGGTACAGCTTGAGACTGTGTCCTCTTGTTCTGGTGCTGGTTGCCTGGGAGAAAAGACCAACCCCCACCCGGATACCACCTCCTTCATGGAGCTGTAGAGAGCAAGAAGGTCTCCCCTGAGCCTCCTCTTCTCCAGGGTAAGCAACCCCAGCTCCCTCAGCCTCTCCTCATAGGGCTTGTGTTCCAAACCCCTCACCAACTTGTTTGCCCTTCTAAGCTTAATCTAACCTTAATCTTCTCTGATGCAGATTGTGCCTTTAACGGGCAGTTCTGATGACAGGTTTGACAGCAGCCCCTCCACTAACCTCAATGCATTAATTTCTGATTTAAAGAATCCCAGAATTAGCAGAGTTGGAAGGGACCCCAAGCATCATCTGGTTCCAACACACCTGACAGAGGCAGGGACACTTTCCACTAGATCAGGTTGACCAGAGTCAGATTCAGCCTGGCCTTTAAAACTTCCAGGGATGGGGCTTCCATCACCTCTTTGGCATTCTGTGCCAGTGTCTCACCACCCTCATGGGGAAGAACTTCCTAATGTCTAATCTAAATCTCCCCTCCTCTAGTTTGCATCCATTCACCCTAGTCCTATCACTACCTGACACCCTTAAAAGTCCCTCCCCAGATTTCTTGTAGCCTCCTTCAGATACTGGAAAGCCACAATTAGGTCTCCTCAGAGCCTTCTTTTCTTCAGACTGAACAGCCCCAACTCCTTCAGTCTGTCCTCACAGGAGAGGTGCTCCAGCCCTCTGGTCATCCTCATGGCCCTCCTCTGAACACATTCCAGCACCTCCAGATCTTTCTTGTACCAGGGGCTCCAGAACTGGACACAGTGCTCCAGGTGAGGGTCTCACAAGTGCAGTAGAGATTGGGAGGATCACCTCTCTCGACCTGCTGGCCACAGAAGCACGAGTCTCCATCTGAGAAAACATGGAAATTAACCTGATTACAGGCCAGATCCTAACCTAAGCTGCATCCTGGAATCATACTAAAATTAGTGAGACTGTAACCAAGCCTTAAATTGGAGTCTTGCTGTTTGTTGGGATTTTTTTTTAGACCATCAATGCACATCCAAAACATTTTATTATGATGAAGCACAGAAATCAGAGAGGGTAAGAGAATAGCCCTATATTAGATCCTTGGTTGGGAAAATGGCAGAAAACTCCTTTCTTTCCTGGATTTTGCCAGCTCCTCAGACACAAACCATTCCCCTATTTGTTCTACTAAGCCTCAACAATTCTTCACAGAGAGAGTGATTGCCCATTGGAATGTGCTGCCCAGGGAGGTGGTGGAGTCACCATCATTGGAGGTGTTCAGGAGGAGACGTGATGGGGTGCTTGGCTGCATGGTTTAGTTGATTAGGTGGTATTGGATGATGGGTTGGACGTGATGACCTGGAGTACTGCCTCCAGTTCTGGAGCCCCTATTACAAAAGGGATCTGGAGGTGCTGGAAGGTGTCCAGAGAAGGGCCACGAGGATGATCAGAGGGCTGGAGCACCTCTCCTGTGAGGACAGACCGAGGGAGTTGGGGCTGTTCAGTCTGGAGAAGAGAAGGCTCCGAGGTGACCTCATTGTGGCCTTCCAGTATCTGAAGGGGGCTACAGGAAGGCTGGGGAGGGACTTCTCAAGCTATCAGGTAGTGATAGGACTAGGGGGAATGGAATGAAGCTGGAGGTGGGGAGATTCAGGCTGGATGGGAGAAGGAAGTTCTTCCCCATGAGAGTGGTGAAGCCCTGCAGTGAGTTGTCCAGGGAGGTGGTTGAGGTCCCGTCCCTGGAGATGTTTAAGCCCAGCCTGGATGAGGCTCTGTCCAGCCTGATCTAGTGTGGGGTGTCCCTGCCCATGGCAGGGGGTTTGGAACTAGATGATCCTTGTGGTCCCTTCCAACCCTGACCGATACTATGACACTATGATACCTTGAAGGTCTCTTCCAACCTAGTTTATTCTATTCTATTCTAAGTTCCCTTGGCCTCCAACGTTTTAAAGCCTGCCAGGCTTTTCCCCTGTTCACAACCCTGTCCCCTTGTTCATACATCTGTTAGCTGCTAGAGGCATGAGCCCTCCACCTACCAGGTGCTTAAGATCTGCAGGGACAAAGCCAGTCAAGTCTGTTGACCTGGAGCAACCCAGGGCATGGCACTGTCCCCTCACAGGGGACTCTGAAAGCTGCTGGGCTTGAGAGGTCAAGTGAAATTTGTCAGAACAGAAGAATTAAACCCAACAAAATCAAGCTCCTGGTACAGTCTAATACCTCCTAATATGGTCTGTGGCCCTGAGAACCCAGCAAGACAGATCTCATACCCTTCAGAGCTTGACCATGTCTAATTTTATATTCATCAAGTGGCCAGGCTTCCATCATTCCACTTACAAACCTTCTTACCATCCAACTTGAGTGCCAGCCATTATTTGAGCTCTGAGTATTTTTCCATATAAAAATCCTCAGGAGCAGCAGAGTCCTGGGATGGCAGTGGGACAGCTAGCAGGAGATGTTTATAGAGCAGAGATTTGGTTTGCCTTTTTTTTTTTTTTTTTTCCTTTAGTTAACCTCCAGAGGGATTTTTTTGCTATTTCATTTTTCATGATGGTATTCTTTAAGGAAGAAGGGAAACTAAAGATAGTGTGGCTGAAAACCACAGAAATAATGTTAACACATAGTTCTTGCAGTTCATTTTTATTAACCCAAAGGTTGAGTGGTTTTTTTTCCTAAAGGTAACTGATGTATGTCTAGCAGCCTGACAGCAAAGTGGACACTGAGCCTGAAAGCGACTTTAGGCAAATGTGTACACTTGCAAACATGGACACTTGCAGCCCCCAAAGACAAATGGATCCTGGGCTGCATCATGAGAAGCAGAGCCAGCAGGGCGAGGGAGGTGAATCTCTCTCCCTACTCAGCTCTGGTGAGACCCCACCTGGAGTACTGCATCCAGTTCTGGAGCCCCTATTACAAGAGGGATATGGAGGTGCTGGAAGGTGTCCAGAGAAGGCCCATGAGAATGATCAGAGGGCTAGAACTTCTCTCCTATGAGGACAGGCTGAGAGAGCTGGGGTTGTTCAGTCTGGAGAAGAGAAGGCTCTGAGGAGACCTCACTGTGGCCTTCCAGTATCTGAAGGGGGCTACAAGAAAGCTGGGGAGGGACTTTTTAGGGTGTCAGGTAGTGATGGGACTAGGGGGAATGGGTCCAAGCTAGAGGAGGGGAGATTTAGATTAGCTATTATGAAGAAGTTCTTCCCCAGGAGGATGGTGAGACACTGGCACAGGTTGCCCAGGGAGGTGGTGGAAGCCTCGTCCCTGGAGGTTTTGAAGGCCAGGCTGGTTTTGGCTGTGAGCAACCTGCTCTAGTGTGAGGTGTCCCTGCCCATCCATGGCAGGGGTGTTGCAACTGGCTGATCCTTGAGGTCCCTTCCAACCCTGATAAATCTGTGCTGCCGTGAAACCGGCATGCCTACCCAGCGCTGCCTCCTGCTGCAGAGGAATCTCCTCAGTCTCCAAACAAGTAGCAGAACTGCTCCAGGATAGGAACCTTTAGTTTGCAAAGTTCTCCAGAAACAAATTACCCAAAGACACTCTGTAGCCTGGGAGGATGGGGTGGGGTGTGTGAAGACATCCCCATCTGTAAAAAGGCTCATGTGGAGTGGAAAGAGCCAGTACTTCCTAAGCCAGTGCCCTGCATGTGCCCTCAGCCAGGTTCACGAGCTTGGCCATTGTGCTGTTTGTTTGTAAGCATCCCTGGAGCCTTGTTTATTCTAATTGCTTTCTGAATCTTCTCCAGTTAAGCTGATCTTTTCTTTTTTGGTAACACATGGAAACTTGAAGACTACAAAGTAGTATCCAAAGTGATTTCCTGGTTACCTGGCAGATTTCCATTAATGGATTCCACTTTGCTCTTTATTCTCTTTTCCCATCCATCAGCTTCCATCATCCTCCTGCTGAATTTTCTTGAATAGTCTGTTACTAGCTCTGGAGATAAGTGGCCTGATTCTGACCCCACTTACATGGAAGAAGCCTAATGGAGCCCCAGGGAATAAGTTCATCCTAAGGCAATGAAAATTTAGCCCAGAGTCAAGACCAGAGAACTCCACAGCGAAACTATTGCAAATAACCAGGGGAAGAAGAGTGACTGTTTCTGCATAAAAGCTTCTCCTCATGCAGTAACAGTTCCCCAAATCTAAACTAGCAAAATTTCAGATGAAATTCTACTCTAATCACGAGTCTGAATCCACTCTTGGTTGCTTGCCTGCTGGCTTATTTGTGGTTTTGTTTACTCTTTTTGCAAGTGTGTGCTGATGTGATGACTTTGGAGAAGAGAAGGCTCAGGGGAGACCTTCTTGCTCTCTACAGCTCCATGAAGGGAGGTGGTATCCGGGTGGGGGTTGGTCTTTTCTCCCAGGCAACCAGCACCAGAACAAGAGGACACAGTCTCAAGCTGTACCAGGGGAGGTTTAGGCTGGAGGTTAGGAAAAAGTTCTTCACAAGAAGAGAGATTGGCCATTGGAATGTGCTGCCCAGGGAGGTGGTGGAGTCACCATCACTGGAGGTGTTTAGGAAGAGACTGGATGGGGTGCTTGGTGCCATGGTTTAGTTGATTAGATGGTGTTGGGTGATAGGTTGGACTTGGTGATCTCAAAGGTGTTTTCCAACCTGCTTAATTCTATTCTATTCCATTCTATTCTATTCTACTCTATTCACAAGCCAACCTCATGAGCTTCAACATGACCAAGGGCAGGGTCCTGCATCTGGGCCGAGCCAATCCCAGGCACAAATCCAGGCTGGGCAGGGACTGGCTGGAGAGCAGCCCTGAGGAGAGAGACTTGGGGGTGCTGGTGGACGAGAAGCTCAACAGGAGCTCTCAATGTGCGCTTGCAGCCCGGAAAGCCAATCAGATCCTGGGCTGCATCAAGAGAAGAGTGGCCAGCAGGTCGAGGGAGGTGATTCTCCCCCTCTACTCAGCCCTGGTGAGACCCCACCTGGAGTACTGCCTCCAGTTCTGGAGCCCCTATTACAAGAGGGATCTGGCGGTGCTGGAAGGTGTCCAGAGAAGGGCCACGAGGATGATCAGAGGGCTGGAGCACCTCTCCTGTGAGGACAGACTGAACGAGTTGGGACTGTTCAGTCTGGAGAAGAGAAGGCTCCGAGGTGACCTCATTGTGGCCTTCCAGTATCTGAAGGGGGCTACAAGAAGGCTGGGGAGGGACTTTTGAGGCTATCAGGTAATGATAGGACTAGGGGAATGGAATGAAGCTGGAGGTGGGGAGATTCAGACTGGATGTGAGGGGGAAGTTCTTCCCCATGAGAGTGGTGAAGCCCTGGAATGGGTTGTCCAGGGAGGTGGTTGAGGCCCCGTCCCTGGAGGTGTTTAAGCCCAGGCTGGATGAGGCTCTGGCCAGCCTGATCAAGTGTGGGGTGTCCCTGCCCATGGCAGGGGGTTTGGAACTAGATGATCCTTGTGGTCCCTTCCAACCTTGACTGATACTATGATACTATTCTTTTCCATTCCATTCCATTCCATTCCATTCCATTCCATTCCATTCCATTCCATTCCATTCCATTCCATTCTATCCTATCCTATCCTATCCTATCCTATCCTATCCTATCCTATCCTATCCTATCCTATCCTATCCTATCCTATCCTATCCTATCCTAGGTTATTCAGCCTGGAGCTGATCTCAAAGGTCTTTTCCAACCTGGTCAATTCAATTCAATTCAATTCAATTCAATTCAATTCAATTCAATTCAATAGTCTAGTCTAGTCTAGTCTAGTCTCAGTCTCATTATACTACTACTACTATTATTATTATTATTATTATTATTACTATTATTATTATTATTATTATTATTATTATTTTCATCCATGAATTTCATCCAGGTGAATTATCTCAGGGAAAAAAAGGCCAAACCCAAAGCACCCAAAGAATCAAACCTGAAAACAGGAACCTGGCATCTTACCATTGACCTGAGACAAACAATCAGCCATGCCACCGCCAGCCTTCCGCAGGAATGTGCTCCAGAAGAAAGGGCTTGGAAAGAATCTCAAAGAGCCTTCTAAAAAGCCATGAAATGTTTTAGTGGGTTTAGTTATTTTATTTTTCCCCTTCCTTTTCTTTTTTTTTTTTTTTTTTTTTTTTTTTTTTTTTTTTTTTTGTCCTTACTGAAAAGGAACAGATGGGAACAGAAGTAAACTCTGCCATCTGGAATGGCTGGGGGGGGAAAAATCAGTGTGAAAAGGGACAGGTGTCAAGTTTGTTCAGCACCAGCCTATCATTGCCAATTATCAACATCAAACCCTAGTCTCACCAAGGGCTAAATTACATTAAAGGTAAATCAGTTTGCAAAGCCATTGCCTTTTTTCCCAGCATTTCGTTCTTTTTATCCTCCAATTGTTCCACTCCATTGGAAACCACACAGTCATGCACAAAACCAGAAGAGATTAATTTGGAGCTTCACCTCTTCCATTACAGGAAGTTCTCTGCCTTGTTCTTTCCCTATATTATGTTTAACAGTCTGGACTCCAGCTGAAGTCCATTAGCTGGATCATAATCTTGCAGTGTTATGCTAATTACAATCTATTAAGGACTGTATGTATTGTTGGATGTGAGGAGGAGGTCAGGACGTGAGGAGGTTCTTCACCATGAGAGTGGTGAAGCCCTGGAATGGGTTGTCCAGGGAGGTGATTGGGGCCCCGTCCCTGGAGGTGTTTAAGAGCAGGCTGGATGAGGCTCTGGCCAGCCTGATCTAGTGTGGGGTGTCCCTGCCCCTGGCAGGGGGGTTGGAACTAGATGATCCTTGTGGTCCCTTCCAACCCTGACTGATTCTATGATACTATGATACTATTTTGGACCTAGATCTTACACTGGAACAGGCTGCTCAGGGAGAGTGTGGAGTCTCCCTCTCTGGAGATATTTGAACCCCACCTGGATGTGTTCCTGTGTGATCTGCCCTAGGTAATCCTCCTCTGTCAGGGGGGTTGGACTGGATGACCTTTTGAGGTCCCTTCCAACCCCTAACATTCTGTGATTCTGTAAGGCCATGGTATGAAGGAAATCTAGGATATCCCATCAAGCCCCAAAAGACACAGAAGCCACAATTATTGTTGTTCATGTTCTTATTCATAGCTTTCCTTATATTAGTGAGAAGGCAGATTCTTGTTTTAATCTCTTCTGTTTGACTTGAACGTTTAGGCTCTTTGAGAACCTTTGGCATCTCTGTTTTGCCATAGTCTTTTGACTCCTGGTACTCTACCAGCAATCTTCTTTTTCTCATTTTTCTCCTGCTATCAAGCACTGTACCCTGATGGTGGTTACAGAATCACAGAATCACAGAAACATTCAGGTTGGAAAAGACCCTAGGGATCACCCAAGTCCAACCAAGAACCCTACTCTACAAGGTTCACCCCTAAACCATAGCCCCAACCACCACATCCACAACACCTTTAAACACATCCAGGCTCGGGGACTCAACCACCTCCCTGGGCAGCACATTCCAATGCCTGACCACTCTTGCCCTGAAATAAATGTTTCCTAATGTCCAGTCTGAACCTCTCCAGGGGCAGCTTGAGGCCATTCCCTCTTGTTCTATCACTAATTAGCTGCAAGAAGAAACCAGCACCAGCCTCTCTACAACGCCCTTTCAGGTAGTTACAGACAGCAATGAGGACTCTACTCAGCATCCTCCTTTTCAAGCTAAACAGCCTCAGCTCCCTCAGTTGCTCTTCATCAGATTTATTCTCCAGGCCCTTCCCCAGCTTCCTTGCCCTCCTCTGCACTGGCTCCAGCACCTCCTCATCTCTCTTGCATTGAGGTGTCCAAAACTGGAGAGAATGCTCGAGGTGTGGCCTCAGCAGAGCTGAGTACTCATGAGAGAGAACTCCTGCAGAAAAAAGGAAAAAAAAAAGAATCAAGGGAAGAAGCATCCCTGCAGCCATCTCTCAGAAAAGGAAACTCTCTGTTAATGGTTAAACTGCCCAAGCAGAGCATGGCTGTGTCATGCTTCCAAACTACACCTCCAGTAATGCACCACATAAGCCTACATGCGTGATTCACCACAGCCGTTTGATCTGAGAGTTGTTAATAAATCAGCTGCTGGAGATGTTATCCTTATGTGGCTCAGCACAGAAGGAAGAACCATGCCTCTGCATATCATTACAGCAGAACATTGTACACAGAGAATTTCTCTAGTCATTTGCTATTACAGCAGGGGGTTAGAGGTTGGAAGGGACCCTCTAAGATCAGCAAGTCCAAGCCCTCCTGCCAGAGCAGGACCATGGAATCCAGCACAAGGCACACAGGAATGCATCTGGACAGCTCTTGAAAACCTCCAGAGAAGGAGACTCCACAACCTCTCTGGGCAGCCTGTTCCAGTGCTCTGTGACACAGTATAGAAACTCTTCCCACATCCAGCTGGCGGCCAGTCACTAGTGGTGTGCCCCAAGGTTCAGTGCTGGGCCCCATGCTCTTCAACATCTTTAGTGATGATCTGGATGAGGGCATTGAGTCCATCATCAGTAAATTTGTGGACGACACCAAGCTGGGGGCAGGAGTTGATCTGCTGGAGGGCAGAGAGGCTTTGCAGAGGGACCTCGACAGGCTGGACAGATGGGCAGAGCCCAAGGGCATGAGACTGAACACATCCAAGTGCCAGGTTCTGCACATTGGCCACAGCAACCCCAGGCAGTGCTACAGGCTGGGGTCAGAGTGGCTGGAGAGCGGCCAGGCAGAGAGGGACCTGGGGGTGCTGGTTGCTTGTCGGCTGAACATGAGCCAGCAGTGTGCCCAGGCAGCCAAGCGGGCCAATGGCATCCTGTCCTGCATCAGGAACAGTGTGGCCAGCAGGAGCAGGGAGGTCATTGTGCCCCTGTACACTGCACTGGTTAGGCCACACCTTGAGTCCTGTGTCCAGTTCTGGGCCCCTCAGTTTAGGAAGGATGTTGACTTGCTGGAAGGTGTCCAGAGAAGGGCAACGAAGTTGGTGAGGGTTTGGAACACAAGCCCTATGAGGAGAGGCTGAGGGAGCTGGGGTTGCTTAGCCTGGAGAAGAGGAGACTGAGGGGTGACCTTCTTGCTCTCTACAACTACCTGAAGGGAGGTTGTAGACAGGTGGAGATTGGTCTCTTCTCCCAGGCAGCCACCACCAGAACAAGAGGACACAGTCTCAGGCTGTGCCAGGGGAGGTTTAGGCTGGATGTTAGGAAGAAGTTCTTCACCGAGAGAGTGATTGCCCATTGGAATGGGCTGCCCAGGGAGGTGGTGAAGTCACCATCATTGGAGGTGTTCAGGAGGAGACTTGATGGGGTGCTTGGTGCCATGGTTTAGTTGATTAGGTGGTTTGGATTGGTTGATAGGTTGGACGCGATGATCTCAAAGGTCTCTTCCAACCTGCTTTATTCTATTCTATTCCCTATGTTCAGCTGGAACCTCCTGTGCTGTAGTTTCCACCCACTGCCCCTTGTCCTATCCCACGGCACAAGTGAGAAGAGACGCAAAATGCATAGGGTTTGTTAAGAAAACATCAAGGAAATGTAAAGGAAGTATCTCATTTGATGCAAATCACATAGAGTGAAACCTTTGCTGTTAGCACTTAAGGGCCTAATGGTGAAAATGAGAAAAAAATTGCCAAATCATCAATGTCTGATTGAGAACATAAATTGTCCAGAAAGTGTGTTTTGCACCAGCACAAGGAGACATTTTCATCCAGTTCCAGTTTGAGTATTGCTGACTGCTCCTGGCTACCAGCACCAGAACAAGAGGACAGTCTCAAGCTGCACCAGTGGAGGTTTAGGCTGGAGATGAAGAGAAAGTTCTTCACAGTGAGAGTTGTTAGCCATTGGAATGTGCTGCCCAGGGAGGTGGTGGAGTCACCATCCCTGGAGGTGTTTAGGAAGAGACTGGATGGGGTGCTTGGTGCCATGGTTTAGTTGATTAGATGGTGTTGGGTGATAGGTTGGACTCGATGATCTCAAAGGTCTTTTCCAACCTGGTTAATTCTACTCTCTTCTCTTCTCTTCTCTTCTCTTCTCTTCTCTTCTCTTCTCTTCTCTTCTCTTCTCTTCTCTTCTCTTCTCTTCTCTTCTCTTCTCTTCTCTTCTCTTCTCTTCTCTTCTCTTCTCTTCTCTTCTCTCTTCTCTTCTCTTCTCTTCTCTTCTCTTCTCTTCTCTTCTCTTTCTTTCTCTTCTCTTCTCTTCTCTTCTCTTCTCTTCTCTTCTCTTCTCTTCTCTTCTCTTCTCTTCTCTTCTCTTCTTCTCTTCTCTTCTCTTCTCTTCTCTTCTCTTCTCTTCTCTTCTCTTCTCTTCTCTTCTCTTCTCTTCTCCCAAGCCTTAAACCTTAGTGCATAGTTTTCAGTCTGCATTAATCCACTATTTGATTTGAGAGAAAAAAGGCAAACCCACACCACATCAGCCCATGTACACACTACTAGTTAGGCCACACCTTGAGTCCTGTGTCCAGCTCTGGGACTCTCAGTTTAGGAAAGATGTTGAGTTGCTGGAAGGTGTCCAGAGAAGGGTAACAAAGCTGGGGAGGGGTTTGGAGCACAGCCCTGTGAGGAGAGGTTGAGGGAGCTGGGGTTGCTTAGCCTGGAGAAGAGGAGGCTTAGGGGAGACCTTCTTGCTCTCTACAACTCTCTGATGGGTGGAGGTTAGTCTCTTCTCCCAAGCAACCAGCCCCAGAACAAGAGGACACAGTCTCAAGCTGTGCTGGGGGAAGTTCAGGCTGGATCTTAGAAAGAAGTTCTTCCCAGAAAGATAGATTGGCCATTGGAATGTGCTGCCAGGGAGGTGGTGGGGTTGATGTCCCTGGAGGTGTTTAAGAAAGGCCTGGATTAAGCATTTAGTTCCATACTCTAGTTGATTAGTTAGGGTTAGGTGATCTGTTGGACTTGATGATCTTGGAGGTCTCTTGCAGCCTGGCTGATTCTGATTCTGTGATCATTGCCATGCAGTGTGGTTGTGTCTTTGCTCTTGCCGGGCAGGGGAGTCAAGGAGCCTCTCAAAGTCATGCATAAACTCATCTCCTGTGAGTGTCACCTGTGCCAATTTCTTTGATGATGAGTGGCAGAAAACAGAAGGGCTGGAAAATTCTCCCCTCTCATTGCTCTTGCATTAAAGAACACTTTAGCTGATGATGGCATCAAACATATCATAACTTATCTCGCTGTATTTCTAACACATGGAGACAATCTGGTGGTGAAAACAGCAGTGACTGGTCTCCATTAGTGTTTCTCTGGTTGTTGGCCCTGCTAGAATCACTTGTCCTCTCCCCTGTTAGAAGCCTTTTGTGCCTTTCAAGACTATCAGCTTCTTTCTGAATGATTTAAGTGTCTCTGGAATCACTGATGCCACTTCAATACAAAGGGAGAAGAGCAAAGCCAGAGGAAACGCCTTCCAGTTTTGACTCCGAAGAGCAGCCTCCAGTTAAAAATACCTCAGTGAACAGGAAGCTTCTCCTCATTTTCTTCTTCTTTTGAAACAAAGCCTGTGAACACTACAATGAAATTAATGGCTCAGAGCAGCAGCACACTCATGCAACATCATCTTTTTTATCAGACATCCCAAGAGCTCTAACCAGGAAGACAAAAAATGCCTCTTAAAACACAATGCCTCTTCCCTAATCCCTCTCCAACACAATGGATGTTCCCAATTATGATTCTTTCTTTAACTCATTTACAACTTCCTGGACTTCTTGGCAGAACCAAATTTTAAAGGAACTATCTCCCCCTTTTCTAAGGGTGATTGCAATCAGGTTTTGATGGCAGATGCATTTTCTGATGGCCCTCCCATCTTTGTCTGCTTCTCAGCCATTCCCACATTTCATTTAGGTCCCTCATTTCAAATTTCATAGAATCATAGAATCAAGCAGGTGGGAAAAGACCTCAGAGATCATCAAGTCTAACTTATAGCCTAATACCTAACACCTCAGGACAACCAAACCATGGCTTTAGGTGCCACATCCAATCCTTTTTTGAACACCTCCAGGGTGTTTTTGAACACCTCTCTGGGCAGCACATTCCAATGGCCAATCTCTCTTCTTGTGAAGAACTTTTTCCTAACCTCCAGCCTAAACCTCCCCTGGCACAGCTTGAGAGTGTGTCCTCTTGTTCTGGTGCTGGTTGCTTGAGATAAGAGACCAACCCCCTCCTGGCTACAACCTCCCTTTAGGTAGTTGTAGAGAGCAAGAAGGTCCCCCTGAGCCTCCTCTTCTCCAGGCTAAGCAACCCCAGCTCCCTCAGCCTCTCCTCACAGGGCTGTGCTCCAAACCTCTCCCCAGCCTCATTGCCCTTCTCTGGACACATTCAAGAGCCTCAATGTCCTTCTTAAACTGAGGGGCCCAGAACCGGACACAGGACTCAAGGTGTGGCCTAACCAGTGCTGATTATCTAAGAATGCAAGCAGAAGAAACATTTTCTGCATGCAGAAACCTTCCCATTTAAAAGGGAAAAAGGCTTGCTAGGTTTTAAACTCGGTGTCCCACTGCAACAATAAAGAAGTGGAATTTGCAGTTAGGAATTCAAGCTGCAAAATTTAGACTGTGTTAAAAACAGCAACATAAAAACAAGCAAGCAAACAACAACAAAAAAGACACACTCTGTAAAATTATTTTGAACAACTATAGGGAAAGTCATTTCCAGGTTGGACTCGATGATCTTTGAGGTCTCTTCCAACCTTGGTGATACTGTGATCTCCCAGAAACACAGGCTTGATGCTTCAGCTTTCCTGAATTAAATTGTGTTTAAAGGCTGTTTGGTCTTGAGAAGAGAAGACTGAGAGGGGGTCTGATTGATGTCTAACAATATCTGAGGGGTGGGTGTCAAGTGGAGGGAGCCAAGCTCTTTTCAGTGGTGCCCAATAATAAGACAAGAAACAACAGATACAACCTTGAACAGAGAAGAATTCACCTCATCATGAGGAGAAACGTCTTTACAGTGAGGGTGACAGAGCACTGGAACAGGCTGGCCCAGACAGACTGTGGAGTCTCCTTCTCTGGAGACTCCCAAAACCCACCTGGATGCATTCCTGTGCAGACTACCCTGGGTGATCCTGCTTTGGCAGGGGGTTGGACTCGATGCCCTCTGGAGATCCCTTCTGACCTCTAACTTCTGTGATTAAATGTTTCTAAATCTGAATGCATGACCTTGGTGTTGTTCAACAGCTTTCAAAACAGAAGCCATGTAGAACCTTGTCAGATAATGATTTAACTGTTTTGTTTACTTTCCTTTCTGCTTTTGGAAAGCCCTTTAGTTATCCTGCCTGACCTTTGCTGTGCTCTCCCCTACAAATTTAGTATCATGAGTATCACTTCACTGCAGAAGTAGGAAAAATTAACTGCAATCAGAATTGGGGACTTGGGGGTGCTGGTGAATGAGAAGCTCAACATGAGCCAGCAGTGTGACCTTGCTGCCCAGAAAGCCAATCCCATCCTGGGCTGCATCAAGAGAAGCAGAGCCAGCAGGTCGAGGAGGTGATTCTCCCTCTCTACAACACTCACGAGACCCCACCTGGAGCACTGTGTGCAGTTCTGGAGCCCCTATTACAGGAAGGATCTGGAGGTGCTGGAATATGTCCACAGAGTGATTAGATGAAGATGATTAGAGCTGGAGCTCCTCTCCTATGAGGACAGACTGAGAGAGTTAGGGTTGCTCAGTTCAGAGAAGAGAAGGCTCCACGGAGACCTCATTGTGGCCTTCTAGTAACTGAAGGGGGCTACAAGAAAGCTAGGGAGGGACTTTTTAAGGCATCATGGAGTGACAGGACTAGGGGGAATGGAACAAAACTAGAAATGGGTAGATTCAGATTGGATGCTAGGAGGAAGTTCTTCCCTATGAGGGTGGTGAGACTCTGGCACAGGTTGCCCAGGGAGGTGGTGGAAGCCTCATTCCTGGAGGTTTCTAAGGCCAGGCTGGATGTGGCTGTGAGCAAACTGATCTAGTGTGAGGGCTCCTTTCCCATGGCAATGGTTTTGGAACTTGAGGTCCCTTCCAGCCCTGACAATTCTATGATTGTAAAATTGTGTCAGCATAATTGGGTGAGATTTAGATTGGATGTTAGGAGCTGATCCACTGCTATGAGGGTGGTGGAACAGTGGAAGAGGTTGCCCAGGGAGGTGATTGGGGGCCCATTCCTGGAGATTTAGATTGAGATTCAGAGTGGAGCTTGACAGGGCATCCTGGTCTAGTTGAAGATGCCCTGCTTGCTGCAGAGGGGGTTGGACCAGATGACCTTCAGAGGTCCCTTCCAACCCTGACCACTCTATGATTCTATGAAATCCACACAGAAGTAAATGATTTATTTCCTGTGTTTGCACAACAAAGTTCATTTTCACATATCCTGACTCCTTTCCAACCCACAGCACTAAGGTGGTCCTTTATTTCCATATGAAATGTCCTCCTAGAGATGTGGGATGTAGTATTTAATTAGCTAGGGTAACTTGAATTTATGTCTTCATCCTATCAGCTACCATCCACATTTTTGGTTCAATATATGTCCAGTTAAAATTCTTGTTTGATTCTCATGCCAGCACCTGCTTGGCCACACAATGGATGCTACAAGATTCTGTTCTTAGGGGTGTTCTGTTCCTGTTATCATGGTCTCAAGGCAGTCCTGTGATGGTTGCTTAATTTTCATAGATTCATAGATTGGTTTAGGTTGGAAGGGACCTTGAAGATCATTTCGCTCCAACTCCCCTGCCATGTATGCAGCTAAAGCAAGGCATAGGATGAGTAGGGGCTGTCACTTCAGGGAGGCACCAGAATAGAGTCATAGAATCAGTAAGGTTGGAAAAGACTTCAAGGATCATCAAGTCCAACCGGTCACCCAAGATCTCATGACTACTAAACTATGGAAGGATAGGATAGGATAGGATAGGATAGGATAGGATAGGATAGGATAGGATAGGATAGGATAGGATAGGATAGGATAGGATAGGATAGAATAGGAGTAGGATAGGATAGAATAGGAGTAGGATAGGATAGGATAGGATAGGATAGGATAGGATAGGATAGGATAGGATAGGATAGGATAGGATAGGATAGGATAGGATAGGATAGGATGGGATAGGATAGGGTAGGAGTAGGATAGGATAGGATAGGATAGGGTAGGATAGGATAGGATAGGATAGGATAGGATAGGATAGGATAGGATAGGATAGGATAGGATAGGATAGGATAGGATGGGATAGGAGTAGGATAGGAATAGAATAGAATAGAATAGAATAGAATAGAATAGAATAGAATAGAATAGAATAGAATAGAATAGAATAGAATAGAATAGAATAGAATAGAATTAACCAGGTTGGAAAAGACCTTTCAGATCATCAAGTTAGAGCTGTTGCCCTTTTCCAAAAGCAGGACCCCCAGTCCCCTGGGGATGCAGAATCTCTGCTGCCAGCAGCTGGAAGGAGCTGAAAATTCAGGGAACGCAGGGCAAAGGGTTGCCAAAACAGGCTCCAAAGTGTCTTGCTGTGACTCTGCCCAAGTGCTTACAACAAACTGTCCAGGAATGAGTTCCAGCTCGAAAAGCCCTGTCCCTTAGTGGAGGTTACTTGGCATGCCTGCCTGAATAACAAACACACTGGGGTGGGAGCAGGGATGTTTGACTTCAAAACAGTGTTCAAAAGCTGAAGCTCATCCTTCACAGAGAGCCACAGACACTTCCACCGCATTCATTGCACTTAGTCTGTGGGAATGGAATGGAATGGAATGGAATGGAATGGAATGGAATGGAATGGAATGGAATGGAATAGAATAGAAGAATAGAATAGAATAGAATAGAATAGAATAGAATAGAATAGAATAGAATAGAATAGAATAGAATAGAATAGAATAGAATAGAATAGAATTAACCAGGTTGGAAGAGACCTTTGAAATCATTGACTCCAACCTATCACCCAACACCATTTACTCAACTAAACCATGGCACCAAGCACCCCATCCAGTCTCTTCCTAAACACCTCCAGTGATGGTGACTCTACCACCTCCCTGGGCAGCACATCCCATTGACCAATCTCTCTTCCTGTGAAGAACTTCTTCCTAACATCCAGCCTAAACCTCCCCTGGTGCAGCTTGAGACTGTGTCCTCTTCTTCTGGTGCTGGTTGCCTGGGAGAAGAGACCAACCCCACCTGGCTATAACCCCCTCCAGTCTCTTCCTCCAATGATGGTGACTCCACCACCTCCCTGGGCAGCACATTCCATGCTGCTAAAAGATCTTAACCTGTGCCCAGCTTCCTTAGTAGTATATTAATTAAGTTTCAGACAGAGGAGGAAGGGAAATTTGTTGATTGTTGAATATATTCCTTTTTCAGACATATTCATTCATTCCTCCACACCTTAACATTCCTCACTGATGCAGTGCTATCTGGGACATGTGTGGTGGTGTCAGCAGTGTCTGAATTTGTGCAAGCACCCACGAAACATGGCTCCTTATGCATAGTTTTGCAACTGATGTAGGTAGTCTGCCAAAAAGAGACAGGAGCCTTATCAGAAGGAGACAGGAAATTCTCAAGCAAATTTGGGAGTTGACTTTTGAGTAAGGAGTGTTGACAGGCATAGATACCTCTGTCTGGCAATTATCAATTCCTCCCCTTATAGCTGCAGAACAAATCCAAGTGTCTTCAGATTTTGGCTGGGCAGGAGTTATGTTCCACACTTGGTTCTTTTGAGCCATTCCAGTCCTACAGTTCTGGTTCTGACTTTGGCCAAAAGTCCAAGGGTCGCATTCCCATGCTCCAGAAATCTCAGAGCAGCATCTGTTGCTCAGAAAAGAGTTTGACCCAACACAATAGAAATTTCATAGAATCACAGAATGTTAGGGGTTAGAAGGGACCTCAAAAGATCACCCAGTCCAACCAGAGCAGGATCTCCTAGAGCAGATCACACAGGAACACATCCAGGCAGGTCTTGAATATCTCCAGAGAAGAAGACTCCACAGCCCCCTGGGCAGCCTCTTCCAGTGCTCTGTCACCCTCACAGGGGAAAAAAAATGTCCTCCTGTTTCCATGGAACTTCCTATGCCTGAACTTCCACCCATTGCCCCTTGTCCTGCCATTGGGCATCACCCAGCAGTGCCTGGCTCCATCCTCTTGGCACTCACCCTGCACATCTTTATAAACATGAATGAGGTCACCTCTCAGACTCCTCCTCTCCAAGCTAAAGAGCCTCATCTCCCTCAGTCCCTCCTCATAAGGAAGATGTTCCACTCCCTTCATCATTTTTGTGGCTCTGTGCTGGACTCTTTCAAGCAGTTCCCTGAGGTCCTTCTTGAACGGAGGACCCCAGAACTGGACACAGCATTCCAGATGCAGCCTCAGCAGGGCAGAGCAGAGAGGGAGGAGGACCTCTCTTGACCTACAAACCACAGCCCTTCAAATCCACCCCAGGATGCCTTTGGCCTTCTTGGCCACAAGAGCACATTGCTGGCTCATGGTCATTGCTCATTGCTGCAATCAGCTCTAGTCATGAGGACACTCATGCCTTTGTGTTAGCATCTTGCGTGAGTGCTTCAGCACCAGACAGCACATCCAGCTGCTAGTAGGAGTATGATTGGATGCAAGGTGAATGACAGTTTGGTTTGGCTTTTTTTCTGGAAGTGGAAAACTTCCTCAATTTTCTGCTAAATTATTCTGTCCCTATAGGCAGTTTGCTGTTTCCACAGACTTGGCTCATAAATATTGGATGCCTGCCTAGCTGGGAAATTACATTTCCATTTTCAACACCTGCTATGTGCTAGACTTCTATGGGAGGGCTAGCTAGTCTTCTGCAAGGATGGGATACTTACAATAGGTTTTGTTACCCATGTTAAAAAGTTATTAGTACCTCTCCTGCAAGCTAATGCGGTGTGCTATTGATTTGGGACCATGTTTGGGGTCCTTGCTTGATTTTTTGTTCTTCTTTTGCTGTAGCCATATCCCATGCAGGCATTAAAGATTCTGTGCTCTTCCCTATGAACCCAAACTCTGATTTTCTTAATCCACATTTCCTTCCACCCCCACAGTGAGTTTGCTAGCTGCTGCTTAGCGAGGCACAAGCATTTACATTTCATGTTGCTGTATGTAGGGAGGCTGCAGGGAAGTCAGCAGATCTGCTGAGGTGTTATGTAAACAGAAGGCATTTGTTAGAACCATAATTACACACAGTTTGACATAGTTATTCATAAAAGCTCTAAAACTATCATTGTATGTTTTGTTTACTAGAGCTCAAGACTGATTCAGGGCTGAACCTATTCTCTGTCAGGCTGCCCGCAGACAGCCTGAGTACAGCTTCAGGACAATCTCTTCTGCTTTTCTTACACAATGATGCATAAACCAGAGTCATAGAATCATTAAAGTTGGGAAAGACCTCTAAGATCATCCAGTTCAACCATCTACCCAAAGCTGCCATGACCACTAAACCATGTCTGCATGTTATTTGAACATCTCTAGGGGTGGTTTCAGCCTGTTCCAATGCTTGGCCACTCTCAGAAGCACAGAATCACAGAATCACCAAGGTTGGAAGAGACCTCAAAGATCATCAAGTCCAACCTGTCACCACAGACCTCGTGACCACTAAACCATGGCACCAAGTGCCACGTCCAATCCCCTCTTGAACACCTCCAGGGATAGGGACTCCACCACCTCCCTGGGCAGCCCATCCCAATGGCTAACAACTCTCTCTGTGAAGAACTTTCTCCTCACCTCCAGCCTAAACTTCCCCTGGTGCAGCTTGAGGCTGTGTCCTCTTGTTCTGTGTCCTCTCAGCAAAGAAAGTTTCCCTGCTATCCAATCTAAACCTCCTCTGAAGCAATCAGAGGTCATTTCCTCTTGGCCTGTTGTTAGTGACTTGAGAGACCAACACCCACATCACCACAACCTCTTTTCAGGTAGTGGCAGAGAACAATGAATTCTCCTTTCAGCCTCCTCTTCTCTAGACTGAGCAATCCCAGTTCCCTCAGCAGATCATCATAAGGCTTGTTCTCCAGATTCCTCACCAGCTTTGTCGCCCTTCTCTGGACATGCTCCAGCACCTCTATGTCTCTTGTACTGTAGTGCCCAAATCTGGACCCTCCCCAGCTTTCTTGTATGCCCCCTTCAGATACTGGGAGGCCACAATAAGGTCTCCTGGGAGCCTTCTCTTCTCCAGACTGAATAGCTCCACCAAGCAAAATGACAATTATGGAGAGATTTCCTTGTACCAGGCACTGTTGTGCTTGATTTGATGAAGTATTGATGGGTTTGTCCTTGTTGCATGGAGGCAAAGCAGACCATGAGCTGCAGTTGTGCATTATGAAAGGTTCATGGAAAATAAAAGTTATTTGTAATCTCCTTCTTTCACCACCCCCTCCCCTTTCCCACCATATCTGACCCTTTTCCACCCCACCCACCCTATTTCCCCCTTTTTCCCCTCAAATCCCACAGCACCTGGACTCTGTTGGAGTCTCTTCCCAGCCCAGGTTTTGCCATTTGGCCCTCCCCACCCAGTCCCTTTTTTAATCCCCCCCAGGAGGGGAAGAACACCCAAGCTGAGCCCATCTGGGCTGAGGATCCTCCTCTCTTCACTGGTGAGAGCCCCTGGTGCACACTGGGTGATGGTGGTGGTGACAACAAAGGCTGGGGGGCCTGGTGGCCCCCTGGTTAGGTAGGGATTTTGTTGATGACCTCTCCAATATCATCCATGGGGGCTGCACTGCTTTCCTCACTGGGGCTGAGCTCCTCTGTGTGGTATCTTGGCTGGTTGAGGGTCTTGCTCCTGGCTCTGGGATTGGTGCAAAAATGATGTTGGTGGAGCAGGAGTTGTTTAGGCAGGGTGGAGGATGGTGTTAGAGGGAGCAGGAGCTGCTTTGGGAAGATGAAGGGGGAAGTGGGACAGAATGCAGGGGGGTTGAACTAGGTGACCTTTAGACATCACTTCCAACTCTGGTGATTCTATGACTCTATGATCTAGTTTCAACCACTGGAAGCCCACAATAAGGTCTCCTCAGAGTCTTCTCTAGACTGAACAGCACCAGCTCCCTCACTCTGTCCTCATGGGAGAGGAATGCCAGCCCTCTGCTCACCCTCGTGGCCCTTCTCTGGACACATTCCAGCATGTCCATATCCTCATTAAACCTCATATGCCTGACATCAGCCCGTCCAGGTCTCTCTGCAGAGCCTTCCTACCTTCGAGTAGGTCAACCCTGCAGCTCAATTTAGTGTCCTCTGCAAACTTACTGAGGGTGCATTTGATTCCCCTCATCCAGATCATTGAAGCAAGCCTGGCCCCAAAACTGAACCCTGAGTAGCACCACTTGTGTTGTAAGTATCATAGAATCAATAAGGTTGGAAAAGACCTCAAAGATCATCAAGTCCAACCTGTCACCCAACACCTCATGACTGCTAAACCATGGCATCAAGTGCCATGTCCAATCCCCTCTTGAACACCTCCAGAGACGGTGACTCCAGTAAGTGTAAGTGCTGAACTGCTTATCCCAGCCTTACCAGAGTGCACTGAAGTGCAGCATCCCCTTACTGCTTTGCACCATGGGCATAAAACTTCCTGCTTCCTACTTAGCTTCAGCCTGAGGGTGACAGAGGCATTTCTTCACAGGCTCAGTAGCCTCACCTCACTGAAGAGATGCACACAGGTTTGTGTTATATACTTAACATGGCAGAGCAGTGCAGACCTTGGAACCTAATACACCCTTAAGATGCTCTTTGCATTCCCTGTAGTTTAGGAAGCCCAGGAAGTTTTAACTATTTGCTCTGGGGTTTAAGGTGTTGGGGTTTTTATTTAAGGAACTGTTATCAGATCCTTAAAGACAACCAATTCACAGTATCACAGTATATTAGAGGTTGGAAGGGACCTCAAGAGATCTTTGAGTCCAATGCCCCTGCCAAAGCAGGATCACCCAGGGTAGTCTGCACAGGATTGCATCCAGGTGGGTTTGGAAAGTCTCCAGAGAAGGAGACTCCACAGCTTCTCTGGGCAGCCTGTTCCAGTGCTCTATCACCCTCAGTGTAAAGAAGTTTCTCCTCATGGTGAGGTGAAATCTTCTATGTTCAAGTTTGAGCCCCTTGTTCCTTGTCTTCTTAGTGCACACCACCAAAAAGAGCTTGGCCCCCTCAGAACGAGACACTTCTGCCTAACTGGGAATAAGATGTTGCAGCCTCCCTCTCATCTATTAGCTGTAAATTTGCAGATAGATCCCCACATGTGAGATGTGATTTCTCTCTCCTCTTAAAGCAGCCCCAGGGTTCTCAGAAAGAAGAAGATCATCAAGAAAATCACACAGGCTCATACATGGCCATGAAGAGATCACCATTCTCTTGCTCACAGACTCTTCCCAGTAGAGAAATCTCTCTTTATCTATGCTCAGTGACCTCCAGTGATGAACACTGGATGTGCTTTCTAAGCACTCTGTTGCTGTGTTTTAGCATCCATGGCTTTTTGTAGGACATCTTATGCCTGCCTGATCCTTCAGCCAAGTTACTGCTTGATCTTGCTTCACTATCACATCAGAGAGTCAAAAAGCTGTTCTGTCAATTTGAGCTCTTTGCCGTTAGGGGGAAACTTCCATGGCAAGAGCTGAAAAACATGAACTATAACTTATGTAAAACACCTTACTGATACCATATCCCCATGCCACTGAACCACAAACCAGAGTCTAGAGTCAGGTTATATTAGTATAGAATAGAATAAAGCAGGTGGAAAGAGACCTTCGAGATCATTGTGTCCAACCTATCATCCAACACCACCTAATCAACTAAACCATGGCACCAAGCACCCCATCAAGTCTTCTCCTGAACACCTCCAGTGATAGTGACTCCACCACCTCCCTGGGCAGCCCATTCCAATGGGCAATCACTCTCTCTGTGTAGAACTTCTTCCTAACATCCAGCCTAAACCTCCCCTGGTGCAGCTTGAGACTGTGTCCTCTTCTTCTGGTGCTGGCTGCCTGGGAGAAGAGACTAACCTCTGCCCATCAGGTAGTTGTAGACAGCAATAAGGTCTCCCCTCAGTCTCCTCTTCTCCAGGCTAAGCAACCCCAGCTCCCTCAGCCTCTCCTCATAGGGCTTGTGTTCCCAACCCCTCACCAATTTTGTTGCTGTTCTCTGGACACTTTCCAGCAACTCAACATCCTTCCTAAACTGAGGGGCCCAGAACTGGACACAGCACTCAAGGTGTGGCCTAACCAGTGCAGCGTACAGGGGGAGAATCACCTCCCTGCTCCTGCTGGCCACACTGTTCCTGATGCAGGCCAGGATGCCATTGGTCTTCTTGGCCACCTGGGCACACTGCAGTCTCATGTTCAGCCTACTATCAACCACTACCCCCAGGTCCCTCTCTGCCTGGCTGCTCTCCAGCCACTCTGACCCCAGCCTGTAGCACTGCCTGGGGTTGTTGTGGCCAATGCGCAGAACCCGGCACTTGGATGTGTTGAATCTCATACCATTGGATTCTGCCCATCTGTCCAGCCTGTCAGTAACAGGATTTGGCTGGAAAAAGCTCACAGATTTGCTGCACAGGTTTTTAATCTCTTCTTTGTCTTGCACCAGGGGAAGTGTAGGTTGGATGTTAGGAAGCACTTCCTCATGGAAAGGGGAATTAGACACTGGAATGGACTGCTCAGGGAGGTGATGGAGTTGCTGTCCCTGGAGGTGTTGAAGGAAAGACTAGATGTGGCACTTAGTGCCATGGTCTGGTCCATGTGGGGGTGTTGGGTCATAGGCTGGACTTGATGACCTCAGAGGTCTACTCCAGGCTCAGTAACTGTGGGATTCTGTGAATTGTGAGTTCTTATTCTCAACTGCAATGTTCAGCTTCAAACTCGGGTAGATGCTTGAGGTGGTTCAGCATTTCTTAATGCTTTTGGTAACTGCTTTGGTAGGTGTTGAATCAGCAGCCTTGTGCAAAACCTCACCTGCTTGACTCTCCCAGCTGCATCATTGAGGCAAGGCTCCCCATCCATATGGCACAACTGTAGAAAACAGAGGCACAGAGTTAAAAATGATTGATGTGGCAGGAGATAACAGTACTTAGTAGATTTGTTGCTGCAGCCTTCAAGTATGGATTTAGCTTACAGCTGGCGGTAGAATAAAGATGAAAATGTAATTTCCTGCCTCTCAGACTGAACAAAACACACCTGGGAATGAGCAGGACTGAGGAACACAAGTGTCTGGACTCCTTCAAAAGGAGGGTGGCTGGCATCTAAGGGTTTTTTTCCCCCTGGGGCGCTTTCCGCAGGCTCAGGTTATCTGCTGCCTCCGTTCTTCCGCAGTGCGCTGCAGGTTATCACCCTCCCAGCTTTCAAACATTGGCACCTCAATCAGCAGAGATATGGCACTACCTCCTCCTTGGGAGCTGTGCATATTTACTGTCTTGCATGACATATGTGTATATCATTACTGGATGTTGATAAGAGCAGCCGAGAAGGAAATATTTAACAGACGCAAACAAGCCCTATACTTAGCAATGTGATTTATAAGTTTGACATGGAGTCCAAGTGCTAGTGGTGGGAGCCTTGCAAACTCCATATGCAGTATTATGCCCTGCATCACCACTTAAAAATGACCAAATTAAACAGTACTTCCATTTTATGTGGGCTACAAGGGATGCCTTCGCTGCTCTATGAGTTACCGAGATGTGCTTTTTGTGCCAATACTAAGAGCACAGATCAAAAACAATGGAAGCACCCCAAACTCCTACAAGGAAGCTCAATTCTCACTTCTTTGCAAGGTTTTTTATGGGTGTTTTTTTTGAGTCAGAGACCAGCATGTGCTTATGCCATCAAAGCCTGGTCTGGCCCAAGAAAAGACAAAACAAATCGTGGCAGAGTGCGTGAAGCAAACTCATTCACGGGGAAATTCCTTTGAAGGTCACACATGGAAGGCAAAGAAAGCGATCTCCACTTTTAAGCAGCTCCAAAGTAATCACTTTGCAGCATTTCAGAAGGTCAAGTGATCCCAGGAAGAGATGGAACCCGTGGAAACGCTTCCCGGGGTCAGACTTCCTTCAAGAACAGCTTAAAAAGGGGTTTTGGGGCAGAATAAGAGGGAAGGGAAAGGGAAAAGGAATGCGGAAAGGAAAGGGAAAAGGAATGGGGAAAGGAAAGGGAAAAGGAATGGGGAAAGGAAAGGGAAAAGGAATGGGGAAAGGAAAGGGAAAAGGAATGGGGAAAGGAAAAAGGAATGGGGAAAGGAAAGGGAAAAGGAATGGGGAAAGGAAAGGAAAAAGGAAAGGGGGTTTGAGGCAGAATAAGAGGGAAGGGGGAAAGGAAAAAGGAATGGGGAAAGGAAAGGGAAAAGGAATGGGGAAAGGAAAGGGAAAAGGAATGGGGAAATGGGGAAAGGGGGTTGGAGGCAGAATAAGAGGGAAGGGAAAGGAAAAAGGAATGGGGAAAGGAAAGGGGGTTTGAGGCAGAATAAGAGGGAAGGGAAAGGAAAAAGGAATGGGGAAAGGAAAGGGGGTTTGAGGTAGAATAAGAGGGAAGGGAAAGAAAAATGAATGGGGAAGGGAAAGGAGGTTTGAGGCAGAATAAGAGGGAAGGGAAAGGAAAAAGGAATGGGGAAAGGAAAGGGAGCATTCTTACAAAAGGAAAACATAAACAGAGAGAATACCCCTTCAAAGAAAGCAGAATAAATTAATCCTGGGTTTTTTTATGCTCCTAAATTGAAAATATTAGAAGCCCCACAGACCAATCCAAATGAAGTTAATAGAAAGATTCTTAAGGACTATGGTGGAGTTTGGAGCTACAGTGGTGTTTCACGGGCAGGCTGCTCTCACGTGGATTGCAAGGATCCAGTCCTGTCCACCTTATGCCAGAAATAAGGCAGTAGTTGATCACACACCTATGAGGTCGTGAGCAGAGTGTCCCCATGGAAGAATGGAATCAGGCTTTTGTGGTGGGGACAGTTTGATTCCTCTTTCCCCTTCACAAGGAGTGCGAACTGAGAAGTAGGCATACAAAGAAAGACAGCAGAGAATCATAGAATCACAGAATGTTAGGGGCTAGAAGGGACCATGAAAGATTATCCAGTCCTGCCAGAGCAGGATCACCTAGGGCAGATCACACAGGAGCAGGTCTGGAATATCTCCAGAGAGGGAGACTTCTCAACCCCCTGGGCAGCCTGTTCCGGTGTTCTGTCACCCTCACAGTGATAACCTTTTTTTCTCCTGTTTCCATGGAACTTCCTATGCCTCACCTTCCACCCATTGCCCCTTGTCCTGTCACTGGGCATCACCCAGCAGAGCCTGGCTCCATCCTCTCGGCACTCACCCTTTGTGTATTTATAGGGATGCATGTGGGCACCCCTCAGCCTCCTTCTCTCCAAGCTAAGGAGCCCCAGCTCCCTCAGTCTCTCCTCATAAGGCAGATGCTCCACTCCCTTCATCCCCCAACCACTGTTGAGGCAGATAGAAATCAAGAGGTAGGAAAAAAGCTGTACTAGCTGGTGAAGTTGTGGCGCTTGGGGAGACATGGAGCATTGCTGAGATGGAGTGTTTACAGAAAACAAATCCCAGAGCTCATATTTGTATTATGTATTTAGAAATTCCTGGAACTCAATTTTATAGGATATTTGATGAATGGCTGCAGTGCAGTTCAGCTCCAAGCCTATTGAACTTACTGTACTGGAACTGAGAAAGGCATACACTAGCCAAATGGGAACACTACTACTGGGCTGTGATTTAAAGGTGGTTCATTGCTCAAAGGCATTGCTGGGGAGGCTCTGCTTATTGTACACGAAGAGATCAAAGCTAAAGGAGTGCTTTCTTAAAACAAGAGTCAGACAGGCTGAGGGAGCTGGGGTTGTTCAGCCTGGAGAAGGAAAGCTCCAGGGTGACCTCAGAGCAGCCTTCCAGTACCTGAAGGGGGCCTCCAAGAAGGCTGCAGAGGGACTGTTTGCAAAAGCCCGCAGCGAGAGGACGAGGTGCAATGGTTTGAAATGAGGTAAGAGTAGATTAAAATTGGATGTTAGGAACAAGTTCTTTAGTATGAGGGTGGTGGAACATCGGAACAGATTGCCCAGGGCTTGAGGCCCTCCCACCCCTGAAGATATTCAAGAGGAGGTTCGACAGAGCCCTGGGCAAACTGATCTAGTTGAGGATGTCCCTGCTTACTGCACAGGGGTTGAGGTAGCTGACCCAGTACCAGAACAAGAGGACACAGTCTCAGGCTGCGCCAGGGCAGGTTTAGGCTGGATGTTAGGAAGAAGTTCTACACAGAGAGAGTGATTGCCCATTGGAATCAGCTGCCCGTGGAGGTGGTGGAGTCACCATCATTGGAGGTGTTCAGGAGGAGACTTGATGGGGTGCTTGGTGCCATGGTTTAGTTGTTTAGGTGGGTTGGATTGGTTGATGGGTTGGACACGATGATCTTGGAGGTCTCTTTCAACCTGTTGTATTGTATTGTATTGTATTGTATTGACCTTTGGAGGTCCATTCTAACCCAAACCATTCTAGGAGTCTATAATTCCATTAATGTTTGTCCTGGGTACTTCAAAGGCAAAAGAGGTGAGGAACAACAGAAAATGCTGTGGTTTCCCACCTTTTCCCAATAAAGCTCCTGCTGATGTACAGATTCTCCTAATTATGTATTAGTGCCCCTTCAGTCACAGTATCTTCCAGGAGCATGGCCAAATGCTCAATTTTCTTCTGCTGCTGGTGCATGCCAAGTGCTCCCTCGCTGTGGTATTTGACATCAGTACTGTTTCTCCCACGCTTCCAAGCAGACATCTGTGGCTATGGCTGGCAAATGCCAATTTGAGTTTTGATTCTCACAATACTAAAAGTAAAAGCAGTCTCATTCTGCTGGGGTGAGAGTCACTTCACTAAATGCAGCTCTTGTGGCTCTTCAGGCTTGTGAGGTGAAACCTGGTGCTGTTGTTTCTTGGTGCGCCAACTGGAGTTTAGTTGTTTAAGTGGGTCGGATTGGTTGATGGGTTGGATGTGATGATCTTGAAGGTCTCTTCCAACCTGGTGCATTGTATCGTATTGTGTTGTATAAGTGCTGAGTCAGGTAAAGGCAATGTTAAAAAAATGGCAACAAAACAAAGGCAAATAAACAAGCAACTCCTCACATCCCCTCACAAAAACCCAACAAAAAGAGAACCCCAAAACCCTTTCTGTGCTTGGTTTGCTCCAGCTTCCTCCAGAGAATAGAAAAGAATTAACCAGGTTGGAAAGGACCTTTGAGATCATCAAGTCCAACCTATCACCCAACACCATCTCATCAACTAAACCACGGCACCAAGCACCCCATCCAGTCTCTTCCTAAACACCTCCAGTGATGGTGACTCCACCACCTCCCTGGGCAGCACATTCCAATGACCAATTCTCTTTCTGTGAAGAACTTTCTCCTCACCTCCAGCCTAAACCTCCCCTGGTGCAGCTTGAGACTGTGTCCTCTTGTTCTGGTGCTGATTGCCTGGGAGAAGAGACCAACCCTCTCCTGGCTACAACCTCCCTTCAGAGAGTTGTAGAGAGCAAGAAGGTCTCCCTGAGCCTCCTCTTCTCCAGGCTAAGCAACCCCAGCTCCCTCAGCCTCTCCACACAGGGCTGTGCTCCAAACCCCTCCCCAGCTTTGTTGCCCTTCTCTGGACACGTTCCAGCATCTCAACATCTTTCCCAAACGGAGGAGCCCAGAACTGGACACAGGACTCAAGGTGTGGCCTAACCAGTGCTGAGTACAGGGCACAATGACCTCCCTGCTCCTGCTGGCCACACTATTCCTGATGCAGGCCAGGATGCCATTGGCCTTCTTGGCCACCTGGGCACACTGCAGTCTCATGTTCAGCCTACTATCAACCACCACCCCCAGGTCCCTTTCTGTTTGGCTTCTCTCCAGCCACTCTGACCCCAGCCTCTAGCACTGCATGGGGTTGTTGTGGCCAATGTGCAGAACCCGGTCAATCTCTCTTTCTATGAAGAACTTCTTCCTAACGTCCAGCCTAAACCTCCCCTGGCACAGCTTGAGGCTCTGTCCTCTTGTTCTGGTGCTGATTGCCTCGGAGAAGAGACCAACCCCCCACCTGCCTACAAGCGAAACAAGAAAACAACCAAAGAAACAAAAACCCCACCATCAATGAAAGCCAACCATATCCCCAAACCAACCAATCAGCAAAAAAATCCCCCAAACCAGACAGACAATCAAATAAACAAACAAAACAATGCAGAGAAAAAGAAATGGCTGGGAAATATGAAGATTTGCCAACACTGAGAGGAATTTCTACAGTCTCTTTAGTTGTGGTCTTCACTTTCCAAGGTGCGAATCCTGTTTGATCCCAGAGCTGGCATGCAGGAACAGGATCACAGGAGCATTTCACCCACCCTCTTAAACTAATTTCTCATCAAAACCACTAATTTTTAGAAAACACAATTCACAGAATCACAGAATGTCAGGGGTTGGAAGGGACCTTGAAAGGTCATCCAGTCCAACCCCACTGACAGAGCAGGATCACCAAGAGCAGATCACACAGGAACACATCCAGGCAGGTTTGGAATACCTCCAGAGAAGGAGACTCCACACCCACCACCCACCCCCGGGCAGCCTGTTCCAGTGTTATGTCACCCTCACAGAGAAAAGATCTTCCTATGCCTCATCTTCCACCCATTGCCCCTTGTCCTGTCACTGGGTATCACCCAGCAGCCCCTGACTCCATTCTCTTGACACTCAACCTTCACATCTTTATAAACATGACTGAGGTTAACCTTGGTTTACTCCTCTCCAAGCTAATGAGCCTCAGCTCACTCAGTCTCTCCTCGTAAGGAGGATGTTCCACTCCCTTCAGCATCTTCATGGCTCTGTGTTGGACTCTTTCAAGCAGCTTCCTGAGATCCTTCTTGAACTGGGCCCAGAACCGGACACAAGATTCCAGATGTGCCCTCTGCTAGGCAGAGTAGAACATGTCCAGAGAAGGGCAACAAGGCTGGAGAGAGGCCTCGAGCATAAGCCCTGTGAAGAGAGGCTGAGGGAGCTGGGATTGCTTAGCCTGGAGAAGAGGAGGCTCAGGGGAGACCTTCCTGCTCTCTACAACTACCTGAAGAGAGGTTGTAGACAGAAAGGGTTTGGTCTCTTCTCTCTAGTAACCAGCGCCAGAACAAGAGCACACATTCTCAAGCTGCACCAGGGGAAGTTTAGGCTGGAGGTGAGGAGAAAGTTCTTCACTAAGAGAGTTGTTAGCCATTGGAATGTGCTGCCCAGGGAGGTGGTGGAGTCCCTGTCCCTGGAGGTGTCCAGAGGGGATTGGATGTGGCACTTGGTGCCATGGCTTAGTCATGAGGTGTTGGGTGACAGGTTGGACTCGATGATCTTCGAGGTCTCTTCCAACCTTGGTGAAACTGTGATACTGTGATACATAGGCAAAGAACAGAATTTCATCTTTCTGTTTTGCTTTGTTTTGTTTCTGCTGTGTGTGTTTGTGGTTGTTTTATTCAGTATTCATCTTTGCTTAACCTCATTTTGGCTTAACTCTTCTTAGTTCCTTTGAGCTCTGCAATGCACAGTGGCTGCCTTTGCTTACTCAGGGTGCTATTTTGAAAGGTATCTGCTTGCAGTGACTTGCATGTTGCTTTTTAAAGAAAACTTTCATCTGTGCCTGTGAAAGTCTTCAGCTTCCAGATGGTTCAAATATGAAGCAGCATTTTTCTTGCTGCGCCACGCCGCCTCTTGCGCTGCTGCGATGCTTTAGTCACAGCTAATGGCTGTCAAACAAATGAGACTCTGATTTGTTATTTCAGAAGTCTCTGCTGCATGATTTAAGGGTGTGAAGTGGGTCAGCCACCAGTCAGACATTGTAGCAGACAGTCAAGCTCCAACGGGAGTGACAGACAGTCAGAGAGTTGCCATTTTAATGGGAGAACTGGGGGGAGGGGGGAATTACTGTTGGAGCATGTTAACTCTGGAGGAAAAAAAGTTGTGTTTTAAAGACATCAAGAGTGCCTTCATGTAAAGTCATTCTGTCCCTGGATTCAGCACTGGTTAGGCCACACCTTGAGGACTGTGTCCGGTTCTGGGCCCCTCAGTTTAGGAAAGATGTTGAGTTGCTGGAAGGTGTCCAGAGAAGGGCAACAAAGCTGGGGAGGGGTTTGGAGCACAGCCCTGTGAGGAGAGGCTGAGGGAGCTGGGGTTGCTTAGCCTGAGAGGAGGAGGCTCAGGGAGACCTTCTTGCTCTCTACAACTCCCTGAAGGGAGGTTGTAGCCAGGTGGGGGTTGGTCTCTTCTCCCAGGCAACCAGCACCAGAACAAGAGGACACAGTCTCAAGCTGTGCCAGGGGAAGTTTAGGCTGGAGGTTAGGAAGAAATTCTTCCCAGAAGGAGAGATTGGCCATTGGAATGTGCTGCCCAGGGAGGTGGTGGAATGACCATCACTGGAGGTGTTTAGGAAGAGACTGGATGAGGCACTTGGTGCCATGGTTTAGTCGATTAGATGGTGTTGGGTGATAGGTTGGACTCGATGATCTCAAAGCTCTTTTCCAACCTGGTTAATTCAATTCAATTCAATTCAATTCAATTCAATTCAATTCAATTCAATTCAATTCTATTCAATTCTATTCTATTCTACTCTTCTATTCTGTTCTGTTCTGTTCTGTTCTGTTCTGTTCTAACTGAATCTATAGATTCACATACATTCTCAGGCTTCCCATGCTTCAAAGTAGGGATGATGTGCCAGGAGGACAGGTCAATGGTTTCTCTCAGTGATGTCCAATGATAGGACAAAGGGGAAGGGGTGCAAGCTGGGGCAAAGGAGGTTCCACATGAACGTGAGGAGAAACTTTTTCACTGTGAAGGTGAGAAAACACTGGAACAAGCTGCACAGTGGTTGTGGAGTGTCCTTCTCTGGAGGCATTCCAATTCTGCCTGCATGTGTTCCTCTAGATGATCCTGCTCTGGCAGGGGGTTGGATTGGGTGATCTTTTCAGGTCCCTTCCAAGCCCTAACATTCTGTGATGGTGTGATTCTGTGTAATGTGAGTGCATTTGAAAGCACCAGGAGTTAGAACTGAGCCTAAGAATTTGGATGAAACTAGTATGTGGATGACCATTCACAGTTGATATTTAAGTTGCTCAGAAATGAGTGGTCTGTGCCACCCTGGATGCAATCATGTTTGAGTGTATCAGGGACCAAGAAGGTGGAGGAGCCATGAGCAACCTCACTCTTCAGCTCCCAGAACTAGCATCTCTTCAACAGAGTACTTAGAGGATAACAGGGCTGAAGCCCATACATGAATAAATCCAGGGAGCCTTGGGTACAAGAGTTATCTTCATCTCCCACAGCAGCTCCCACAACAAATCCAGTCCCTCAGGTTTTTTTTGGCAGTGCACTCAACATTATCATTGAGACAAAATTAATTAGTGCTATCGTTCCCATTTCACAGCCAGGAAAGGAGCTTTAGAAAGCTTCATTCTTCTTTCACTGAAGAATGAGCCTGGAGCACCTCTCCCACGAGGACAGGCAGAGAGAGCTGGGGTTGTTCAGTCTGGAGAAGAGAAGGCTCAGAGGAGACCTTATTGTGGCCTTCCAGTGTCTGAAAGGGGCTACAAGAAAGCTGGGGAGGGACTTTTAGGGTGTCAGGGAGTGATAGGACTGGGGGGGATGGAACAAAAGTAGAAATGGGTAGATTCAGATTAGATGTCAGGAAGAAGTTGTTCCCCATGAGGGTGGTGAGACACTGGCACAGGTTGCCCAGGGAGGTGGTGGGATTCTCATCCCTGCAAATTTTTAAGGCCAGGCTGGATGTGGCTCTGGACAATCAAATCAAGACTGAGGTGTCCCTGCTCATGGCAGGGGGTGGAACTAGATGATCCTTGAGGTGCCTTCCAACCCTAACTATTTTGTGATTCTGTGAATGATGTAAAGAGATGACAGCCCCCAGTGTTTGGCATAGCTGTGGCTAGAGGGGGTATGGAGAATAAATTCTGATCTTCAGTATCCTGACATCCTCTGTGACTGAAAATACAAATGATTAGGGAGTACCAGAGGGATCATCTGTTTTCATACCGGGTCATTTATCAATTTTCAGTAAGTATTCCCAAATGTTTCCCCAGTGTTTCTCACAGCTTTATCAGAATGATTCTGTCTCACCAAAAGGAGACAGACTGACTCCCACTGACTTCTTTTGGAGATGGTTAGCTCCAAAAGTGTGCTCCATGCACACAGCTATTTGCTTAGAATCTCAAAGCCAGCACATGAGCAAAGTGCCTACATGCTCCTAAATTGGAATCCTTTTGTTTTGCATATATCCATTTTATGGTTCCTGTTCCTGGTTCCTGGATTACAAACCAAATCAAAATATCACAGTATCACAGTATCAGCAAGGTTGGAAGAGACCACAAAGATCATCGAGTCCAACCTGTCACCACAGACCTCATGACTAGACCATGGCACCAAGTGCCACGTCCAATCCCCTCTTGAACACCTCCAGGGATGGCGACTCCACCACCTCCCTGGGCAGCACATTCCAATGGCGAATGACTCTCTCTGTGAAGAACTTCGTCCTCACCTGCAGCCTAAACTTCCCCTGGCACACTTTGAGACTGTGTCCTCTTGTTCTGGTGCTGGTTGCCTGAGAGAAGAGGCCAACCTCTTCCTGGCTACAACCTCCCTTCAGGTGGTTGTAGAGAGCAATGAGGTCTCTCCTGAGCCTCCTCTTCTCCAGGCTAAACAACCCCAGCTCCCTCAGCCTCTCCTCATAGGGCTTGTGCTCAAGGCCTCTCCCCAGCCTTGTTGCCCTTCTCTGGACACGTTCAAGTGTCTCGATGTTCTTCCTAAACTCAGGGCCCCAGAACTGGACACAGTACTCAGGGTGTGGCCTAACCAAAGCAGAGTCCAGGGGCACAATGACCTCCCTGCTCCTGCTGGCCACACTATTCCTAATGCAGGCCAGGATGCCATTGGCCTTCTTGGCCACCTGGGCACACTGCTGGCTCATGTTCAGGCGGCTGTCAACCAGCACCCCCAGGTTCCTCTCTGTTTGGCTGCTCTCCAGGCACTTCAACCCCAGCCTGTAGCTCTGCATGGGGTTGCTGTGGCCAAAGTGCAGCACCCGGCACTTGGACTTGTTGAATGTCATCCCATTGGACTCCGCCCATCTGTCCAGTCAGCCAAGGTCCCTCTGCAGGGCCTTTCTGCCCTCTAACTGACCAACTTAGTAAAATGCAGGATAACAGTCCCTGGTAATGCCATGTGTCCTGCATGAAAGAAAAATAAGGACACTCTGCCTTTGAAACCATTGAACTAGACCACTTAACACCGCTATGAATTGCAATTCTCTTCTCTATGTCCGTTTTTAAGGGTGACATGTTGTGTTTGGTTTTGCTCTTTTCCACTGAGACATTTCACTTCTAGCAAATAGGAGCCACTTTAATGAACATAGTGTGAAAATTGGAGCAGTCAACATGGTTTTACCAGAGGGAAGTCCAAAGTTATAGCCTTTTATGAGCACATAACCAGGTTGATGGATGATGGTAGAGCAGTGGAATGGAATGGAATGGAATGGAATGGAATGGAATGGAATGGAATGGAATGGAACAGAATCAACCAGGTTGGAAAAGATCTTTGAGATCATTGAGTCCAGCCTATCATCCAACACTATCTAATCAACTAAACCATGGCACCAAGCACCCCATCCAGTCTCTTCCTAAACACCTCCAGGGATGGTGACTCCACCACCTCCCTGGGCAGCACATTCCAATGGCCAATCTCTTTCAGTAGATGTGGTTTATCTTGATCTCAGTAAAGCATTTCACACTGTCTCCCACAGCATCCTCACAGCTAAACTGAGACAATATGGTCTGGATGATCAGGTAGTCAGGTGGATGTGAACTGGTTGAAGAAAAGAAATCATAGTTGTGGTCAGTGGGACAAAGCCCCAGCTGGAGGCCTGTATCTATCCCTCAGGGGTCAGTACTGGGATCAGTGCTGTTCAATATATTCATCAGAGACCTGGAGGAAGGCACAGAAAGCACTGTCAGCAAGTTTGCTAAGGACACCAAACTGGGAGGAGTGGCTGACACACCTGAAGGCTGTGCTGTCATTCAGCCAGACCTGGACTGGCTGGAGAGTTGGGCAGGGGAGAAATTGTATGGAATACAAGAAGACCAAAAGTAGAGTCTGGCATCTGGGAAAGAGCAACCCCATGGCCAGTAGAGGCTGGGAAGTAACTTGTTGGAGAGCAGCACAGACGAGAGGGACCTGTTGGATAGAAGGATGACCATGAGCTAGCAATGTGCCTTTGTGACCAGGAAGGCCAATGGCATCCTGGGGTGTATTAGAAGGGCTGTGGTTAGTAGGCTGAGAGAGGGTTTTCTTCCCCCTCTACTGTGCCCTGCTGAGGCTGCATCTGAAATATTGTGTCCAGTTCTGAGCCCCTCAGTTCAAGCAGGACCTCAGGGAACTGCTTGAAAGAGTCCAGCAGAGAGCCACAAAGCTGCTGAAGGCAGTGGAACATCTTCCTGCTGAGGACAGGCTGAGGGAGCTGGGGCTTTACAACTTTGACCAGAGGAGCCTGAGGGGAGACCTCATTCCTCTTGATAAAGAAGTGCAGGGCAGTGTTGGGAGGACAGAGCCAGGCTCTGTTCAGGGATGTCCAGTGACAGGACAAGGGGCAGTGGGGGCAACCTGGGGCAGAGGAGGTGCCATGGGAACAGAAGGAAAAACTTTTTCCCTGTGAGGGTGCCAGAGCCCTGGAGCAGGCTGCCCAGAGAGGTTGGGAAGTCTCTGGAGTCTCCTTCACCTGGATGTGTTCCTGTGTGATCTGCTTTAGGTGATCCTGCTCTGGCAGGGGGTTGGATTGGATGATGTTTTGAGGTCTCTTCCAACCCCTAACATTGTGTGGCTCTGTATGATGCTGTGAGAGGACTTTTCTGAGGCATTGCAGTGATTCAGCTGACTATCTGAAAAGCATTTGTTAGTTGCAGAGCCAAACGGTCAGCGGAAGGCAGTCCTGCACAATCTTCATGTGCTAAATCCCATGTTGCTGTGGTTTATCTGTGTGGGGAATAGCACACTGGATTCCAGGTGATATCATTTCCGGATTCCAGGCAAATTGCATCTTTGTCAGTAGCAGGATCTTGTTCAGATGGTAGTTCCAGGCCCTAAAAGCAGAGCACTCATTAGTCATAGAATTGTTAGGGTTGGAAGGGACCTCAAGGATCATCTAGCTCCAATTAATATTCAGGGAATGGAGTGGAATGGAATGGAGTGGAATGGAATGGAATGGAATGGAATAGAATAGAATAGAATAGAATAGAATAGAATAGAATAGAATAGAATAGAATAGAATAGAATAGAATAGAATAGAATAGAATTGAATTGAATTGAATTGAATTAAATTAAATTAAATTAAATTAAATTAACCAGGTTGGAAAAGACCTTTGAGATCAGCTCCAGGCTGAACAACCTCAATTTTCCCAGCTTCACAGGTGTTCCAACCACTCTCTGATCATCTTTGTGACTTTCCTCTGGACCTGCTCCAACAGCTCTGTGACCATCACAGAATTACATGGAATTAACCAGGTTGGAAAGGACCTTTGAGATCATCGAGTCCAAACTATCACCCAACATCATCTAATCAACTAAACCATGGCACCAAGTGCCTCATCCAGTCTCTTTCTAAACACCTCCAGGGATGGTGTCTCCACCACCTCCCTGGGCAGCACATTCCAATGGCCAATCAATCTTTCTGTGAAGAACTTCTTCCTAACCTCCAGCCTAAACCTCCCCTGGCACAGCCTGAGACTGTGTCCTCTTGTTCTGCTGCTGGCTGCCTGGCAGAAGAGACCAACCCCTCCTGGCTGCAACCTCCCTTCAGGGAGTTGCAGACAGCAATAAGGTCTCCCCAGGGCCTCCTCTTCTCCAGGCTAAACACCCCCAGCTCCCTCAGCCTCTCCTCACAGGGCTGTGCTCCAGACCCCTCCCCAGCTTTGTTGCCCTTCTCTGGACACATTTGAGCAACTCAACATCCTTCTTGATTTATGCTGGGGACGCCAGAATTGGTTGCAGTATTCAAGGTGGGATCTCAGCATAACAGAGTTAAGGGGCAGAATCCCCTGTCTTGCCCTGCTGGCCACACTCCTCTGGCTGCAGCCCAGCACACAGCTGTCTCTTGGGCTCTATGAGGGTGCTGCCGGCTCACGGTGAGCTTCTCATCAATCAATACACCCAAGTCTCTTCCTTCTTTATTTGGCTGAAGTTGAATGTAGAGAGAGCCTTACATAAACCCAAATAAGGATCTGTGATCTAAAAGTAGAGTCAGGATGACTTTTATTAGCAAAATCAGTCTCTCAGCCTACATTAACAAGCCACATACCTGATCTACCATACCATCAGCAAGGAAACTCTCTTAGTATCCCTTTGGAGGTAAGGGTTGAGTGGGTTCACACCTTTCCCAGGAACTGCTCAGGCTACCCACAGACCTCTTGATCATTGTCTGCATCCATCATGAGCCTCCCAGGCCTGTGCCTAGCAATATAATTTACAGCTCTATTTATGCAAACCTTTATTGCAGATATTCTGCTGCTAGGAAAACAGTGACAAGAAAAAGGAAAACAAAACCCCCAACAACTAGCTTTCCCTAGGTTTTATTTTTAGGTTTTGTGACACAGATGAGGGAAATGTGGGTTGAGACCAAATGTCTAAATATATTTTTGCCCATACATGAATAAATCCAGGGAGCCTTGGGTACAAGAGTTATCTTCATCTCCCACAGCAGCTCCCACAACAAATCCAGTCCCTCAAATATTTTGTTTTGGCAGTGCACTCAACATTATCATTGAGACAAAATTAATTAGTGCTATCGTTCCCATTTCACAGCCAGGAAAGGAGCTTTAGAAAGCTTCATTCTTCTTTCACTAAAGAATGAGCCTGGAGCACCTCTCCCACGAGGACAGGCAGAGGGAGCTGGGTTGTTCAGCCTGGAGAAGAGAAGGCTCCAGGCAGACCTAAGAGCAGCCTTCCAGTATGTGAAGGGGGTTGCAAGAAGGCTGCAGGGCGACTGGTTCCAAAGTCCTTCAGTGGTAGGATGAGGGATGATGGTTTGAAATGAGATAAGAGCAGATTTAGGTTGAATGTTAGGAACAAGTTCTTCCCCATGAGGGTGGTGAGACACTGCAACATGTTGCCCAGGGAGGTAGTTGATGCCCCATCCCTGAAGATACTCAAGATCAGCTTGGAGAAGGCTCTGTGCAACCTGATTTAGAAGAGGGTGTCCCTGCTGACTGCAGGGTGGTTGGACTACGTAAGCTTTGGAGGTCCCATCCAATGCAAACCTTTCTATGATTCTGTGATACCCAAGGTCAAAATTACAATGAAATTGGCTCAGGGGAGACCATATTGCTCTCTACAACTACCTGAAGGGAGGTTGGATCCAAGTGGGGGTTGGTCTCTTCTCCCAGGCAACCAGCACCACAACAAGAGGACACAGTCTCAAGCTGTGCCAGGGGAGGTTTAGGCTAGATGTTAGGAAGAAATTCTTCATAGAGAGAATGATTGACCATTGGAATGTGCTGCCCAGGGAGGTGATGGAGTCACCATCATTGGAAATGTTTAGGAGGAGACTTGATGGGGTGCTTGGTGCCATGGTTTAGTTGATTAGGTGGTGTTGGGCGATGGGTTGGACTCGATGATCTTGAAGATCTCTTCCAACCTGGTCTGGTCTGGTCTATTCTATTCTATTCTATTCTATTCTATTCTATTCTATTCTATTCTATTCTATTCTATTCTATTCTGTTCTGTTCTGTTCTGTTCTATACTTTGCTTCTAAGAGTCAGCTTCAGCAAATACATCTCAGACTAAAACCAGCATGGTTTAGTTGTCAAGAGGTGTTAGGTATTAGGTTGGACTTGATGATCTCTGAGGTCTTTTCCAACCAGGATGATGCTATGATCCTATGTATTGCCTTTGCTGGTATAGCACTGTGGCAGTTCCATGTTCATCAGTCATGCTACAACAAAATTAAAAACCAGTAAAAAAAAAATATAGAAGAAAAGTTAATTTTGGCAGCATAAACAAGTCCTTAATGCCTTTCCCAACAGTTTAAAGGCAGATCCTGAGGGAATTAGGAAGCTAAACACAGGTTAATGACCTTAACCACTGGACACTCCTTTCTGACTAGTTGAACACTTAACAAGAAATCCTGCAAAACTTCTGGGAAGTGTCAGCTTTCAGCTGGCCTCATTAGGACTTGAAGTCCTGAGCGGTTGGAAAGCCACAAGCGTGGTGTGCGTGATGCTGAAGCCTAGTTCTGACAAAGGGCACACAAGTTTGTGCCCCTGGACTCAGCACTGGTTAGGCCACACCTTGAGTCCTGTGTCCAGTTCTGGGCCCCTCAGTTTAAGAAGGATATTGAGACACTTGAACATGTCCAGAGCAGGGCAGCGAGGCTGGGGAGGGGTCTGGAGCACAGCCCTGTGAGGAGAGGCTGAGGGAGCTGGGGTTGTTTAGCCTGGAGAAGAGGAGGCTCAGGGGAGACCTTCTTGCTCTCTACAACTACCTGAAGGGAGGTTGCAGCCAGGTGGGGGTTGGTCTCTTCTCTCAAGCAACCAACACTAGAACAAGAGGACACAGTCTCAAGCTGTGCCAGGGGAAGTTTAGGCTGGAGGTGAGGAGAAAGTTCTTCACAGAGAGAGATGTTAGCCATTGGAATGTGCTGCCCAGGGAGGTGGTGGAGTCACCATCCCTGGAGGTGCTCAAGAGGGGATTGGACGTGGCACTTGGTGCCATGGTCTAGTCATGAGGTCTGTGGTGACAGATTGAACTTGATGATCTTTGAGGTCTCTTCCAACCTTGGTGATTCTGTAATCCTGTGATTAAAACAAACCAACCAACCAACCAAAATCGCAGCATGAAAAGCAATGGTTTGAATTTACTGTGCATTATTCAGTTAGTTATAGTAGATTTGTACTTGTTGCTGCTATTGCAATAACATCTGGAGGCCTTCATCAAGATCTGGCCTTGCTGCCCCGAGACTCTGCAAGACGCAACTTTTCTGAGTTGCAGGGAATGAGACCCTGCAGACTTCATCATGTAAGGGGAGAGGAAGTGGGGACATGCTTCTGGCATCTGGGGCTGGCAGGCAACCAATCCGCTCTGGGATTGTCCGATGGGCGCATGTCCAGTCAGGAGAAGGGCCACGGCACAAGGCTGCAGCTGAAAACAAAACCTTCTCGCAAGGCTGCTTTCACACGCGAGCCCAGGAGGCGAAACACTCAGCTGCAGCACAGGCACATGACGTTTGTCATGCTCTGTGACCTCAGTTAATCCAGCCTGTAGGTTTGCAGAGCAGGAAAGGGGCCACAACAGCGCTTGGTTAAAAGCAGGAGGTTTGGCCTCCCCTGCTCGGGAGTGATAGGAGCCTCCTGCTCAGCGCTCAAGGTCTGACAGAGCGCACGCAGAGGCACGAAGATGTCAGTCCTCACCTCACAGAGCTCAGAATGAGACAGAAAGGATTTAAAATGTGGCTGGAGAACACAAGGGAGGAGAGGGGGAAGGCTGAGACGAGAAGGGGGTTGTATTTGTGTGCGTAGCTGGGTGCTCAATTCACAGACATGCCCTCCGGCAGTCTATAGCGGGAAACAAAGCAGCGAGCTGTACTTGTAAATATATATTTTTTGCTAACTTAAACTGTAAACAGTGCTGACAGCTGGGAGAAGAGCAAAGATGGGGGGAGGGGGAAGAGAAGAGAGATTGACTTATTTATTTATTCATTTAAATGTCTCATGAAGAAATCAATTTGTCAGTCTCAGAACCGGCGAAAAAATGTGCTGGCATCAGGCCATAAAACAGTTTCGGCATGACACATGCTGACAATCAAGGTTTGTTGTTTGGGTTTGTTCTTTTGGGGTGGTTTTTTTTTGCTTGTTGGGTTGTGGGTTTTGTTTTTTTTTGTCACTGAATGATACCATTTCACAAAGCACTGAAAGATTTTCAGTTAAGGGGAAGATCCTCGCTGTGGTTCAAACCAGAGTAATGACAGCGGTCAGTGATGCAATGGTAGAAGCAGAGAACTGTTAGGGTTGGAAGGCACCTCAAGGATCATCTAGTTCCAACCCCCCTGGCATGGGCAGGAACCCCTCACACTACAGCAGGTTGCTCACAGTCACATCCAGCCTGGCTTTAAGAGCCTCCAGGGATGAGGCTTCCACCACCTCCCTGGGCAACCTGTACCAGTGTCTCACCACCCTCATGGGGAAGAACTTCTTCCTAACATCCAATCTGAATCTACCCATTTGTAGTTTTGTTCCATTCCCCCTAGTCCTATCACTCCCTGACACCCTGAAAAGTCCCTCCCCAGCTTTCTTGTAGCCCCTTTCAGATACTGGAAGGCCACAATAAGGTCTCCTCAGAGCCTTCTCTTCTCCAGACTGAACAGCCCCAATAAGATAGAATGATAGAATCATAGAATGGTTTGTTTGGAAGGGACCTCAAAAAGTCATCTAGTCCAACACCTTCTGCAGTAAGCAGGGACATCCTCAAACAGATTAGGTTGCCCAGAGCCCTGTCAAGCCTCTTCTATACTATAGAAGATTTGCCCATCTAGGAAGCCTTTATTGTCAGACACATAAAACCATATCATCCAAGACTTTTAAATATTGATCCCTTACATCCTTTGGAAAACACTGTTCTTATGATTCCACTGTAAGGATATTATCCTATAGGTCATTGGCTTTCTACTACCTAGTAACCAGATGAGACTCTTGCATTGTCCCAAATCACTCAAAAAGGTTTTGAATCAGAAAAGTCTGATGAAAGGTCTGGGTGAGGCTCTGGCCAGCCTGATCTAGTGTGGGGTATCACAGTATCACAGTATCACTAAGGTTGGAAGAGACCACAAAGATCATCGAGTCCAACCTGTCACCACAGACCTCATGACTAGACCATGGCACCAAGTGCCACATCCAATCTCCTCTTGAGCACCTCCAGGGATGGTGACTCCACCACCTCCCTGGGCAGCACATTCCAATGGCGAATGACTCTCTCCATGAAGAACTTTCTCCTCACCTCGAGCCTAAACTTCCCCTGGCACACCTTGAGACTGTGTCTCTTGTTTTGGTGCTGGTTGCTAGAGAGAAAAGGCCAACCCCTTCCTGGCTACAACCACCTTTCAGGTAGTTGTAGAGAGCAATGAGGTCTCCCCTGAGCCTCCTCTTCTCCAGGCTAAGCAACCCCAGCTCCCTCAGCCTCTCCTCATAGGGCTTGTGCTCAAGGCCTCTCCCCAGCCTCGTTGCCCTTCTCTGGACATGTTCAAGAATCTCAATGTCCTTCTTAAACTGAGGGGCCCAGAACTGGACACAGGACTCAAGGTGTGGCCTAACCAAAGCAGAGTCCAGGGGCACAATGACCTCCCTGCTCCTGTTGGCCACACTATTCCTAATGCAGGCCAGGATGCCATTGGCCTTCTTGGCCACCTGGGCACACTGCTGGCTCATGTTTAGGTGGCTGTCAATCAGCACCCCCAGATCCCTAGGTGTCCCTGCCCATGGCAGGGGGGTTGGAACTAGCTGATCCTTGTGGTCCCTTCCAACCCTGACTGATACTATGACACCATGAATCAAATTTGAGCTGTGTGGAAGGAAAGCCTAGTCACTTCAAGCAATTAAACAGTTTGTGCTTCTAAACATCTTTTTCTGTTTGTTTATTTCTTATAAAGTTCAAGTCAAGCAAGCTGTTTTGATCTGTTGAACCCAGAATATTTTCAGATGGTCAAACTGTAAACTTTTTGACATTGACTCATGGGGGCTTTTTTTCTTCCCCCCCCAAATTAATGACTTTTAACTCTTTGTAACTCACTCATCATTTGGGATTTCTCTTCTCAGTTTTTAAAGAGGACTTCCTGTTATAGGTTAAGCACTAAATGTCTCATCATAGAGAAAAAGACCTCCAGAAGAACCAGAGAGTACAAGGGGGTGGAGGCAGGGTAATCTTTGCTATTTCATTCCCAGCATGCTGCATCTCCCTGTATAAAGGGTGTTTACAGTCTGTTCTTCCTCTTTTCCTCTCTTCTTACTCTGCTGTGATGAGGCCACTTCTGGAATATTGTGTCCAGTTCTGGGCTCCTCAGTTCAAGAAGGACCTCAGAGAACTGATTGAAAGACTCAAGTGCAGAGCCACAAATATGATGAAGGGAGTGGAACATATTCCTTATGAGGAGAGACTAGGGAGATGGGGCTCTTTAGCTTGGGGAGGAGGAGAATAAGGGGTGAACTTATTCAGCTTTATAAAGATGTGCAGGATGGGTGCCGAGAAGATGGAGCCAGGCTCTGCTGGGTGATGCCCAGTGACAGGATAAGGGGCAATGGGTGGCAGCTGAGGCATAGGAAATTCCATGGAAACAGGAGGAAGAATTATTTCCCCTGTGAGGGTGACAGAACACTGGAACAGGCTACCCAGGGGGGTTGTGGAGTCTCCTTGTCTTGAGATATTCAAGACCTGCCTGGATGTGTTCCTGTGTGACCTGCTCTAGGTGATCCTGCTCTGGCAGGGGGGTCAAACTGGAAGATCTTTTGAGGTCCCTTCCAACCCCTAACATTCTGTGATTCTGTGACTGTCTCTGCTGCAGCAGTGGTGACTTTTGTTATGTCTGTGGTAGCATGGGGGAGTCCAACCAGCACCAGAACAAGAGGACACAGTCTCAAGCTGAACCAGGGGAGGTTTAGGCTGGATGTTAGGAAGAAATTCTTCACAGGAAGAGAGATTGGCCATTGGAATGTGCTGCCCAGGGAGGTGGTGGAGTCACCATCACTGGAGGGGTTTAGGAAGAGACTGGATGTGGCGCTTGGTGCCATGGTTTAGTTGATTAGATAGTGATGGATGATAGGTTGGACTTGATGATCTCAAAGGTCTTTTCCAACCTGGTGAATTCCATTCTATTCCTTTATCTTCCTTCTCTGTGTACAGTTCTGTTCAATATAGGTTCCTTCACTCTGAACAGAATATTTGACTGCACTTTAAATTGGTGTTTCAAATGCGTATTCTGTTCTCCTTTACCTTAAAGACCAGTCAGTGAAGTAAGCTTTATTTCTGGGCTGAAACAGGCTGACAGGGTCTTGAAGACTACACAGAGATGTTAAGCATTGCAACAGACATTTCTGTTGAGTGGAAAGAGAGAAGGCTCCGAGGTGACCTCATTGTGGCCTTCCAGTATCTGAAGGGGGCCTACAGGAAGGGTGGGGAGGGACTTCTCAGGATCTCAGGTAGTGATAGGGCCAGGGGGAATGGAATGAAGCTGGAGGTGGGGAGATTCAGGCTGGACATGAGGAGGAAGCTCTTCACCATGAGAGTGGTGAAGCCCTGGAATGGGTTGTCCAGGGAGGTGGTTGAGGCCCCGTCCCTGGAGGTGTTTAAGAGCAGGCTGGATGAGGCTCTGGCCAGCCTTATCTAGTGTAGGGTGTCCCTGCCCATGGCAAAGGCGTTGGAACTAGATGATCCTTGTGGTCCCTTCCAACCCTGACTGATACTATGATACTATGAATCCAATTTCGTGTTTGAAGGGATGTCAGACTGATGTTATCATGGCCATAAAATTTCCAATACAGTAACTAAGATCCTAAACACCAATTTCTTCTGTACAGCTCAAATAACATCATCTCGGCTTTACAGAGCCCTGAGGAATTACGCATCAGCTCCAGAACTGGAGTAGAGGCATAAATCTCTCCTAATCTTCTTAATTGTCTCCATTCAAAGCCTGGCCTCTTTTGTACACCTGGGTTAAAGGGTTTTTGGAGCTTTTTGGAGTCAGGAAGCACCTGCTTGACAACATGAGAAGAGGGCTTTATGGTTCTCAGCTCCTGTCACTTCCTCTGGAAGCTGCTCTGCAGAGATTGCAGTGGGGAACGCTTTATACCTAGTGGTAGAGTAGACATCAGGAGGAACTGGGTCTGTGAGAGAGAGAGAATTAACTAATAGTTGTGTCCTACAGAGACCCAGAGGCTACAAGAATGATGATGGAGCAAAATCCTGAAGTTTTTTCTCCATGTCTTACAATATATATAACAACACATTTATATATGATATGAATAATAACACATAGCCCATCTTGCCCAGTTGCTGGCAATCTTTGTAGCACACGAGGCTTCTGTAGTGATGCAGTCTCTTTATCTCTCCATAAGAACCTCCCAACAAGTTTTGCACATGGCCAATGTTGGGAGAGGATATTAAGGAGTTTGGCTTTTACCAAGGTAGTGGAAACAGATGGTCAAAGAGAAAAAAAAAGATGGGAGTGCTGTGTTTGTGCTCCCACTGAGGGAAGTCCAGCCAAGAGAGTGAAACTTGGAGACTCCAATACCAGAAGATCCACATCCAAACTACTTCAGAAGCTTCAGATGCAGTTTGACTTTTTAGGAGAGCAATGAAATTAACCACAAGTCAACGAGCCACAGTAAAACCAACTTCATCATTGGTACTACTCAAGGAAGCACACCAAAGTCAGTGGGAAGCTAGGTATTACCTGAAGGGAGGTTGTAGCCAGGTGGGGGTTGGTCTCTTCTCCCAGGCAAGCAGCACCAGAACAAGAGGACACAGTCTCAAGCTGCACCAGGGGAGGTTTACTCTGGATGCTAGGAAGAAGTTCTTCCCAGAAGGAGAGATTAGCCATTGGAATGTGCTGCCCAGGGAGGTGATGGAGTCACCATCACTGGAGGTGTTTAAAGGGAGACTGGATGAGGCACTTAGTGCCATGGTTTAGTTGCAGTAGCGTTTCCTCTGGTCTAAAATAGCATTTGAGAAAGAAGCAAAGCAGAGGGAACCTCAAGAGCCCACAGTAAGAATTTTTTGAATTAGCTACTGAGCTGAAAGTATCAAAGGAAATATTTGCCCAGGAAGTAATTTATCCATGAGAAATTTATCCTTGAGAAGCCACTGTTAACTGAAGAGTAAAATCCTCTTTGGCAACTGTTCCAGGGAATAGCAACCAAGGAAAAAAGAATCTCCTGTGTTGAATTACATTTAAAATTCCCTTGAATGAAAGCAAATAATATAACTATGAACTGAGCCAGAGACCACAGTTCAGTTAGGTATAGAATTTAAGGGAGTTTGCAGTAGGTTCAACAAGACCAAATGCAAGGTCCTGCATCTGCACCAGGGCAATCCCAAGCACTGATAAGGCTGGGCAGGGACTGGCTTGAGAGCAGCCCTGAGGAAAAGGACTTGGGGGTGCTGGTGGATGAGAAGCTAAACAGGAGCCAGCAGTGTGCACTTGCAGCCCAGAAAGCCAATCCCAACCTGGGCTGCAGCAAGAGAAGCAGAGCCAGCAGGTTGAGGGAGGTGATTCTCCCTCTCTGCTCCACTCTGGTGAGACCACAGCTGGAGTACTGTGTCCAGTTCTGGAGCCTCTATTACAGGAAGGATCTGGAGGTGCTGGAAGGTGTCCAGAGAAAGGCCACAAGGATGATCAGAAGGCTGGAGCTCCTCTCGTATGAGGACAGACTGAGGGAGTTGGGGCTGTTCAGTCTGGAGAAGAGAAGGCTCCCAGGAGACCTAATTGGTGCCTTCCAGAATCTGAAGGGGGCTACGAGAAAGCTGGGAAGGGACTTCTGAGGGTGTCAGGGATTGATAGGACTAGGGGGAATGGTAAAAAATACTAGAAATGGGTAGATTCAGATTGGATGTTAGGAAGAAGTTCTTCCCCATGAGGGTGGTGAGACACTGGCACTGGTTGCCCAGGGAGGTGGTAGAAGCCTCCTCCCTGGAGGTTTTGAAGGCCAGGTTGGATGTGGCTCTGACCAACCTGCTCTAGTTTGAGGTTTCCCTGCCCATGGCAGGGAGGTTGGAACTGGATGATCCTTGAGGTCCCTTCCAACCCTAAGAATTCTATGATTCTATAATAGCAACCCTTACAAAGAAAGACTTGGTTGAGCTTATTGGAAGGAGCAGGGGGAGGAATTTCGGGTGAGGAAAATGACATTTTTAAATTAGGAGAGTCTGATCAAACTGATCCAGATTAGTCCTACATGGCAGCAGGACTTTAAAATTAGGTCATGGGGATGAAAAGAAAATTTAGCTTAAGCTATTTCATACAAGGGCTATGTGACATATGGAACATGTTACCCCTAAGAGTAACCAAAGCAAGGAGCATGAATGTTTTTGAGGACAAAAACAACAGGGAAATGTATAAGGAAATTTCTAACAGAATCACAGAATTGCCAAAGTTGGAAGAGACCTCAAGGATCATCAAGTTCAACCTCTCACCACAGACCTCATGAATAAACCATGGAACCAAGTGCCACATCCAATCCCCTCTGGACACCTCCAGGGACGGCGACTCCACCACCTCCCTGGGCAGCACATTCCAATGGCCAATCTCTCTTTCGGTGAAGAACTTTCTTCTCATCTCCAGCCTAAACTTCCCCTGGCACAGCTTGAGACTGTGTCCTCTTGTTCTGGTGCTGGTTGCCTGGGAGAAGAGACCAAACCCCACCTGGCTACAGGCTCCTTTCAGGTATTTGTAGAGAGCAATAAAGACTCCCCTGAGCCTCCTCTTCTCCAGGCTATACAACCCCAGCTCCCTTAGCCCCTCCAATTTTCTTTCAATATGTAATAGCTTTAAGTCTTTGTTCTTTGCATTCTCTTTTGCTTTCACCAGTAGTTTTATGAGTGGGAAGGCTTTTGCAGTACAAAATGGGCTCTTCACTTCTTTTTACATATCTGGGGAAAAAAAACCCTGTCTTAAACTCTAGAATAAAACACTGGCAACAGTCATCAGAACAAGATAAGGGGCATGACACTTTGGGACATGGTTTAACGGTCATGGTGGTCTTAGGTTGAAGGTTGGACTCGATGATCTTAGTGGTCTCTTCCAACCCAAACAATTCAGTGTTTCTATAATGTTGTGATAGTGTTTCTGTTCCTATCCTGCTGTACTTGAGTTTCCTGAACAAGCTGCTACTCGACCTCCACACCTAGGTATCTGACATACTGTCCCCTGCATTTCACATTGGGCTAAAGTGGTACAGAGCTTTTCTGATTGCTGTATATTGAGCACCAACCTTTAAAGCAATTTTTTAGGACAGATGCAAGGGCTAAACTAAGTAGAGAAGGAGAATAGCACAAAATTCCAATCTCTCCTCTAAATTGGGACATTATAGAATGACTCAGGTTGGAAGGGACCTTATAGATCATCTACTCCAACCTCCCAACCTTGGGCAGGGAAGCCTCTCAAGTAGGCTTGGCTGCTCAAGGCCTCATCCAGCCTGGCCTTGAACACCCCCAGGAGGAGGCATCCACAGCCTCCCTGGCAGCCTATTCCAGAGTCTTACCACCCTCATACTGAAGAAATTGTTCCTGTGATCCAGTCCAAACCTATCGTCCCCTAGCATCAAACCTTTCCCTCTTGTCCTGTTGCCAGATACTCATATGAAAAGTTCCTCTCCAGCCTTCCTGTAGGATCCCTTCAGGGATGGGAAAACATCTCTAAGATCCTCCAGGACCCTTCTTTCCTCTAAGCTGAAGAACCCCAGCTCCCTGTGACATTTTCAGGCTATGCCTTTAAAAGCTAACAGGTCAAACCAAAACACTCCCTCAGTCTATCCTCATAGCAGAGGTGCTCCAGCCCTGGGATCTATTCATCCTGCAGATCCTTTTTGCCTGTTGAAGAAACAAGATTTCAACAACGTCCTCAGAATGGCTCATTCATAGTGGTGAAGATTTACTTCACCTAACATAAAGCATTTAGGCAACTCAGTCCAGGAAGGCAAGATGGATATTTGCCTTCAGTGTGCACACTTGGAAATGATTTAAAGCTAACCCTCAGGGATGCAAGAGGTTTAAATCCCCTAATGCAACTGTGGCATTGTGGAAAAGAAATTGAAGGAAAATGCTGAAAATTAATCCAGAACTTTAATTTACATTTTGAAGCTAAGGCCTTATTGTAGTCTGAAAGTTTCTCTTTGGTTAGAAACAAATCAAAGGAAAAGGAAAGACCGTTGGCTTTATACTGCGAAGGAAACTCTCCTTTCCACTGCCAAACATTGTAGGATAGGGAAAAGAAAGTAAGATTATGTCTGTGGAATGATACCTGCATTTTATAGCATTTTTTTCATTGCAGTGTAGACAAACTGTCTCCCATGGCATTGCCATCCACAGGGACCTTGACAGGCTGGAGAGGTGAGCCCATGATAACCTCATGAGGTTCAACAAGACCAAGTGCAAAGTCCTGCATCTGCTCCAGGGCAATCCCAAGCACTGATATAGGCTGAGCAGGGACTGGCTTGAGAGCAGCCCTGAAGAAAAGGACTTGGCGGTGCTGCTGGATGAGAAGCTCAACATGAGCCAGCAGTGTGCACTTGCAGCCCAGAAAGCCAATCCCATCCTGGGCTGCAGCAAGAGAAGCAGAGCCAGCAGGTCGAGGGAGGTGATTCTCCCCCTCTGCTCCACTCCGGTGAGACCCCACCTGGAGTACTGTGTCCAGTTCTAGACCCACTATTACAGGAAGGATCTGGAGGTGCTGGAAGGTGTCCAGAGATGGGCCACAAGGATGAGCAGAGGGCTGGAGCTCCTCTACTATGGAGACAGACTGAGGGAGCTAGCGTTGTTCAGTCTGGAGAAGAGAAGGCTCTAAAGAGACCTTTTTGTGGTCTTCCAGTATCTGAAGGGGTTACAAGAAAGCTGGAGAGGGACTTCTGAGGGTGTCAGGTAGGGATAGGACTAGGGGCAATGGAAAAAAATAGAAATGGATAGATTGAGATTGGATGTTAGGAAGAAGTTCCTACCCATGAGGGTGGTGAGACACTGGCACTGGTTGCCCAGGGAGGTTTGGAAGCCTCCTCCCTGGAGGTTTTGAAGGCCAGGCTGGATGTGGCTGTGAGCAACCTGCTCTAGTGTGAGGTGTCACTGCCCATGGCAAGGGGATTGGAACTGGATGATCTTTGAGGTCCCTTCCAACCCTAACAATTCTCTGATTCTATGAGTCCTGTAGCGATGTCATTTTCTTCCTTTCACATATCTTTATGCCATCTGAACCACAGTATCACAGTATCACCAAGGCTGGAAGAGACCTCAAAGATCATCGACTCCAATCTGTCACCACAGACATCATGACTAGACCAAGGCACCAAGTGCCACGTCCAGTCCCTCTTGAACACCTCCAGGGACAGTGACTCCACCACCTCCCTGGGCAGCACATTCCAATGGCTAACAACTCTTTGTGAAGAACTTTCTCCTGACCTCGAGCCATTGGAATTGGCTGCCTGTGGAGGTGGTGGAGTCACCATCATTGGAGGTGTTCAGGAGGAGACTTGATGGGGTGCTTGGTGCCATGGTTTAGTTGTTGGGTGGGCTGGATTGGTTGATGGGTTGGACGTGATGATCTTGAAGGTCTCTTTCAACCTGGTGTATTGTATCGTATTGTATTATTGCTGGGGTTGTTCAGACTGGAGAAGAGGAGGCTCAGGGGGAGATCTTATTGCTTTCCACAACTACCTGAAGGGAGGTTGTAGCCAGGTGAGGGTTGGTCTCTTCTCCCAGCCAACCAGCACCAGAACAAAGGACACAGTCTCAAGCTGCACCAGGGGAAGTTTAGGCTCAAGGTGAGGAGGAAGTTCTTCACAGAGAGAGTAATTGGCCACTGGAATATGCTGCCCAGGGAGGTGGTAGAGTCCCCATCCCTGGAGGTGTTCAACAAGGGATTGGATGTGGCACTTGAAGCCATGATTTAGTTGTCATGAGTTGTTAGGTATGAGGAAACAGGTTGGACTCGATGATCCCTGAGGTCTTTTCCAACCTGGTTGATCCTATGATTCTATTGTATTGTAAACTTCCCCTGATGCAGCTTGAGACTGTGTCCTCTTGTTCTGGTGCTGGTTGCTAGAGAGCCAGCCATACAGATTGTAGAATCCTGGCATGGTCTGGGTTGGAAGGGACCTCCAAAGTCCTCATCCAGTCCAACCCCCTCTGCAGTCAGCAGGGGCATCCTCAACTACATCAGGCTGCTCAGAACCTTGTCAAGCCTGACCTTGAATATGCCCAGGGATGGGGCCCAAATCCCCTGGGCGATCTGTTTCAGTGTCCCACTACCCTCGTGGTGCAGAACTTGTTCCTAACATCCAATCTCATGCCCTTCTCTACTCTACTGATAATTTGGGGTAAAAATGGGCAGTAAATTGGAAAGAAAAGGAAGGGCTGATGCCAGCTGTTATGCTATGACCGTTATCTTCACTGTCTTAGCAAATCATGCCTCAAGAGTTTTCTGGCTCGTTCTGTACACGCTCCTTCAAGAAGGGCAAAAGTTCACTCACGATAAAGAACTTGAGTCCAAGTTTCACAGCAGAGATTCACATTTCCCTCAAATTTAAGAGAAAGATTGTTGAGAAATGAAGACCTTAGTTTCAGCTTCTTCATACAAAACACAGACAAGAGGGCCAGAAGACAGTTTGGGTTGACCTCCTTTTTTTTGTTCAAAAATGTCCATATTCTTCCTTCATTTTTCTTCTGTTTCTTTCCATCTGAGGATGGAAAGATCTTCTAAACACTGAGTCATATTTTATTCTAACTTGTACCAAGGAAAATCTGAAGTAGCTCCACTCAAGTCAATAGAAACTATTTTAAGGCTAAACAAGCAACTTAATCAGAAGACACAGCATTGCTTCTTAAATTCCCCTCCCCCCCCCCCCCCATTTGTTTGGAATCCTGTTGATTGTGAGCATTAGCACCTGACTCATTCCCTAGTGGATTCCCTCATAACAACTTATCAGGACTGACATTAGCTTAACAGAAAACTCAGCCAGCTCAGACACTATGCCAGATTATGACCTCAGTTAGATGCAACTCAGGTCCACAGTTGCCTGCTTTCTGCATGACCAAAAGCAGAATTTGGCCCTGGGCTTTCATTTTTGAGCTCCACATTAGCAAATTGTTTCCAAACACGATACCATTCAAGAAATTTAAAAGGGAATAAATGTTCTTTGCAATTTCCCTTCGTTTCTAGCAGTCCCAAAATATGTGTTTGATCTTTTCTAAACAAGTCTGGCACAGTACTCTGCTTGTAAATCCAACCTTGACACATGCATTTGCATCCAACAGTTTGATGAGCAGAATCACTGCCTTGACCTCCATCAGAAACAGTGTGGCCAGCAGGAGCAGGGAAGTCATTCTGCCCCTGGACTCAGCACTGGTTAGGCCACACCTTGAGTCGTGTGTCCAGTTCTGGGCCCCTCAGTTTAAGAAGGACATTGAGACACTTGAATGTGTCCAGAGAAGGGCAATGGGGCTGGGGAGAGGTCTGGAGCACAGCCCTATGAGGAAAGGCTGAGGGAGCTGGGGGTGTTTAGCTTAGAGAAGAGGAGGTTCAGGGGAGACCTTCTTGCTGTCTACAACTACCTGAAAGGTGGGGGTTTGTCTCTTCTCCCAGGCAACCAGCACCAGAACAAGAGGACACAGTGTCAAGTTGTGCCAGGGGAAGTTTAGGCTGGAGGTGAGGAGAAAGTTCTATACAGAGAGAGTTGTTAGCCATTGGAATGGGCTGCCCAGGGAGGTGGTGGAGTCACTGTCCCTGGAGGTGTTCAAGAAGGGATTGGATGTGGCACTTGGTGCCATGGTTTAGTAGTCATGAGGTGTTGGGTGACAGGTTGGACTTGATGATCTCTGAGGTCTTTTCCAACCTTATTGATTCTATGATTCTATGAGCTGCCAAGTTCTCTGCTGCTTTCCATTCACCTGTATCTTAACTGAAGCAACACTGAGCTTGAAATCACAAACTGCACCTCTGCGTCTATTCAGGCAAGAAAGAGGCCTTCATGACGTGGTCAGAGAAGACAGTTCTGAGGTTTGACATGCTTTCATCCCAGAGATGTAGGTTTAGGGTTAGATAAAGGGAGCATAGGATAGAGAAGAGGCATATGTGTGATTTTGCCTTTTTCTAGGAGAGCATCTAATTATGTGCAGGCTTCCCATCAGTGCCAGTGGTAGGAAAACTCACCTTCTACTCCTGCTTGTAACTCAGCAAAGCTCTTTATGTTCCCATTGTCAGAGAGGCCTGAGAACTTATTATCCCCATGTGTTCACCTCCCAAAAGCTCCTAAGGATGTGATTGCTTTCTTTTGTTTTGTTTTTTTGCAGTGGGCTGCCTTCCATATTTTCTAGCAGCAGCTTGAGATCAGGTTAGGAAGATGCTGCTGGTCTTTCACAGGATAAAGTGAACATGCTCCCCATTTTGCTAGACCTGACAATATCCTGTGTTAAAACATTGACACACGACCTTCACTTGTAATCTGCCCAGAATCTGTGCTTGCTAACTTAAACTCACCACAGATTGCCAGGGCCAGTACCTAGTCAGGCAAGAATATGAGAGGGAAGGAGGAGTGTCCCTCTTTCCCCCTCAGCTTTGCTCCCACGACTCTTCAGGTTCAGCTCGTTAGGCGCAGCTCTGCCTGCAGCAAGGGGAGCAGGGGCTGCTCACCCAATCCTCCCTGCTGAGAGGAAGTGGGTGGAGAGCAAATATTAAGATGACAAAAGTGCAGAGAGCCCAAGCTTCACCCCACTCTGCTTCCTGGCGAGCCAAAGGAGCTGGCTGGGAGCATGGGAGAGTAAACTGCTCCACGAAGAAAAAAACACAAGAAGGATGAAATAATTGCCTCTTGTAGCAGAGCAAAGGGAGTGCATGTGATGGTGGAGGGGAAGGAGGGAGGAATTGTGACTCTTGACTCACAATATATTCTCTACTCTGTTCCTGGGGAGATGCAGCTGTGCATCTCCCCTTGTATAGGCTACGCTGTAAAGCTACACCGCCGTCCAAAGTAAGCATCCCTAATTCTCCCACTTCCTGAAGCACAAGAGCATTTGGTTCCTTGTTAATCAGGGATTTCTACTGTGCAAATTGAAATCTAGGAGCAGGCTTTTCCTATGTGCAGAATTAAAAGCCTCTCCCTTGATTGTTTTGTTTGTTCCTGGGGAAAACTACTGAACTGTTACAGCTGATTTGCATTGGGCTGTTCCTCTTTTAAGGCCAATTCCAAGTTATTCTGAATTCCTCAAGGCACCTGAGATCTTCTGGTACAGCCATCCATAGATACCTTTGGCAATGCTTTCCACATCCTTTTCCCTCCCTCTGCTTGCTTCTCAGTTCCTTGTGGCTTCACTGGAGCAAGGACTCTTTCCCTGTCCTGCCACTTCAATAGGAATAAATATGGCATGGAAGTACTTCTGATTTTGGCCAGATGACTCACTGGACTTTGGTCAGGGCCAGCAGAATGTTGGGAAGAACCTGAAGGAAGAAGTTGTTCCAGTGGGTGGAACTAACCACAGCCTAAACCTCATGAGAGGAAGGTCTACACGTTCACCCTCCCCTTTCTTTACACATGACTTTGGGCTTTCATAACCTTGGAAAAATCATATAATCTGCCTAGGCTTTAGTTGCCAAACTCTTAGTAGGATTCTTGCATGAAATATAGAGGGTGCCTATGACAAGAGGTGAACAAATGTCTGTTAAAACAAAATCACTGTTTCTGTCCCCACACGCTGACAGGTACCTTAATCCAGCCCCTTTTAAAGGTAGAATCAGAATTTCTTCAGCAAGAGCTTTTCTAGAAGGACATGCCAGGTCCTCAGTGAGTAAGGAGAGGCAAGGCCTGCTGTTGGACATCTCCTTGCCATGCCCAGTTTAAAGCCTTGCTTTTCTCTCCAGTGTCTGGATATCATATACGTAGCGAGAGACAGCACGTGCTAAAGTACTCCCAACCCTCAATGTTTTGCTTTAAAGTATTTTTTGCTTTAAAGTCAATAGTAGGCTGAACATGAGCCAGCAGTGTGCCCAGGTGGCCAAGAAGGCAAAAAAGCATCCTGGCCTGGCTCAGGAATACTGTGGCCAGCAGGAGCAGGGAGGTCACTCTGGCCCTGTACTCAGCACTGGTTAAGCCACACCTTGAGTCCTGTGTCCAGTTCTGGGCCCCTCAGTTTAGGAAAGATGTTGAGTTGCTGGAAGGTGTCCAGAGAAGGGCAACAAAGCTGGGGAGGGGTTTGGAGCACAGCCCTGTGAGGAGAGGCTGAGGGAGCTGGGGTTGTTTAGCCTGGAGAAGAGGAGGCTCAGGGGAGACCTTCTTGCTGTCGACAACTACCTGAAGGGAGGTTGTAGCCAGGTGGGGGTTGGTCTCTTCTCCCAGGCAACCAGCACCAGAACAAGAGGACACAGTCTCAAGCTGCACCAGGGGAGGTTTAGGCTGGATGTTAGGAAGAAGTTCTTCCCAGAAAGAGAGATTGGCCATTGGAATGTGCTGCCTAGGGAGGTGGTGAAGTCACCATCACTAGAGGAGTTCAAAAAAGGATTGGATGTGGCACTTGAAGCCGTGGTCCTGAGGTGTTAGGTATTAGGTAATAGGTTGGACTTGATGATCTGTGAGGTCTTTTCCAACCTGGCTGATTCTATGACTCTATGACTCTATGATACATACACTTTCATATATATATGAAATAAATAAATTATATATATATGTGTGTATATATATATATATATATAATATTTTTCCCCTAAGATATGTATTTGGAATGTGAATGTGAATACACATCAGACCATTCTACATCACAGGCTCTCTACAAAAGTGCACTTTCATAGCCCTTCTCCAAGCAGAGGGACCTAGGAGAGGGACAAAGTTCTGATAACCTGAGAGGGGTTTCCCTTTCTCCTCCGGGCATCAGGTTAGGCAAAATCCATCTCAGGCATTTAAAAACAGAACACGAGTATCTATTATAAATCATAGAATCACAGAATTGTCAGGGGTGGACAGGACTTCAAGGATCATCCAGTTCCAAGCCCCCTGCCATGGGCAGGGACACCTCACACTACAGCAGGTTGCTCACAGCCACATCCAGCCTGGCCTTAAAAACCTCCAGGGAGGAGGCTTCCACCACCTCCCTGGGCAACCTGTGCCAGTGTCTCACCACCCTCATAGGGAAGAACTTCTTCCTAACATCCAATCTGAATCTACCCATTTCTAGTTTTGTCCATCCCCCCTAGTCCTATCCCTCCCTGACACCCTCAAAAGTCCCTCCCCAGCTTTCTTGTAGCCCCCTTCAGATACTGGAAGGTCACAATAAGGTCTCCTCAGAGCCTTCTCTTCTCCAGACTGAACAGCACCAGCACTGTCAGTCTGTCTCCACAGGAGAGCAGCTCCAGCCCTCTGATCATCCTCATGGCCCTTCTCTGGGCACGTTCCAGCACTTCCAGATCCTTCCTGTAGTAGGGGCTCCAGAACTGGACACAGTGCTCCAGATGGGGTCTCACCAGAGCACTGTAGAGGGAGAGAAGCACCTCCCTTGACCTGCTGGCTATGCTTCTCCTGATGCAGCCCAGGGTACAACTGGCCCTCTCGGTTGCAAGTGCACACTGGTGGCTCATGTTGAGCTTCTCATCCAGCAGCACCGCCAAGTCCTCTTCTTCAGGGCTGCTCTCAAGCCAATCACTGCTCAGCCTGTGTCAATGCTTGGCATTGCCCTGACCCAGATGTAGAATCCTGCGCTTCACCTTAACACATTCCATGGCCTCCCTTGCTTTTTCCTTAAGGATACACCAATTACAGTCATGCCTTTGATGTGTCCAAAGGCCAGGTTTGAACCCACACAGAACTGTGAGGAGGTGAAAGAAGTGAGCTTCATCTGGAAAGCTGCTCTTAACTTTAATGATGGAGAGCTTAAACCCTCAAAGCATCTCTCTGACGAAAGTAAGAGGAACTGTGACTATTGCCTGATTTTCATACCAAACAATTAATCAGCCCTGCTTGAGCCAAAGTAGGTCCAGGTTGACTTGAAAGGTTAATGGATCTTCAAATTGCTTAAAAAAAAAATAAACACTCAGATGTTCTTTCAGGACTGGCAGGAAACATGAAACCAGGCCTCTTTGGTGTGGCTTGGGCTCATTACAAACATCTTGCAGGCTTTGGAAACTGCTTTTGATGATCAGCCTAACTTCCCTTCCCTTCCTTTAAGCCCATTTCTCCTGATTGCTCTCCTTCACCCCACCCTAGAGTGAATGCTCTCTCTCACCAGTGCTTATGCTTTCAAGGTCTTTGCACTAGGTTTTCTGTCATGCCCCTTCTGTCAGCACCTAGCAAAGCCTTCGTGTTCAAGGCAGTTAAACAAGCCTTCCAGTCGTTTTTTGCTGTTCCTTCATCATTTCATTTCCATTTGACAATGCCTTCCAGCTTTCAAGCACCTTTCCCAGTCTTTCTGCTGTGTTCCCAATTTTTCTGCCGTGTTACAAAGATTCCTTCCTCCCTCTGCAATGACATTACTCAGTATTTGCATTGATTATCTGGCCAACATCTTTGTCAATGACGTTGATGAGGGGACAAAGTGTCTGCTTAGCCAGTTTGCTGGTGATACCAAGCTGGGAGGTTTGGCTGACACACCTGTAGTCTGTGCAGCTGTTCAGTGAGACCTGGACAGACTGAGAGCTGGGCAGAGAGGGACCTGCTGAGGTTCAACAAGAATAAGTGCAGAGTCCTGCACCTGGGAAGGAATAATAAACTGCACCAGTACAGGTTAGGAGGTGATCTGCTGGGGATCAGCCCTGTGGAGAAGGACCTGGGAGTCCCGGTGGACAACAAGTTATCCATTGAACAGCAATGTGCCCTGGTGGTCACTAAGGCCAATGGGATCCTGGGGTGCATTCAGAGGAGTGTGTCCAGCAGATGGAGGGAGGTTCTCCTCCCCCTCTACTCTGCCCTGGTGAGACCTCACCTGTAGTATTACATCCAGTTCTGGGCTCTCCCAGTTCAAGAGGGACAGGCATCTACCCAAGAGAGTCTAATGGAGGGCTGCAAGGATGCTGAAGGGACTGGAGCACTGCCTGATGAGGAGAGCCTGAGAGACCTGGGGCTGCTTAGGCTGGAGAAGACTGAGAGGGGATTTAATAAGTGTTTATAAATATCTGAGGGCTGGGTGTCAAGAGGGAGGGGACAAACGCTTCTCAGCTGCACCCTGTGATAGGACAAGAGATAATGGATATAAACTACAGCACAGGAGGTTCCACCTCAACATGAGGAAGAACTTCTTCACTGTGAGAGTCACAGAGCACTGGAACAGGCTGCCCAGAGAGGTTGTGGAGTCTCCTTCTCTGGAAACATTCCAGACCCATCTGGATGTGTTCCTGTGTGACCTTTATGTTAGAGTCTATGGTCCTGCTCTGGCAGGGGGGGTTGGACTTGATGATCTCAGGTGGTCCCTTGCAACCCTGTACATCCTGTGATCCTGAGGTTAAATACTGTTCCTTTCCAAGGTCTTAGATCATTCCTGGGTCTGATCAGGTGTTTCTCCTTTCTACATTTCTTTTCCCCTCTATAACATTGCTCAATGTCAATAGTCCCCCAGCACACTGACTTTTTAATTTCTACTTTGACTCATGTTTTGCAATTTTTTTGCCAATATTTTATGCCTCCATCTCCCCAGCAGTGACTGTATTCCTCTTTGCTCACTGCTGTTTGCATCCCTCCCAAATTCAGCTGCAAATTTAATTTGTTTGCCGCTTGCCCTTCCTGCCATTAGCAAGCAGTAATGGAAAGATTAACTAACACACAAACAGTTTATCAGTTTCAATCAGCCACTACCATGATTTAATTCTGGTCTTTTCCATTCCTCTGTTTGCAAATGGCTAGCACACAGGTCTAGTCAAGTCACTGGAATTTATTGATTTAGCTAAGGATATGTCCTTTAGAATTACTGTTGCTTTGGACAGTGTGCAGGGCTGCACAGCAAATAATATGTTGAAATGCTTCAGCTTTTGTGGAAATTGTTTGCCCAGTTGTGGCTGAAATTCTCTGTCATGACTCAGATGTGGCTGAGTGCTCATCTCAGATGGCAACGCTTTCATTTCCTTGCATTTCATGCTTGTCATTGATCAATCAAACTTCTATATGGCATTACAAACCCCCCAGCTGGCAGCAGGATACCTGCATGACCTTGCAAACATCAACATCATCACTGCAAACCATGCAAACCATCACTGGACGTGTTTAGAAAGAGACTGCATGGGGTGCTTGGTGCCATGGTTTAGTTGATTAGATGGTGTTAGATAATAGGTTGGACTCAATGATCTCAAAGGTCTCTTCCAACCTGGTCTATTCTTTCTCTTCTCTTCTCTTCTCTTCTCTTCTCTTCTCTTCTCTTCTCTTCTCTTCTCTTCTCTTCTCTTCTCTTCTCTTCTCTTCTCTTCTCTTCTCTTCTCTTCTCTTCTCTTCTCTTCTCTTCTCTTCTCTTCTCTTCTGCTTCTGTGTATTCCAGCTTCTGCTTGTCAAAACAATGGCAACCTTTCTACTGCATCAATATTAACCAAGATAAAGGCTTATGGAGTGCTCAGATATCACTTACAGGAGAATCATAGAATAGTTAGAGTTGGAAGGGACTTCAAGGATCATCTAGTTCCAACCCCCCTGCCATGGGTAGGGACACCTCACACTGCAGCAGATTGCCCAGAGACACATCCAGCCTGGCCTTCAAAACCTCTGAGGATGAGGCTTCTACCACCTCCCTGGGCAACCTGTGCCAGTGTCTCACCACCCTCATGGGGAAGAACTTCTTCCTAACATCCAATCTGAATCTACCCACTTCTACTTTATTTCCATTCCCCCTAGTCCTATCCCTACCTGACACCCTCAAAAGTCCCTCCCCAGCTTTCTTGCAGCCCCCTTCAGATACTGGAAGGCCACAATAAGGTCTTCTCAGAGCCTTCTCCAGATTGAATGGCTGAACAGCCCCAAGTCTGTCCTCATAGAAGAGGACCTCCAGCCCTCTGGTCATACTCTTGGCCCTTCTCTGGACAAGTTCCAGCACCTCCAGTTCCTTCCTGTAATAGGGGCTCCAGAACTGGACACAGTACTCCAGGTGGGGTCTCACCAGAGCAGACTAGAAGGGGGAGAATCACCTCCCTTGACCTGCTGGTTATGCTTCTCTTGATGCAGCCCAGGATAACAATGGCTTTCTGGCCTGCAAGTGCAGAATGGTAAAAGAAAGCAGGATGATTTACACTGAGAACCATTATGGAAATACAGTTGTTGAGATGTCTCTAAAACAAACAGGCATCTCCCATGCAGTATCACACTGCAATACTGTTGTGCCTTGTGTGGAGAGAAGAAATCTTTGATTTTGCTCTCTTAGAAAGGCAAACCCAGGCAGATCTTTGATGGAGAAAGCAACAGATGTTAGGGTGTATATCTAAGGTAATAAAACCCCAGTAGCTTTCTGTAGAATCCCTTATTATGTAGATGTAGAAAGGAATTGGTCTCTTCTCCCAGGCAACCAGCACAAGAGGACACAGTCTCAAGCTGCACCAGGGGAAGTTTAGGCTGGAGGTGAGGAGAAAGTTCTTCCCAGAGAGAGTCATTGGAATGTGCTGCCCAGAGAGGTGGTGGAGTCACCGTCCCTGGAGGTGTTCAAAAAAGGCTTGGATGTGGCACTTGGAGCCATGGTTTAGTTGTCCTGAGGCGTTAGGTATTAGGTAATAGGTTGGACTTGATGATCTCTGAGGTCTTTTCCAACCTTACTGGTTCTATGATTCTGTGATTCTGTGAAATGTAGATGGAATTTTCATGCTGGAGTGAGCAGCTGTCTTGCTGTGCTTTGCTCAGCTAGTCCATTTAAAAGCAAAAGGAAATGTCAGTGGCTCAGTAGGCTGAGCTCCATCTCCATGAGAGATTAGCTAGACACCATTCACTGGGGCTCAGTGCTCAGGTGTGTCATCTCTTCTGGAAATGAACTTGCATGATTGAAAGCAGCTGACCTGCTGCAAAGATCCTGAAGCTCTTGGTGGCCTTATCCTCAGATATGACTGTAGCTGCAGTCCCCAGCCCATCTGCGAGAAGAATGCTTTCGTCTCAAATTCCTTCACTCTGACAGTCCGGTTGGCCCTGAGGATGGGAGGGTTAACACTTAAAGCTGCCATAACTCGGTCCCACTTGATTTTGTCTCTGAATTCTTCAGCTTCCTGGTGGATCTGGCTCTTGGGAAAGCTTTAGCTTCAATCCATATGTGTTGAAATTTCCCTATCTTGAGAAGTGGAAATGTTCAGGAGGTCACAAAGTCTCTGGGGGCATTCAGCACTCCGCAACAATCTACTTTCATCACTTCCTCCACAGGCACACACTGCACAAATAATCAATTGCTTTCCTGAAACCCAGTGCAAAATTTCAGGCATAAAAATCTCATACTCCCATCTTTCAGGGTGCAGTGATTTTTTGTTTGTTAGTTTTCTTGGTCTATACTCACTGGAGGGCAATGAAGGTGGGGAAGGGCCTGGAGAATAAATCTGGTGAAGACCAGTGTAGTGTTACAGGCTGGGGTCAGAGTGGCTGGAGAGTGGCCAGGCAGAAAGGGACTTGGGGGTACTGGTTGACAGGAGATTGAACATGAGCCAGCAGTGTGCCCAGGTGGCCAAGAAGACCAATGGCATCCTGGCATGCATCAGGAATAGTGTGGCCAGCAGGAGCAGGGAGGTCATTCTGCACCTGTACTCAACACTGGTTAGGCCATACTTTGATTCCTGTGTCCAGTTCTGGGCCCCTCAGTTTAGGAAAGATGTTGAGTTGCTGGAAGGTGTCCAGAGAAGGGCAACAAAGGTGGGGAGGGGTTTGGAGCACAGCCCTGTGAGGAGAGGCTGAGGGAGCTGGGGTTGCTTAGCCTGGAGAAGAGGAGGCTCAGGGGAGACCTTATTGCTCTCTACAGCTCCCTGAAGGGAGGTTGTAGCCAGGTGGGGGTTGGTCTCTTCTCCCAGGCAACCAGCACCAGAACAAGAGGACACAGTCTCAAGCTGCACCAGGGGAGGTTTAGGCTGGATGTTAGGAAGAAGTTCTTCCCAGAAAGAGAGATTGGCCATTGGAATGTGCTGCTCAGGGAGGTGGTGGAGTCACCATCACTGGAGGTGTTTATGTAGAGACTGGATGGGGTGCTTGGTGCCATGGCTTAGTTGATTAGATGATGTTGGGTGATAGTCTTTTGCAACCTGGTCTATTATATTCTATTCTATTCTATTCTATTCTATTCTATTCTATTCTATTCTATTCTATTCTATTCTATTCTATTCTATTCTAACTGAAGGAGCTGGGGCTGCTTAGTTTGGAAAAAGAGGAGGTTGAGGGGAGACCTCATCGCTCTACAGCTGCCTGAAAGGACATTGTAGACAGAGTGGTGCTGGTCTCTTCTCACAGGTAATTAGTGATAGAACAAGAGGGAATGGCCTCAAGCTATGACTGGGTAAGTTTAGATTGGACATTGGAAAACATTTTCTCAGGGCAAGAGTGGTCAGGCATTGGAATTTGCTGCCCCTGGAGGTGGTTGAGTCCCCAAGCCTGGAAGTGTATAAATGTGGTTTGGATGTGGTGCTTGGGGATATGTTTTAGGGGTGAGCCTTGTAGAGTAGGGTTCTGGGTTGGACTTGGTGATCCTGAAGGTCTTTTCCAACCTGAATGTTTCTGTGATTTCTGTGGGTTTTGGCTGTCCCCCGAGCACAGAAGGGCTGCATTGCTTCTCAGCTTAGCAGGATGAGGGGATCAACAGGGCATTCTGCTACTAGTTGCTCTCCGTGAGTTTGTGAAAGCAGTGCTTAGCAAGCAAGGAGGGTAACTGCTTTGTAGTCTTTGGCAGAAGCCTGAAGAAGCTGTCAGCCACCACAAACAACCAGGAGTTGCTCAAGCTGCGAAACGAAAGCTGCTTTTAAATAGTTCAGCAAGCATCGAACGCTGCAAGCCGATTTCCATAAATCATGTCGGGTATTACGAAGCCGAATGCACAGCTCATGACTCACTTTTCCTTCCATTCCAGTTCCTCTTAGCAATGAGGGGAAATGCAAATACTTAGGCAGCATCTCACAGTACTGGGGTTTAATTGTTTCCACCAAACATATTAAATGGCACTTTGCTCTTCAGCTGTGTAGACTGCTCAGCGACTGATCAAAAGCAAGCAGCTCAGATTTAGATCTGAATCACCACGAACAAAGCTAAGCAAAGCTTTCCAGCACTACATAAAGTGTTGAGTCTGAAAAGAGCAGAAAGTGATTTGCCAGAATCTTCTGGGGATTTACTTTGTTGATGGAAGCAATAGGTGAGCTTACTTAATTCCCCTAAAATTAGGTCATCCCTGAGACCTCTAAGTTGGACAGCACAGTGGTAAGCAGGAATAGAAACCATTACATTGAGTAAAACTTAACTACAGCTGGAAGATCAAACAACTTTGCAATGCAGGAGCTTCTCTTTTCTTTGGTGTTTGTTTTTCCCCACTGTGGCACAGATGTCAGCCACCCTGAAGTCAAACTTCCTTAGTGCAAACTAACAGCCAACTATATATATATATATTTGGGGGGACCATGTGGCTAAGTTGGTAGCACGTAAGACTCTTACTGGGAAGGTCGTGAGTTCAAGCCTGCAGTGGGCAGGAGAGTTCTCTCTGGGCAGCAATGTCCTCCCTCCTCAAGAGGGGACTGGACTTGGTGCCATGGTCTAGTCATGGGGTCTGTGGTGACAGGTTGGACTGGATGATCTTTGAGGTCTCTTCCAACCTTGGTGATACTGTGATACTGTGATACTGTGATATTACCAAGACAGACAGTTGTTCCTGCCATGCCGTGGTATGTTCTCCCACAAATTCTCTGGACCATTTACAAAGCCTCATAGTCACTTAACTTCAACTCCTTGCTCCTGGATCTTTGCTCTTGTTGCCATGTTTGCAAACACAGAATCACAGAATCAGTCAGGTTGGAAGAGACCTCCAAGATCATCAAGTCCAACAGATCACCCAGTTCCTCATCCAGGCTTTTCCTAAACACCTTCAGGGACATCAACCCCACTACCTCCCTGGGCAGCTCATTCCAATGGCCAATCACTCTTTCTGTGAAGATCTTCTTTGTAAAATCAAGCCTAAACTTCCCCCTGCACAGCTTGAGACTGTGTCCTCTTGTTCTGTTACTGGTTGTGTGGGAGAAGAGATCATCCTCACCTGGCTACAACCTCCCTTCAGGTAGTTGTAGACAGCACGAAGCTCTCCCTGAGCCTCTTCTTCTCCAGGCTAAACACCCCCAGCTCCCTCAGCCTCTCCTCACAGGGCTGTGCTCCAAACCCCTCCCAAGCTTTATTGCCCTTCTCTGGAAACGTTCCAGCAACTCAACATCTTTCCTAAACTGAGGGGCCCAGAACTGGACACAGGACTCAAGGTGTGGCCTGACCAGTGCTGAGTACAGGGGCAGAAGGACTTCCCTGCTCCTGCTGGCCACACTATTCCTGATCCAGGCCAGGATGCCACATTTGCAAGCCAGAGTAAGAAGGCACTACAAACATCCAGAGGGACCAACTGAAGGAAATTAATATCTTCCTACCTTAATTAATGTCTTCCTACCTTAATATATCTTCCAGTGCTTTTCCACACAGCAGAGTGCTTTTTAAGCCAATCTGAGAACTCTGTGCTCTCTGCCTAATGTTAAATTACCTCTAGCAAGAGCTCAAATCATCAGAGGTGCATCCCAACTTCTGGAATGGCACACAGAGCAGCATAATACAATGGCAGATCTGGTCCAAATCTTCTTAGTGGCTCAGGAAATAAACAGGTTTCTGGCATACATCCCAAGATGTGGAATGGCAAAAGAATTGGGTGATGGAGAGAAACAGAAAACACAGTGGGTATCCCAGAAGCCTGACCAGGTTTGGGTGCTAATACCTACCCTAGGTAGTTGTCCACTCTCTTTGTGGCACAGGCTCTAAATGTGATGAGTAGCCTACATTTACATCCAGCCACTATTGAGTTCTGAGTCAAATGATGAGCCTTCCATAAGCTGATAGGTCAACCAGGGATACATTTTGGTGTGAATCCAGGGAAGGTGCTGGATAGTATTTCCTGGTTTCACTCTGTCTGACCTCTTCTAAAGCTCCATGGCTTCTAGGATAGGTATGTAGTAGGTCCTGCACAGTAAGATAATTATATTGTTCAGATGGATGTGTCATTATATCTAATACATCACAGAATCACAGAGTGGTTTGGGTTGAAAGGAATCTGTTGAAATCTTGCCTTGGAATGCAAGTCTCCTCTAGTAGAGGTAACTTACTCACTGGGCTGTATTGAGTAAGCACATTTTCCTGCTTTGTGAATTACACTGTGCAACCTTTGAAACATGTCCAGAAACATCAGGATGATTTGCTTTGAAAACATTGAGACATAAACATTTGAAAGCTTTACATTTTCCTCTCCTTTTTTATCAGTTTAACAACACACACACAGAGTACAAATATCAAATTCTCTTCAATTTAGATGGGCAAAAAATTCCATTTGGGGCAAGGAGGTATTTTTCAAAAGCATTATGACCCAACCCTACGCAGGAGGTTCCACCTCAACATGACGAGACACTTCTTTATGGTGAGGGTGATGGAGCACTGGAGCAGGCTGCCCAGAGAGGTTGTGGAGTCTCCTTCTCTGGTGATTTCAAAACTCACTTGGATGTCTTCCTGTGTGGTCTGCCTTATGGGATCCTGCTTTGGCAGGGGGTTGGACTGCATGATCTCTGGAGGTCCTTTCCAACCTCTAAAAGTTCTGTGATTCTGCAATTCTGTGATTCTGAGATCACAGTATCACAGTGTCACAATATCACTAAGGTTGGAAGAGACCTCAAAGATCATCAAGTCCAAACTGACACCCCAGACCCCATGACTAGACCATGGCACCAAGTGCCACATCCAATCCCCTCTTGAACACACCCAATCCCCTCTTGAACACATCCAGGGACAGGGACTCCACCACCTCTCTGGGCAGCACATTCCAATGGCGAATGACTCTCTCGGTGAAGAACTTTCTCCTCACCTCCAGCCTAAACTTCCCTTGGTGCAGCTTGAGACTGTGTCCTCTTGTTCTGGTGCTGGTTGCTAGAGAGAAGAGGCCAACCTCTTCTTGGCTACAACCACCTCTCAGGTAGTTGTAGAGGGCAATGAGGTCACCCCTGAGCCTCCTCTTCTCCAGGCTAAACAACCCCAGCTCCCTCAGCCTCTCCTCATAGGGCTTCTGCTCAAGGCCTCTCACCAGCCTCGTTGCCCTTCTCTGGACACATTCAAGTGTCTCGATGTCCTTCTTAAACTGAGGGGCCCAGAACTGGACACAGGACTCAAGGTGTGGCCTAACCAATGCAGAGTACAGGGGCAGAATGACCTCCCTGCTCCTGCTGGCCACACTGTTCCTGCTGCAGGCCAGGATGCCATTGGCCTTCTTGACCACCTGGGCACACTGCTGGCTCATGTTCAGGCGGCTGTCGATCAGCACCCCCAGGTCCCTATCTGTTTGGCAGCTCTCCAGCCACTCCGACCCCAGCCTGTAGCTCTGCATGGGGTTGTTGTGGCCAAAGTGCAGCACCCGGCACTTGGACTTGTTGAATTCCATCCTGCTGGACTCCTCCCATCTGTCCAGTCGGTTGAGGTCCCTCTGCAGAGCCCTTCCACCCTCTAACTGACCAACATCTGCTCCCAGCTTGGTGTCATCTGCAAATTTGCTGATGACTGTCTCAATCCCCTCATCCAGATCATCAATGAAGACTTTGAAGAGGACGGGGCCCAGCACTGATGCGATGTCTTATGCTCAAAACAATGCCAAGGCCATAACCAACTGCAGTTTCTAGGAAATGTCCATTCCTCCTAGCTAAAATAGTGTCTTAGGTATATCCTGAGGAGCTTGGCTTCATGAACATCCTGACAATTTTGATTCATGCACTGGAATTTCTGAAGATGAAATCCAACAAGGCTGAGTTCCAGGTCCTGCACTTGGGTCGCAACAACAACCCCATGGCAAGCCACGGGTTTAGGGCTGTGTGGTTGGAGAGGGACCTGGGAATACTGGTTAATTGTTGACTGAATATCAGTGATCAGAGTGCCCTGATGGCCAAGAAACCAATGGCATCCTGGCTTGGATATGGAACACTGTGGCCAGCAGGGACAGGGAGGTGATCATCCTCCTGTGCTCAGCTCTGGTGAGGTCACACCTTCAGTGTTGTGTTCAGTTCTGGGCCCCTCAATATGGAAAGAACATTGAGGGGCTAGAGCATGTCCAGAGAAGGGCAACAAGGCTGCAGAAGGGCCTGGAGCACATGGACAACAAGAAGTCTCTGAGGGAGCTGGGGGTGTTCAGTCTGGAGAAGTGGAGGCTGAGAAGAGACCACATTGCTCTGTACAACTATCTGAGGGGAGGCTGGAGTGAGGAGGGGGCAGCCTCTTCTCCTTGGTGGCAAGCAACAAGATCAGAGGAAAAGGTTCCAGGCTGCACCAGGGGAGGTTCAGGCTGGATGATAGGAAATATTTCTTCACTAAAAGGCTTCTCAAGCATTGGAATGGTCTGCCCAGGGCAGTGCTGGAGGCACCATTGCTGGAGGTGTTCAAGCAGCCTGTGGACCTAGCACTGTGGGACAGGGTTTAGTTTTGACCCTTCAGTGCTGCGTCGAGGGTTGGACTGGATGAGCTTGGACATCTCATCCAACCAGAGATATTCCATGGTTCTGTGATTCTATGAATTCTATGAATCACAGAATCACCAAGGTTGGAAAAGACCTCAAAGATCACCAAGTCCAACCCATCACCACAGACCTCATGACTAAACCATGGCACCAAGTGCCATGTCCAATACCCTCTTGGACACCTCCAAGGATGATGACTCCACCACCTCCCTAGGCAGCACATTCCAATGGCGAATGACTCTCTTTGTGAAGAACTTTCTCCTAACATACAGCCTAAACCTTCCCTGGCTCAGCTTGAGACTGTGTCCTCTTGTTCTGGTGCTGGTTGCCTGGGAGAAGAGACCAACCCTCTCCTGGCTACAACCTCCCTTCAGGTAGTTGTAGACAGCAAGAAGGTCTCCTCTAAGCCTCCGCTTCTCCAGGCTAAGCAACCCCATCTCCCCCAGCCTTTCCTCACAGGGCTTGTGCTCGAGGCCACTCACCAGCTTCATTGCTTTTGTCTGGACATGTTCAAGAGTCTCAATGTCCTTCTTAAACTGAGGGGCCCAGAACTGGCCACAGTACTCAAGGTGTGGCCTATCCAGTGCTGAGTCCCGGGGCAGAATGACTTCCCTGCTCCTGCTGGCCACACTATTTTTGATGCACGCTACTGAAGAACCTACTAGGTTCTGCATCATGTTCCATTTTGCACCAATTTTTTTGCCAGGCACCAATCACATTGCAAGTCAGGTTTAGGAGCAGTTTGACACCCTTCCCACAAAATCCACAAGATATTTTACTTTATATTCAGTGAAATATTTAACAACATCTTTGTCACTAATGAGGTTCCTCCATGGACAAGAAAATTAGCTGCTGTGAATTGCTGCAATTCTGAGATCCCTATCCCATGGGGAGACTTTTTCTCTCTCTCTGTGTTTGTGTGTGTGTGCAGCATGACATTAAAGAGAGTCTGCAAGAGCTCCAGCCTTACTTTTCCCACCTCATCACCTGCTCCAACTTGTGTATTTTGCCAGTGCCACTTAGTTTTGAAACTAAGCAGAGCAGGGATTACATGCAGCCGCATGTTGGCGTGAATAATGCCTTCAGCTTTTGAGCTGAGCATTGTCAGGGCTTTGCTCAGCACTGTCCTGCGGACTTGTGTGTGTCAGACCTCGTGTGGCTTAGCTCTTCTGAGCCCTGTAAGAAATCTGCTGAATGGCATCTGTTTCATAATAGATTGTTGTTATTATTTTGGACTTGTTTTTAAAAGCAGAAAATCATGTATGGAGGGAAGACCAAACTGCACAGGATGAGGTCTTTTTACACAGCACAGTCTGGGCTGGGAAGTTACTACCTGAAGTAAGTTGCTGTTTGTTTAGCTATGAGAGCAACTGTATGGCAACTTGAAAATCTTAGACATTTTAAATTCATTTTATTGTCATTTTTCCTCTCCAAAGCAGAACATTGCTGCAGGCAACAGTCTAGATTTAGGTGAACTCATACTGTGACAGACTGAGAATGGAGAAAACACATTTCTTGTCCATAAAAGGACAGCTCACACATCCACAGAGGGTAGCTCTGATTTTGCTGCAGTTCCAAGCTATGAAGTAGGGACTCACTGTTGCTAAAAAGAAATTTTGCTGAGGATGGAGGATCCTCCAGTAAATTTATTTTGTTTGAGTGGGTATTTTTTTGCATTGCCATCTTAAAAAGAAAATGATTTCCCTATTTAAACAGAAAATACTGATTTTTTTCATTGATGTTTTAAGCAGATTAATTTGTTTTATTCAAGAGGTCTGATATTTCTGCAATTTATTCTGGGAAAAACACAAAGTACCCAGAGTGTCACAGCAAGCCAAGGGCAGTAATCTTTGTCCTCAGCTCAGCACTGGTGAGGCCACATCTGGATCGCAGGATCACAGGATGTCCGGGGTTGGAAGAGACCTCTGGAGATCTTCGAGTCCACACCTCCTGCCAGAGCAGGACCATAGAATCTAGCACAGGTCACACAGGAATATAGCCAGACAGGGATGGAAAGTCTCCAGAAAAGGAGACTCTACAACCTCTTTGAGGAGCCTGCTCCATTTCTCCCTTACAAGAAAGAGGTTCTTCCTCGCATTGAAGTGAAACTTCCAGTGTTGTAGTTTCCACCCATTGCCCCTTGGCCCTATTGCGGGGTGGAAGTGAAAATTCTTAAAGGTGCTTGAAATATAGATGAAACACCAAGAATAAAAAGTCAGAAAGCAGCTGCACTCATCATAAGGTGTAAAAAGCCAGTAACAACAAAGAAACAAAGAGCCTGTATATTACCCTGAGAGGTAGGACTAGATGATCCTTGAGGTGCCTTCCAACCTGGTATTCCATGAGCCTACAAATCTGTCCCTATAAAGTGTAGAAGTTCCACACCAGAATAGAATAGAATAGAATAGAATAGAATAGAATAGAATAGAATAGAATAGAATAGAATAGAATAGAATAGAATAGTAGAATAGTATCACAGTATCACAGTATAACCAAGGTTGGAAGAGACCCCAAGGATCATCAAGTCCAACCCGTCCCAACAGACCTCACAACTAGACCATGGCACCAAGTGCCATGTCCAGTCCCCTCTTGAACACCTCCAGGGACGGCGACTCCACCACCTCCCGGGCAGCCCATTCCAATGACGAATGACTCGCTCAGTGAAGAACTTCCTCCTCACCTCGAGTCTAAACCTCCCCTGGCACAGCTTGAGACTGTGTCCCCGTGTTCTGGTGCTGGTTGCCTGGGAGAAGAGACCAACCCCTCCTGTCCACAACCACCCTTCAGGTAGTTGTAGAGGGCAATGAGGTCACCCCTGGTCCTTCTCTTCTCCAGGCTAAACAGAATAGAATAGAATAGAATAGAATAGAATAGAATAGAATAGAATAGAATAGAATAGAATTTATTTGACCAGGTTGGAAAAGACTTTTGAGTCCAACCTATCACCCAACACCATCAAATCAACTAAACCATGGCACTAAGTGCCTCATCCAGTCTCCTCTTAAACACCTCCAGGGATGGTGACTCCACCACCTCCCCGGGCAGCACATTCCAATGGCCAACCTCTCTTTCTGTGAAGAACTTCTTCCTAGACTCCAGCCTAAACCTCCCCTGGTGCAGCTTGAGACTGTGTGCTCGTGTTCTGGTGCTACTTGCCTGGGAGAACAGGCCAACCCCCACTTGGCTACAACCTCCCTTCAGGTAGTTGCAGAGAGCAATAAAGTCTCCCCTGAGCCTCCTCTTCTCCAGACTAAGCAACCCCAGCTCCCTCAGCCTCTCCTCATAGGGCTTGTACTCCAAATCTTTACAGCCTCTAGCAAGCTTCTCTAGTTAACTGTTTTCCTCTTGACTCTCTCCTCCTTTGCAGATCTTACAGGTGAACAAGGTGATGTCCATCTTGTTTTATGTGATATTTCTCGCTTATCTTCGCGGCATCCAGTCTACCAACATGGACCAGAGGAGCTTGCCAGAAGAGTCGATCAATTCTCTTATCATTAAACTCATCCAGGCGGACATTTTGAAGAACAAGCTTTCCAAGCAGATGGTGGACATTAAGGAAAGCTACCCAACGGCGGCGCCGAGAGCGGACAGCCAGCAGGAGACGGATGGGGAGGAAAATGTGAAATCAGACTTCCAGCCAGTTATCTCAGTGGACACAGACCTCTTAAGGCAGCAGAGACGCTACAACTCGCCCCGCGTCCTCCTGAGCAGCGACACCCCCTGGAACCGCCGCCGCTGTACCTCACCGAGGATTACATCGGGAACTCCGTGGTGGTGAACAGAACCTCCCGGCGGAAAAGGTACGCGGAGCACAAGAGCCACCGAGGGGAATATTCCGTTTGTGACAGTGAGAGCTTGTGGGTGACGGACAAATCGTCTGCCATCGACATCCGAGGACACCAGGTGACTGTGCTGGGAGAGATTAAAACGGGCAGCTCGCCGGTGAAGCAGTACTTTTACGAGACGAGGTGCAAAGAGGCCAAGCCCGTGAAAAACGGCTGCCGGGGCATCGACGACAAGCACTGGAACTCCCAATGCAAGACCTCCCAGACTTACGTCCGAGCACTGACTTCTGAAAACAACAAACTGGTAGGCTGGCGATGGATAAGGATAGACACCTCCTGCGTCTGCGCCTTGTCCAGGAAAATAGGGAGAACATAGACCTGCATCTCTTTGACATATATAAGTTATTACTTTAAATTATATGATATGCATGTAGCATATAAAAATGTTTATATTGTTTTATATATTATAAGTTGACCTTATTTATTAAACTTCAGCAAATCTACAGTATATAAGCTTTCTCTCTCGGTAAACAAGAGCAAAGGGTGTGTGCCTCTGTTGGGGGGGCGGGGGGCAACTCCAGGTTTTTTTGGGGTTTTATGTTGTTTGTTTGTTGGGTTTTTTTTTTTAATTGTTTTTATTTTATTCCCATTTTTTTTGTTTGTTTTAATTTTAGACTATGTTTGTAACACTGCTTGTCAGCAGCATACAGGAACCTTACTGTAAAATTCTCTGTAAAATCAGTATTTTTCATTCAGTATTGTCAAGCCAGTGACTGTCATTTAGTAAACTTGTTAAAAATCAGATCAGTGGCAAGAGTTGTGTACATATTTATAACCCCCCCCACAAACACACACCCGCACACACACCCACACACACCCCACTCCTCAGAGCTCTATACATTCATGTTTAATTGGGTGCAGTGTTGAAGCCTGGCCGCCAAAAGGCAAACCGGACCAAAATCCATGTCGTAGCCTCAAGGTTATGTTGATGTCACAGGCATCAAGCAGCCACAAAACACAATGGCTCTGTATTGTGCCTGTTCTGCAGTGAAATGAGCACTTCCCCTGTGCTGGCTTTTCAAAGTGACTGCTAATAATCCAGTAGCTTTAGCTGGTGTTTTTGAACCGCATTTTAACCGCTGCCGATGTGACGTCATAAACCCGCGATGCCGTTTTCTGTGTCACAGAGAGAGCAAAATCTCAAATCCCTGTAGCAGAAACTTATTGAACCCAAGATGCAATCCGAATGGATCTTTGGTACAATGCACAAAAGGTGATTTCTTCAGGATTTAGCGTTTATTGTGACCATCCTCTTCCTCTTCACGTGAATCAGTTGTTTTCTGCTTGCATTGTTGGATCGTTCTCCCTGTCTGCGTTTTTGGATTATAAACAAAGCTGGTGGTGTCTTAGCCTTGGAAGAGCCCTTGGCTTGTACATTGCAGTCGAGAAAGAGATGGCACAGTGGCATGGATACCAAAGCCACACACTGATGTGAAGCTGTTCTGCTGTCCTCCTTAGCCATCCATTCTCCATTTTGCATGGGGGTAATAAATGTGTAGAACTGCTCAGTAACCCCAGTACCCTTTTACAGGGACATGAAAAACAGATCTGTTTTGAACAACGTGGTGACTAAAATCCAGGTAGTCCATAACTAAGAAGAAGCCCTTCAGTTCCACAAGGTGAGTTGTTCCTTAGGACAGGCACGTGTACTGGCATATATACCTCAAACTCTTCTTTGTATTGTTGCATAGCTCCACTGGGAACATTAATAGTTACACCATTTGAAAAGATGATCTATTACACATTAGCTACAAAATTACCTGGATAAGATCCTGCTGCCATCGAGGTAAATGAGAGTCTTGTCATGGCTATCAACAGAAGATTGGCCCATATGTGTCAGCTAGAGCTTAACCCACTGCCAGGGCAGAAGAAAATCCAGCCAGCCAAAAAGCACTTCAGCTATAGTGCTCTTAGAATTTTACACTGTGGCTTTCTCTGTTGTGAAGTGTTCAGCTTCCCAAATGAAAGAGCGATCAGAGTACTCCCAACCAAGCCTGCAGGATGCCTTTGTTCATACGGCTTTCACTCCTGGAGAACTAACTCCATCTTAGAGGACACAGTCTCAAACTGTGGGGAAGTTTAGGCTTGAGAAGAGGAGAAAATTCTTCATAGAAAGAGTTGTTGGCCATTGGAATGGGCTGCCCAGGGAGGTGGTGGAGTCACAGTCCCTGGAGGTGTTCAAAAAGGGATTGGACCTGGCACTTGGTGCCATGGTTTAGTAGTCATGAGGTGTTGGGTGACAGGTTGGACTTGTTGATCTTTGAGGCCTTTTCCAACCTTATTAATTCTATGATTCTAAATCTGCAACAGGTCATCAATAGCAGTGAATTGTGTGGTCCCCCCCTAATCCCTTACAGAGAGCATTACACATCATAAAACCTACACAACAACTGGACAAGAAGCTCATGAGGCCAAACACTGGAAAGGCAGTGCCTCTGAAAGTCAGGTTGGAGCATGCAGGTATAATTCTGCAGTAGAGTCCATAAAGAAAGGTTTTGGGAACCATCTAAATCTTCAACATGAGGTCATGGTATGTACCTCACAGGAAATGTCATCACCTCACAGCACTAAATCCTAACTTTGCTTCAAGCCATAATAACTTTGGGTTGAATGCTAAGGCAATTGTTAAAAGAAATGATGTAATATAAGAAGGAACTCAGTATCTCACGGATCTGATTAGAATTTTTCCAGCATTCTTCTTCCTTAGCAAACATTTAAAACCCAAAACATCCTCAACAGACTTTTTGTTTTGTTTTTGCTAGTTTTACTAGTATGAAAGTTTCAGTTTCAATTACATTTTTCTGCTTTGGCGGGGGGGGGGACACAAACAAATTTTTCAGAGCCCTGTTCCTAACATTTTGGCAAGTTTAAAAGTCTAGTTTTAGAACAGAATAGAGTAGAGTAGAGTAGAATAGAATAGAGAATAGAATAGAATAGAATAGAATAGAATAGAATAGAATAGAATAGAATAGAATAGAATAGAATTAACCAAGTTAGAAAAGAGCTTTGAGATCATCAAGTCCAACCTATCACCCAACACCATCTAATCAACTAAACCATGGCACCAAGCGCCTCATTCAGTCTCTTCCTAAACACCTCCACGGATGATGACTCCACCACCTCCCTGGGCAGCACATTCCAATGGCCAATCACTCTTTCAATGAAGAACTTCTTCCTAACATCCAGCCTAAACCTCCTCTGGTGCAGCTTGAGACTGTGTCCTCTTGTTCTGGTGCTGGTTGCCTGGGAGAAGAGCCCAACCCCCACCTGGCTACAACCTCCCTTCAGGTAGTTGGAGAAAGCAATAAGGTCTCCCTTGAGCCTCCTCATCTCCAGGCTAAGCAACCCCAGCTCCCTCAGCCTCTCCTCACAGGGCTGTGCTCCAAACTCCTCCCCAGCTTTGTTGCCCTTCTCTGGACACCTTCCATCAACTCAACATCTTTCCTAAACTGAGGAGCCCAGAACTGGACACAGGACTCAAGGTGTGGCCTAACCAGTGCTGAGTACAGGGCAGAATGACCTCCCTGCTCCTGCTGGCCACACTATTCCTGATGCAGGCCAGGATGCCATTGGCCTTCTTGGCCACCTGGGCACACTGCTGGCTCATGTTCAGCCTACTATCACCCTGAATTCACAAATAGCTTTCAGATGCTGTGAGTAACCCAGAGCAGATCTCATTATGAATCCATAACTGTAGAAATCTCCATGCTTCAGAATGGCAGATAGGTCTATCTTCATAGGAGAGGAAGAAGCAAGACTAAATTAGCTTGACTGGAGGAATGGATGTAAACTACAGCACAGGAGGTTCCATCTCCACATGAGGAGGAAATTCTTCATTATGAGGGTCACAGAGCACTGGAACAGGCTCCCCAGACAGGTTGTGGAGTCTCCTTCTCCTTCAAGACCCATCTGGATGTATTCCTGTGTGACCTGTGCTAGATTCTATGGTCCTGCTCTGGAACCAGGGGTTGGACTTGATGATCTTCTGAGGTCCCTTCCAACCCCTAACATCCTGTGATCCTGTGATTAAATCCCACTAATCAGAAACTGCTTTGTTCCTACAGCATGGCTGCCACAATTGTTTACAGCACCAAAAAAACAGAGAAATAGGCTGGGTGTTAGGAAGAAGTTCTTCCCAGAAAGAGAGATTGGCCATTGGAATGTGCTGCCCAGGGAGGTGGTGGAGTCACCATCACTGGAAGTGTTTAGGAAGAGACTGGATGGGGTGCTTGGTGCCATGGTTTAGTTGATTACATGGTGCTGGGTGATGGGTTGGACTCAATGATCTCAAAGGTCTTTTCCAATCTGGTTTATTCAATTCAATTCAATTCAATTCAATTCAATTCAATTCAATTCAATTCAATTCAATTCAATTCAATGCAATTCAATTCAATTATTTTCTGTTCTATTCTATTCTATTCTATTCTATTCTATTCTATTCTATTCTATTCTATTCTATTCTATTCTATTTGAATCGATTCAAATCCATTTGAATCGATTCAAATCAATTCGATTAGAAATTCTATTGAAAGATGGGCAAGGAAACATAGCTTTATAGCAACACAAACAAATATCAGGATTGATCTGAATGCCTTTATTTCCTCTGTAAAACTAGCAACAGGAACTGGCCTTTGACTTTTAGCTTTGACCAAGCCACTAACAAAACTGCAGCCGAGTAAGTACCAGCACCTGTCATCTGAAACACATTAAACGAGAAGGAAGCATGGTGAGTGAGGTTATTAGATCGCCTGCCTCTTTCCCACCCTGCTCTAACAATGAATGTAAGTGTTACCCTCTGGATCTGATCCATTTTGCACTAAAGTCAATGGGAAAAAAAAACAACCAAACCCAAACAACCCAACAAATCCTCACCTTCTCCAGGGGAAGCCTGATCAGGCCCCAAGCAAAGGCAAATCTGGAGATCTCAGGCCGAGAGCGGAGCGTTCGCGCACATCAGTTAAGCCTTCCTGTAAATCCTGTGTACCCATAAGATGCTGTATAATTTTGTAATGAGTTTGTAAACAAAGCCTGCAATAATAAATTTGCTAAGGTCTAATTCTCTCTTCGCTGCGGTAGCTGGGGGTGGTTTGGTCGTCAGCTTCGGTCACGGCTCAACGAGTTCAAAGCTCCTATCCCATTTTCCCCTGATTTTCCTCTTTACGTCCGTGTGTTGAGTAATCAAGCGCAATGCCCAGCTTCTCAACTCTAGTGTAATTTAAGCATTTCTAAAGCTCACTCCCATCAGGCAGCTCAGAGGCTCTGTCAGTCCTCTTTTGCCAATAGATCATTACAAACACACGTTTTACTTCGCTTTTCTCCCAGGCTGCTCTGAAATTGCCTGTCTGTGTCAAACTGTGTTTGCTCCATTTTTTTCCCTAGGTGTTTTGGGTTGGGTTTTGGGTTGGTTTTTTTTTTTCCCCAGTCCATTTAGTAACACTAAAAAAAAAAAAAAAAAAAAAAAAGGAAAAAAAAAAAAAAACAAACCACCAAGCTCCACTGAGATTTTGGGAAACCATCTGCATTTATTTTATCACCTTTGAACATGTGTTCAGGAATGAAGTCTGTGCAGCGAGTTTACTGCTACCAAGAGATTTGTGCGGCTGCACCAGGAAGAAACTTTGACTGGACTCGTACAGAGCCTGTGTTCAAAACCACTCTGCTCCATACTCTGCTGTCCCAGTGCTTTAGCAGTCACTAGTCCTCCACTCAGCTACACGGTGTGTGTATCTGCAGACGACCTCCAAACAGGAAACAAAGCCTGATTGGGAGTCCCCCAAAATCAAACATCTCTTGATACCGGTCTGCTGCCTTTTGACCTTTCCAGCAAAGGCTTTTTGTGCACCAAAGTCAAGGCTCAGAATTGTTTGTTGCACGTAGCAGAAAGGTTGTGGGATTCTCTGTTCTCCACTCTTGGTATGTGTATGGAATTCATCATGCATGGGGGAGGAGGGTGAGGAAGGGAGAAGAGGAGGAAGAGGAGAAGGAGGAGCGGATAATAAGCTCTACAGCTCGTGAGAAGTAAAAGGCTGTGCTCGGGGTTGGAAGCGTTTGAAAGTGTGGAGGGGTTGCTTTCCGAAATGCTTTCCCCTGGATTTTGTTACAGCAGATGGCAAAATGACGAAGCAAGCACAGATGTGGTGTAAAAAAAGGCAAGCAATATAAAGATAACAAAAAGTTTCCTGGGAAAGTCAGCCATTTACTGCTGCTGTAGGTCCGTGCAGCTCTCTGCAGGTTGTGGCAGAGCTCAGTGATGATGGTTCCCAGTTAAGTTATCTGACAAACATCTGTGATAACAAAAATCCTATTTTTTTTCCCTCAAACTCTTTGTATTTGCAAGCTGGATTATTTTTTATACAATTTTTTACATCTTTAGCTGCTTTGGTACCTCTGATGAGCAGCAAAGGGTACTGCTATTGTGGCCTTCCAGTATCTGAAGGGGGCTACAAGAAGGCTGGGGAGGGACTTCTCAGGCTATCAGGTAGTGACAGGACTAGAGGGAATGGAATGAAGCTGGAGGTGGGGAGATTCAGGCTGGATGTGAGGAGGAAGTTCTTCAGCATGAGAGTGGTGAAGCCCTGGAATGGGTGTCCAGGGAGGTGGTTGAGGCCCCGTCCCTGGAGGTGTTTAAGCCCAGGCTGGATGAGGCTCTGGCCAGCCTGATCTAGTGTAGGGTGTCCCTGCCCATGGCAGGGGTTGGAACTAGCTGATCCTTGTGGTCCCTTCCAACCCTGACTGATACTATGGTGAGGTCTCCAAATAAATATTTCTCCTTTACTGCTAAGCTTTGAAGCCAAAAGCACCTGAAAGTCATACTCTCACTACAGAGCTGACCTTTTGATGCCATCACTTCATGTGGCCAGACACTTTGAGCATAGGTTCCTAGTTTTAAAGAATACAGAATTAGCCAGGTTGGAAAAGACCTTTGAGATCATCAAGTCCAACCTATCACCCAACACCATCTAAGCAATTAAACCATGGTGCTAAGTACCTCATCCAGTCTTATTTTAAACAGCTCCAGTGATGGTGATTCCACCAACTCCCTGGGCAGCACATTCCAATGGCCAATCCTTCTTTCTGTGAAGGATTTCTTCCTAGCATCCTGCCTAAACCTCCCCTGGTGCAGCTTGAGAGTGTATCCACTTGTTCTGTCACTGGTTGCCTGGGGGAAGAAACCAACCTCCACCTGGCTACAACCTCCCTTCTTTAGGCTAAGCAACCCCAGCTCCCTCAGCCTCTCCTCACAGGGCTGTGCTCCAAACTCCTCCCCAGCTTTGTTGCCCTTCTCTGGACATGTTCCAGCAACTCAACATTTTTCCTAAGCTGAGGGGCCCAGAACTGGACACAGGACTCAAGGTGTGGCCTAACCAGTGCTGAGTACAGGGGTTAAATGACTTCCCTGCTTCCCTGCTTAGTTTGGAGCCCTTAGCTACACAATTAAGTGAGATCATGACCAGGCTGTTCTAAATCCTACTTGACATGTGTCTGTGTACACAGCAGTCAAGGAGCAAAGGGAGGGTGAGGCAGAGCTGCACCACCTTGCCAAGCCTTCTGCTCTGCTTTAAGTCTTGAGCTGCAATTTACATGATCAAGACCTCTGTCATCAAGGGCTGCTTCCTGCATGCCCAATGGTTGAGATAACTTGTAAATCTTTGATAGGACATTTTCTCAGCTCACATTTCTTGCCTGCCCAGAAATGTGTCTTTTGTGACTCCTGTCTGCCCAGAGGGGTTTAAGCAGCGTGTGGACTCCACCACCTCCCTGGGCAGCACATTCCAATGGCAAACAGCTATCTCTGTGAAGAACTTTCTCTTCACCTCAAGCCTAAACCTCCCCTGGTGCAGCTTGATACTGTGTCCTCTTGTTCTGGTGCTGGTTGCCTGGGAGAAGAGACCAACCCCCACCTGGCTACATGCTCCCTTCAGGTAGTTGTAGACAGCAAGAAGGTGTCCCCTGAGCCTCCTCTTCTCCAGGCTAAGCAACCCTAGATCCCTTGGCCACTGTATGGATCTTCTCTAAGAGGCTGCTCTGGCTTCAGCATGGCAGTTGTCCCCTCTTTAAAACACAGAACATTGTTACTGTAGAGCTCTGTTCCAGGGAGGAGAGTGCATCATTGATAGACCAGCTCCATTCTTTGTAAATTAAATTGGGACCCTTAAAAGAGAGCACTACTGTGTCCAGGGCAGGCTGCCAAGGAAGAAAGTATGGCTCTCCATTTATGCTAAGCAAAAATATTTCCATGGAGAATGGGAGAAAAGGAAACTAAGTGCTGAAAAAGACAGAGTCAGAGCTGTTGAGTGGCAAATGTCTTGTTGAGATTGCAAAGGAGACACATTGTTCAATTGTGATCAGCTAAAAGACTCTTTCCTGCCATGGTAAGGGTTAAAGAATTGCCATTAGATCATCTGAAACATAAATTCAAAAGGAAAATGAACCTCTATTAATTGAGGCCAACTCCACTGTGTTGATTAAGAATGAACAGTGCTCACAGAGTACAGACGATGAAGTCTTGCTCTGGGTTAGCCTTACGCAGCCCTTGTTGTCAGCACTTAGGGCTGGGGATCTCTTAAGTGGGGGCAGAATTCAGCTCAGAAGGTATTAAATCCAAATTGAACACATGAGGGGGAGCCTAAACTGAAAGCATGATCCACCACACAAGCTGAGCCAAGGTTTTAACATTAGTGTCATAAAAAACCCAACCCTGTTCATTATTTCATCAGGTTCCAGAGATTACAGTTTCAAGATACATTTTGCACTCTCTGATGTGACCAGTACAGTTGGCAGCAATTTATAAATGAAAAGGAAGGCCTGAAAATGGAAGGATGCAGTAAAATAGAAGAGGAAGCTCAGGGGAGACCTCATTGCTCTCTACAACTACCTGAAAGGTGGTTGTAACCAGGACGGGGTTGGTCTCTTCTCCAAAGCAACCAGTGCCAGAACAAGAGGACACAGTCTCAAGCTGTACCAGGGGAGGTTTAGGCTGGAGGTGAGGAGAAAGTTGTTCACTGAGAGAGTTGTTAGCTGTTGGAATGTGCTGCTCAGGGAGGTGGTGGAGTCACCGTCCCTGGAAGTGTTCAAGAGGGGATCGGATGTAGCACTTGCTGCCATGGTTTAGTAGTCACGAGGTGTTGGGTGACAGGTTGGACTTGATGATCCTTGAGGTCTTTTCCAACCTTATTGATTCTATGATTCTCTGAATACTGTCTGGCACTGTAAATAACTTCTGTGGATTCCCATTTATATTCTCAGTGTCTTAGAAAGGAATCTGAATGCAAATTTTGGGTTTGTTTTGCACATGGCATTATATATTATAATATATATAATATCTATTAATATAATATATTAACACAATATAGATTCTGTATCATATGTACTATACATTATATACTATATATAATACATTATACATTATATATAACCAACACGATGATCTTAAAGGTCTCTTCCAAGCTGGTCTATTCTATTCTATTCTATTCTATTCTATTCTATTCTATTCTATTCTATTCTATTCTATTCTATTCTATTCTATTCTATTCTATTCTACTCTACTCTACTCTACTCTACTCTACTCTACTCTACTCTACTCTATTCTAGAGGATGGTTGCCTGGGAGAAGAGACCAGCCCCCACCTGGCTACAATATCCCTTCAGCAGTTAGGATATCTGTAGTCTCTTCCCAACTCTGCTAGAAACTTTATCTCTGGATTACCTGTATGAATTTGTGCAGTAATGTAGCCTTCAAACGCTTATGGTTTTAGGTTTAAGGCTTTAGTAAATCATTGAACTCTAGTGATTGTGAGGTAAGGTGGTAAGAAGTGTCACCAAAAAATGCTGCTTAGCAAACCAGATATAAACTCTCACATTGCCATTTTAAGCATTATACCAACAGACTTTGGGGCATTTGCTTTGGGGCTTGTTTTGGGGTTTTGCTTGGCTTTGTTTTTTAAGCAGGATCACAGCCTCACAGGATGTTAGGGGTTGGAAGGACTTGGGGGTGCTGGTGGATGAGAAGCTCAACATGAGCCAGCAGTGTGCACTTGCAGCCCAGAAAGCCAACCCCATCCTGGGCTGCATCAAGAGAAGTGTGGTCAGCAGGTCGAGGGAGGAGATTCTCCCCCTCTACTCTGCTCTGGTGAGACCCCACCTGGAGTACTGCCTCCAGTTCTGGAACTTCTATTAGAAGAAAGATCTGGAGGTGCTGGAAGGTGTCCAGTGAAGGGCCACGAGGATGACCAGAGGGCTGGAGCTCCTCTCCTGTGAGGACAGGCTGAGGGAATTGGGGCTGTTCAGTCTGGAGAAGAGAAGGCTCCAAAGAGACCTTATTCTCTCTTTCCAGTATCTGAAGAGGGCTACAAGAAAGCTGGGGAGGGACTGTTTAGGGTGTCAGGAAGTGATAGGACTAAGGGGAATGGAAGATAACTAGAAATGGGTAGATTCAGATTGGGTGTTTGGAAGAAGTTCTTCCCCATGAGGGTGGTGAGAGACTGGCACAGGTTGCCCAGGGAGGTGGTGGAAGCCTCATCCCTGGAGGTTTTTAGGGCCATGTTGGATGTGGCTGTGAGCAACCTGCTGTAGTGTGAGGTGTCCCTGCCCATGGCAGTGTGTTTGGAACTAGACGATCATTGAGGTGCCTTCAACCCTGATAACTCTATGATGCTATGAAATAGTAGTAATCCTTTTATTTTGTTTTTCTGTGTTCAAAATAGTGATAATCTCCCTCTCTTGATTAGAAATCACAAACAAACCTGGGAACACATTTGTACTGTGTCCAGTTCTCGAGTTTCTATGGGAAGAAAGATCTGGAGGTGTTGGAAAGTGTCCAGAGAAGGGCCACAAGGATGATCAGTGGGCTGGAGCTCCTCTCCTATGAGAACAGACTGAGAGAGTTGGGGTTGTTCAGTTTGGAGAAGAGAAGTGTTGCTGCCTATGGCAGGGAGTTTGGAACTAGATGGTCCTCGAGGTCGCTTCCAGCCCTGACAGCTCTGTGATTGTGTCCTGTAAACAAAGCAGGACGGGTGGTTACAATAATTACTAGATTGAGGGAATCAAGGAACTCAGTTCCCTGAAAATTAGACCTCTCAGGCATGGTGATCCTCCTGGTCTCAGGAGCTAAGTCAGAAGTATATATCCCCTAGGTCAAGAATCTTGGCTGTCTTGGATTCCCGAGCCTTGGCGTCAGGCATGGTACTTGTCCAAGGCAGGGGTCAAGGTGAAAAAAGGCCCTTCTCCCACTATCATCAGATAACAGGAATTATGTACAAGGCAGTTCTCATGGGAACAGTTTGGGCTCAGAATCCCATGGGTTTTTTGTTGGTTTTTTTTTCTTCTACAGAAATGGAAGGTAGGGGATCATGAGAACAGCCTGCTGCCTGTCCTTTTCTCAGAGGGATATGAGGGCGCTGGAGGGTAAAAGTTAAAGAGGAAAACTCTCCTTTAGTAAAGTCACTCAGTTATCTATTTTCCCTTCAGGTTTCCACTTACCACGATGCTGCATCCCTACAAAAATATATAGGAAAGTCTTTTGACACAGATCCTGATGAAGAGAGCATTTATATGTGAGTGGAAAAGAACACCACAGAACCACGAGAGACCCCACTTGGAGTACTGTGTCCAGTTCTGGAGTCCCTGTTACAGGAAGGATCTGGCCGTGTTAGAACGTGACCAGAGAAGGGCCACAAGGATGATCAGAGGGCTGGATCTCCTCTCCTATGAAGAGAGACTGATAGAGGATTCCAGGTGTGGTCTCAGGAGTGGAGAGCAGAGGGTGAGAAAACCTCCCTAGACCTGCTAGCCAGACTTTTCTTCACATTTAAATCCTCTGTCAGGGAGATTTTTTGTACTTAAAAGATTTAGTGGGTCTCTGTTAATAACCTCTGTGGGAGATTATTGTATGTCAGGATTTAGAATGGAATGGAATGGAATGGAATGGAATGGAATGGAATGGAATGGAATGGAATGGAGAATAGAATAGAATAGAATAGAATAGAATAGAATAGAATAGAATAGAATAGAATAGAATAGAATAGAATAGAATAGAATAGAATAGAATTTACCAGGTTGGACCTTTGAGATCATAGAGCCCAACCTATCACCCAACACCATCTCATCAACTAAACCATGGCACCAAGCACCCCATCCAGTCTCTTCCTAAACACCTCCAGTGATGGTGACTCCACCACCTCCCTGGGCAGCACATTCCAATGGCAAATCTCTCTTTCTGTGAAGAGCTTCTTCCTCACATCCAGCCTGAACTTCCCCTGGCACTGCTTAAGACTGTGTCCTCTTGTTCTGGTGGTGCTTGCCTGGGAAAAGAGACCAACCCCCACCTGGCTACAGCCTCCCTTCAGGTAGTTGTAGACAGCAAGAAGAACCACTTCCATAGCTCTGGCTGCATTTAAGTGGATTTAATTCACTCACACCTCTTGATCCAAAAGAGCCCTCAAGCCTATATCCAGTTTTAAAGGGAAGAATAGCTGCCTTGAAGTTGGTAAGATTAAACTCATGCTTAAAGCTAAATTTGTGATCAAATAGTTTTATGTCCCAGGATAATAGCAAAGTGCCTTAGAGGTTTTATTACTGGTAATAACAGCAGTTCACAAACCCAAACCCCAACAGTGGAACAAGAATATGAGCAAACCTCCTAGTTCCCATCCCATAAAACTCCTAGGGAAAAAACCAGAAAACACCACAGGTAATCTGCAAACATTTAAGACCTGCTCCTATGTCCATGGATAGTTTGCAATATGACCCAAATATTTCCCATGAGTCCTGAATGCTGTGGTAAGTAATGGAACTATGACCAATAAAAATCCACACTAAATAAAGTGATCATTTTGGTTTTGTTTATTGTTACCATTTATTTTCCTTATTCTTTTTTTTTTTTTTTTTTTTTTTTTAAATCAAAGAACAAAATTAACAGATAAAGTAATACCCAGAGTGCAGTAAAGCACAAATTCTTACTTGATAAAAGTGTTTCAGTTTAGGAAGGATGTTGACTTGCTGGAACGTGTCCAGAGAAGGGCAACAAGGTTGGTGAGGGGTTTGGAGCACAAGTCCTGTGAGGAGAGGCTGAGGGAGCTGGGGTTGCTTAGCCTGGAGAAGAGGAGACTGAGGGGAGACCTTATTGCTCTACCTGAAGGGAGGTTGTAGGCAGGTGGGGGTTGGTCTCTTCTCCCAGGCAACCAGCACCGGAACAAGAGGACACAGTCTCAAGCTGCACCAGGAGAAGTTAAGGGCCAAGGTGAGGATTGGATGTGGCACTTGGAGCCATGGTTTAGTTGTCCTGAGGTGTTAGGTATTAGGCAATAGTTTGGACTTGATGATCTCTGAGGTGTTTTCCAACCTGGTTGATTCCGTGATTCTATGGCTGTAAGATAAGAACCTGTAGAAGCTGTCACTGTTTTGCATTCATCCTGCACCTTAGCTTGAAATCAAAGTGTAAGAGCTGTCATAGTGAGAGAGAAATGCATGGAGAGGCAGAGTGTGCCAGCGCCTGTGTCTTGTGCCATTCCAGGATGTGATGACTGGGAAGTGCCAAGCGTATTTTCAGCTCCCGAGATCTGCAGCACTCTCTTGTCCCAGGCAGCCAGCAGCAGAACAAGAGGACACAGTCTCAGGCTGCGCCAGGGCAGGTTTAGGCTGGATGTGAGGAAGAAGTTCTACACAGAGAGAGTGATTGCCCTTTGGAATGGGCTGCCCGTGGAGGTGGTGGAGTCACCTTCACTGGAGGTGTTCAGGAGGAGACTTGATGGGGTGCTTGGTGCCATGGCTTAGTTGTTTAGGTGGGTTGGATTGGTTGATGGGTTGGACGTGATGATCTTGAAGGTCTCTTCCAACTTGGTTTATTGTATTGTGTTGTAAGTAGTCTTGGATATAGACCAATAGAATCAATAAGGTTGTTTGAATAGAATCAATGTCGTTTGCATCAAAAATATCTGAGTCCAGCTTCTTGTCTGGAATTGCAGCAAATGCTATGCAAAGGATCAGTGTGGGTTTCCTGTTGCTTCCAGTTCTTGCTCAGGTGCAGCTCTTGGCTGGAAGCAGGAGGATGGACCTAGAGTTTAGGAGCAGAAAGGCATTGAGTGCACCCTCAGCAGGTTTGCTGATGATACCAACCTGTGTGGTGTGACTGACACACTGGAAGGAAGGGATCCATCCAGAGGGACGTTGACAGGCTGGAGAGGTGAGCCCAATGCAAGGTCCTGCATCTGGGTCAGGGCAATCCCAAGCACTGATACAGGCTAAGCAGGGACTGGCTTGAGAGCAGCCTTGAAGAAAAGGCCTTGGGGGTGCTGGTGGATGAGAAGCTCAACAGGAGCCAGCAGTGTGCACTTGCAGCCTGGAAAGCCAATCCCATCCTGGGCTGCAGCAAGAGAAGCAGAGCCAGCAGGTCGAGGGAGGTGATTCTCCCCCTCTGCTCCACTCTGGTGAGACCCCACCTGGAGTACTGTGTCCAGTTCTGGAGCCCCTAGTACAGGAAGGAACTGGAGGTGCTGGAACATGTCCAGAGAAGGGCCACGAGGATGAGCAGAGGGCTGGAGCTCCTCTCTTATGAAGACAGAATGAGGGATTTGGGGCTGTTCAGTCTGGAGAAGAGAAGGCTCTGAGGAGACCTTCTTGTGGCCTTCCAGTATCTGCAGGGGGCTACAAGAAAGCTGGGGAGGGACTTTTGAGGGTGTCAGGTAGGGATAGGACTAGGGGGAATGGAGTAAACCTAGAAGTGGATAGATTCAGACTGGGTGTTAGGAAGAAGTTCTTCCCCATGAGGGTGGTAAGACACTGGCACTGGTTGCCCAGGGAGGTGGTGGAAGCCTCCTGCCTGGAGGTTTTTAAGGCCAGGCTGGATGTGGCTGTGAGCAACCTGCTCTAGTGTGAGGTGTCCCTGCCCATGGCAAAGGGGTTGGAAGAGGATGATCCTTGAGGTCCCTTCCAACCCTGACAATGCTATGGCTCTAAATACTTTTTCTTGGAGCACCTGAGAGATCTTCTCTTCATCCAGTGCAAAATTACTTCATTGGCAGCAGATGAAAGAAAGAGGCAAAGAGACTTCAAACACTGAACACAGGTTTTGGTTAGGACCGTGACAAGAGATCCTGGGAGATTCACGATTCTTAGCAGCAGAGCAGACTAGATCCTGTGAAAAATGGATGAATGTTCACCCTCTCCTGTCTCTTGGCATCTGACTAGTACTCCAGATGTTTAAACATCATGTGGGGTAATGCAAGTATTTGAGCTATTTCCTTTCTGCATCCTCCTGTGTGGCTCCTTCCTGCACTGCTGACTTAAAGACTGTGTGGTGTCATGTCAGGATAGGTAATCATCCTTCACTGTGGGGATCCAGAGGTGGTAAAAGGAAAGGACTAATAGCTGTCACTGAAGCTGACAAACTGCTGTTAAGACAGCACTAGGAGTTGCTTTCACATCTCACTTCCCTCTGCTTTTAATGTCTGGATCTGGATAAAAGTATCTGTGTTTGCTGGCAGCCTAGGAGGAGCTGCTCAGCTGTCAAAACGAACACAGGTGATATGACATGTGCTTAAAGAAAACTTTACCATCCTGGACACAAGAAACAACTGATTCTTTCAAAAAAGTGTTTAAGAATTCTAAATGAAAGCTGAGCTATAGAGCACCACTCAGGGTTAACTAAAGTACTGTTCTCCACCTTAGTCTGTCATCCATGTTTGAAGAACTCTAAGGAAAGGTGACCAAAACCAGGCTGTGGTCTTCTCCAGCCTAGATGATTCTGTGAATCATTCTATGAATCATTTAGCCAGCTGGAAGCAGCTTGTTTGTTGCTGCCTAAGCATCCATCTGTTAGAATGGACTGGACTGGACTGGACTGGACTGGACTAGAATAGAATAGAATAGAATAGAATAGAATAGAAATAGAATAGAATAGAATAGAATAGAATAGAATAGTAGAATAGAATATAATAGTAGTGTAGAATAGAATAGAATAGAATAGAATAGAATAGTAGAATAGAATAGAATAGAATAGAATAGAATAGAATAGAATAGAATAGAATAGTAGAATAGAATATAATAGTAGTGTAGAATAGAATAGAATAGAATAGAATAGAATAGAATAGAATAGAATAGAATAGAATAGAATAGAATAGAATAGAATAGAATAGAATTAACCAGGTTGGAAGATACCTTTGAGATCACCAAGTCCAGCCTATCAGCCAACAACATCTAATCAACTAAACCATGGCACCATGCACCCCATCCAGCCTCTTCCTAAACACCTCCAGTGATGGTGACTCCACCACCTCCCTGGGCAGCACATTCCAATGGCCAATCTCTCTTTCTGTGAAGAACTTCTTCCTAACATCCAGCCTAAACCTCCTCTGGCACAACTTGAGACTGTGTTCTCTTGTTCTGGTGCTGGCTGCCTGGGAGAAGAGACCAACCCCCACCTGGCTACAACCTCCCTTCAGGTAGCTGTAGGTGGATTCCATCAAAGAACTAAAAAGTGGGACAAAATTAAGTTAAACTCCTTTACTGTCACCATCACAGCCTCAGATGCAGCCCACTTTGCTTGTCTGCTTTCCTGATATGCATTGCCACACTAAAAGCAGTATTTGAAGAGAAAGACACCTGGGCTAACTGAGAAAGATTTTTGGCATTGCCAGACTCAGCTGTTCAGAAAAGACTAATTTAGCCCATCAAGAAATGAATTTTCCCTTAAAATAATGAAAGGTGTAATGTTTATTGCAGGTAAATACACATTTATATACTTATTGATTCCCTTCTCTCCTTGATGCTAGACAGTCTGTAAGATGGCTGTGGGGTTTGATTTTGGTTTCTTGCAGACCCATTCTATGCTCTGCAATTCCAGAAGCCTCCCATGGACTGAAAGACTTGTCCTTAGTAAGTTTACCTGCTAATTCCAGATAGGTAAAGGGAAGTGGCATGGACTGAATCATAGAATAGAATCACAGAATCAATAAGGTTGGAAGAGACCTCAAGGATCATCAAGTCCAACCTGTCACCCAACACCTCGTGACTACTAAACCATGGCACCAAGTGCCACATCCAGTCACCTCTTGAATGCCTGCAGGGAGGGTGACTCCACCACCTCCCTGGGCGACTCCACCACCTCCCTGGGCAGCACATTCCAATGGCCAACAACTCTCTCTGTGAAGAACTTTCTTCCTCACCTACAGCCTAAACTTCCCCTGGCACAGCTTGAGACTGTGTCCTCTGAGAAACACAAGACCAGTATTTTGACTTATGATGTTCTCTAAAGAGGAAGCCCAAGGTGTTTTCAGCACAAGTGTGAGCTCTGAAAATGAAGCTAAAGCTTTCAACACCAGCTGAAAATGAAAGGGGTCGTGGCACAGCATCTATTGGAGATGGAAGTCCCAGGGCAAAGAGCTTGAAAGAATGTAAAAAGAGAGAGAGGGCAGGAAAGAGCAAGGCAGGAAGAGACAACTTCTTCAGACATTTGGCAATGGGGAGCAAATGCCAGTCCTCAGATAAAAATGTAGTTTACAATAGAGATGACAAATTGGGTGCAAGAGAATCCAGGCTGGGCAGGGTACAGGATAAACCAGCAAGAAGATTGACTAAGGTTAAGGAATAGCCGAGGCCAAGAAGCTGAAGGCCACCCACAGAGATCAAATGGGAAAGCACTAATGGGAAAGACATTGTGCAAGTTAAAAATATAACTGGTTCCTTAATCTGGGGACAGAGAGCTGTAAAATAACAGCTGGGCAGAACAAAGTTTGCCTCGGCGGCTGGAGCGAAAGGTGGTCGAATGGAAAGGCATCATCTGCTTTATCAGAAATAGGTCCTGCCAGGCCCTCAGCCAGGCTGGCTTTGGGGTGGAGCAAGGCAGGGTCACATTCCTCTGGGATGGCAGCATGGCTCTGTCACACAGGCCAACGCAGCAGCCTTCAAAGCAACGGTGAAATCTTAGCCGTTTTAAAAGGATTTCCCACTATTATTGATGTTGTTCCCATAGCACAAGCCAAGGAGTAGGAAGGCAGCACATCAAAACATTTGCATGCACTTGAAAACAGGCATCTCCCTTCTGTACCAGATCAGGCTTTCTACTGACTATAAAGGCAACGTTTGAACTGTGATTCCATGGGGGAGAAAAAAGCCTAAATCCTCCTGCAGCACCTGTGCTGAAGGCAGGGTGCTGAAGAAAGCAGCCTCTAGTGCTGATGGTGTTTGAAGTAAGTAACAAAACCCAGAGGCAGGCTGAACACTTTGATTCTGCCCCAGCCTGACCATCACAGGATGTTAGGGGTTGGAAGGGACCTCCGAAGGTCATCGAGTCAGAATTAACCAGGTTGGAAAACACCTTTGAGATCATCGAGTCCAACCTATCACCCAACACCATCTCATCAACTAAACCATGGCACCAAGCACCCCATCCAGTCTCTTCCTAAACACCTCCAGGGATGGTGACTCCACCACCTCCCTGGACAGCACATTCCAATGGCCAATCTCTCTTTCTGTGAAGAACTTCTTCCTCACCTCCAGCTTAAACCTCCCCTGGCACAGCTTGAGACTGTGTCCTCTTGTTCTGGTGCTGGTTGCCTGGGAGACCATCCCCCACCTGGCTACAACCTCCCTACAGGTAGTTGTAGAGAGCAAGAAGGTCTCCTCTGAGCCTCCTCTTCTCCAGGCTAAGCAACCCCAGTTCCCTCAGCCTCTCCTCACAGGGCTGTGCTCCAGAACCCTCCCCAGCTTTGTTGCCCTTCTCTGAACACATTCACGTATCTCAATTTCTTCCTAACATCCAAGACCCCTGCCAGAGCAGGACCATAGATAGAATCTAGCACAGGTCACACAGGAACACATCGAGATTTGGTCTGGAAAGTGGCCAGAGAAGGAGACTCCACAACCATCTCCACTGCTACAAGGACAACACCTGGCCCTACAGTTTAGAACTGCTGTGCCTGTAGTGGCTGACCTAATGCAGAGCATGCCTATGAAATCATAGAATCATAGAATCAGTAAGGTTGGAAAAGATCTCAAGGATCATCAAGTCAGACCTGTCACCCAAGACCCCATGACTACTAAACCATGGCACCAAGTGCCATGTCCAATCATCAGATTCAGACTAATTGCACAGCACTCATGGCTACTTCACTTCAGGAGCACAGCTGATGCAGTGCACGCAAGATGTTACAGCTGTTGCAAGAAGCTAATTAATTATTCATCTGAAAGTGGCACTGCTGCTGAGGAGTGAGCTTTGGTATCAAAGCACCCCAGAAGGACCACACACCACATAATGCAGGGTGCTGCAGATCTCCAGAGCTGAAAATACGCTTGGCACTTCCCAGTCATCACATCCTGGAATGGCACAAGACACAGGCGCTGGCACACTCTGCCTCTCCATGCATTTCTCTCTCACTATGACAGCTCTTACACTTTGATTTCAAGCTAAGGTGCAGGATGAATGCAAAACAGTGACAGCTTCTACAGGTTCTTATCTTACAGTCATAGAATCACAGAATCAACCAGGTTGGAAAACACCTCAGAGATCATCAAGTCCAACCTATTGCCTAATACCAAACACTTCAGGACAACTAAATCATGGCTCTAAGCGCCACATCCAATCCTCACCTTGACTCTTAACTTCCCCTGGTGCAGCCTGAGACTGTGTCCTCTTGTTCCAGTGCTGGTTGCCTGGGAGAAGAGACCAACCCCCACCTGCCTACAACCTCCCTTCAGGTAGTTGTAGACAGCAAGGTCTCCCTGAGCCTCCTCTTCTCCAGGCTAAGCAGCCCCAGCTCCCTCAGCCTCTCCTCATAGGGCTTGTGCTCAAGGCCTCTCACCAACCTTGTTGCCCTTCTCTGGACATGTTCAAGTGTCTCAGTGTCCTTCTTAAACTGAGGGGCCCAGAACTGGACACAGGACTCAAGGTGTGGCCTAACCAGTGCTGAGGACAGGGCAGAATGACCTCCCTTCTCCTGCTGGCCACACTATTCCCGATGCAGGCCAGGATGCCATTGGCCTTCTTGGCCCCCTGGGCACACTGCTGGCTCATGTTCATCCAGCTGTCAATCAGCACCCCCAGGTCCCTCTCTACCTGGCCGCTCTCCAGCCACTCCGACCCCAGCCTGTCGCACTGCCAGGGGTTGTTGTGGCCAAAGTGCAGCACCCAGCACTTGGCCTTGTTGAATAATATATATGGTATATACCATAACTCCAACTCACACAGAACTCGCAAGCCACACATCTCTGGATGCCTGCAGACATGAGAGACTCTGACCTTCTCAAGCACCTCAGCCCCAGAGGAATTGCTGTGCAAGTTTCATTTGGTACAGTACGTTTCTGGAAACATGGTGATTTTTTTTCCCCCCACTAATTAAAATGTTGCGAGGCTCATTCTGCTCTTACTTGCATCACTAATTTGTATCATTTCACAGCTCTCTCAATGAGGGCCGTATCAGACTCTGGTTCTCTGTGCTTAGTCCCAGCAGCTTCCATTTCAGCTTTTGTGTAGCTCTGTGGATTGCAGCATTTTCACAGTGTGCCATTAGCATGATTGATTACATTATAAACATGTAGGGAAAACTTGCCAGATGCGACTTAAAACTGGATTCTTGGTGAATAGCTGAGCCTGAATCTGCTTTTTTTCTTCTAGCTTGTGCAGTCTGGAGCAGCAGCTCTGAGGGCAATGTGTGGAGGAGTAAGATTAGAAGGGATCTGTGGGCTGAATCCTACACCCAAGAACAGCTCTGAGGATATTAGGTTGGGATGACAGACACTGAACACGTGGCAATTGGAACCTTGCCTTTGCTTTTAATATTGCACACTGCAAACATTGCTAACACGGGGTAAGACTTTGTGTGTTCTGTAATCAGTTAATGGGGCTTAGGTTTATCATCTCAAGGTTTTGTTTAACAATGGAAATTCAAAGGCAGTCACTTAAAGGGACTTCTTTATACCCTGCCGTTAAAACAAAGGTTCCTTGTGAGGCATTGATACAGGTGGGAAGAATTTGCCACACAGGAATGAGGAGATTAGGCAGGAAATGTTCCAATGATTACTTTAAATGTCTCTGGGTGAGGTAGCAGATAAACAGGACTAAGGAACTTCAGAGAGACTGAAACCTTTTGCTTTCTGAGCCAGACTGCCCTTTTCCAGGGACATACTCCAAAATAAAATGCAATAAAATGAATTAGGTACCAAAAGATTTATTAGCTGGAGGGGGGAGGGGGCAAAAAATGTTTAGAAGTATGTTTTCTTCATTGCTTTAACATGAAGCAACTCAGAGTGTGTGTGTGTCCTTAGACATGAGGGCAGAAGAAGATTATTCCACATCACAACTATGCTTTGATACAAGATGTCACTTTATAGCAAGCTATAAGGTTCTATTTAATTGTCTAAAAGCTGGATTTGGCCTCCTTTAAATATATATTGACATGAGAATTTGATTAAGTGCGTATATATATATAAACCTGGATTTGGGCTTAAAACTTCATCTTGGGTATTGAGTCCAGCATCTTTAGGTTTGCAGATGACACCAAGCTGGGGGCAGGTGTTGATCTGTTAGAGGATAGGAGAGCTCTGCAGAGGGATCTCGACAGGCTGGACAGGTGGGCAGAGTCCAAGGGCATGAGGTTGAACACATCCAAGTGCCGGGTTCTGCACACTGGCCACAACAACCCCAGGCAGTGCTACAGGCTGGGGTCAGGGTGGCTGCAGAGCAGCCAGGCAGAGAGGGACCTGGGGGTGCTGGTTGATGGTAGGCTGAACGTGAGCCTGCAGTGTGCCCAGGTGGCCAAGAAGGCCAATGGCATCCTGGCCTGCATCAGTAATAATGTTGCCAGCAGGAGCAGGGAGGTCATTCTGCATTCTGTACTCAGCACTGGTTAGGCCACACCTTGAGTCCTGTGTCCAGTTCTGGGCCCCTAAGTTTAGGAAAGATGTTGAGTTGCTGGAACGTGTCCAGAGAAGGGCAACAAAGCTGGGGAGGGGTTTGGAGCACAGCCCTGTGAGGAGAGGCTGAGGGAGCTGAGGCTGCTTAACCTGGAGAAGAGGAGGCTCAGGGGAGACCTTCTTGCTCTCTCCAACTCCCTGAATGGAGGTTGTAGCCAGGTGGGGGTTGGTCTCTTCTCCCAGGCAACCAGCACCAGAAGAAGAGGACACAGTCTCATGCTGTGCCAGGGGAGGTTTAGGCTGGATGCTAGGAAGAAGTTCTTCCCAGAAAGAGAGTTTGGCCGTTGGAAAGTGCTGCCCGGGGAGGTGGTGGAGTCACCATCACTGGAGGTGTTTAGGAAGATATTGGATGAGGCACTTGGTGCCATGGTTTAGTTGATCAGATGGTGTTGGGTGTTCGGTTGGACTTGCTGATCTCTGAGGTCTCTTCCAACCTGGTTAATTCTATTCTATTCTATTCTATTCTATTCTATTCTATTCTATTCTATTCTATTCTATTCTATTCTATTCTATTCTATTCTTTTTCCCTCTGTCAAAGGCTATCCTATGCCACAATAGCTGATTGTATCATGCATGCTGCTGCCTGGTGTGCGGCTTCTGCAGCCAGGGATGTGTCAGGCAATGCTCTAGACGAAATGGAAATGCTATTTAGCATGCAGTCCCCTGGTGGTTATGCTAGATTACGTGGAATTCCCTCTTTGTTGTTGATATTTCCAAAGGTTGACAAAAAAAAAAAAAGGGGTGTGGGGGGGCCTGGGGGGGGAAGAAAAGGTTTGTGTAAGAGCTGTTAGTTGAAAAGTAAGGTGATAAGGAAGAAGATAAAGTAGTTGGCAGCAGAAAGCTGTAGTGTTTGCAAAAGGAAAAGCAAGGAGGCAAAAGACTTGCAAAAGCCTGGATAGAGAAAGCCAGGAAGGCTATAGAAGAGTTTTCCTGTCTCATGAAGACAATAGGCACTTGCTTGAGAAAGTAGAAGCAGAGCAGACAACAGCAGGAGAACTGTTTCCAGTGGTTCTCACAGCATTGGAACACAGAGTTTTCTTTGGCAAGTAAATTAGCTGCAAGTGCCAAATGTCTTCAGAAACAGCTTATCCTCTGGTAGCTGTCTTTTGCTTAAACTCGCTGAAAAAAGCATCTGTAAAGCACTGTGAAGCATGAAGCCATTCCAAATGCAATCAGTTAGATAAGGCAGCGTCCACCGCGGCTTAGCCACTTGTCCTAACAAACGCAGCAATTAAGAGCTCTGTGGAGGAGCAGCTTCATGCTGCCTGCCGCAGGGCAGGACATCATGGATTAGCTTCCTACCTAGAGGCCAAGTGGTTTAACGAGACCTCAGCCAAGATACAAAGACCAAAGAGGGGAGGGCAACATCTTGCCCTTAGATCTGCAGAGCTGATCTCAGACTCTCGCATCTATTTTAGAGCACAGGTCTGTGCTTTTCCTCCTGTCTGCATTCCTGGGAGAAAGCACCAAGTGGAGAAACAGCAATCGCTTGGAAGGGGTTTGAGCACTTGTTTTCTGTGTCTGCCGTTTGATGGGAGGAGGGAAGAGGCTGAGGGACAAGGAACATTAGTCTTTAGCATTCCACAAGAAATAGCTTTTCTTCGAGGGCATACATCAAAGTTCCCAAATACGTTTCAAATCCATTCCTTACAGGGCAATGATCTGATAGGACAGAAAAGCCTCCAGGGAGGCAGCGGCTCATGAGAGGAAATTAACGACTGGCATGCAGCTTATGCACTGCTGCTGGTGTCCTTGTTTCTCAGCTACCAGCAACAGAGGCAATTAGGAAAATTCAAGTCCAGTTGGAGCCTAGATGCTAGCCTGGCACCAGCCTCCCTGCTGTCAGGCCTTAGCTGACAAAATGTCCCAGTTGCAGAGTGACTGCGATGTTTTATGACTGATATATTTCATATGAATGATGAAAGGTAGCTGAAACAAACAAGAATCAGTCTCACAGTACACTAGAGGTTGGAAGGGACCTCAAAAGATTGAATCCAACCCCTTTGCCAGAGCAGGATCACCCAGGGTGGGTAGTCTGCACAGGATTGCATCCAGGTGGGTTTGGAAAGTCTCCAGAGAAGGAGACTCCACAACCTCCCTGGGCAGTCGGTGCCAGTGTTCCCCCACCCTCGCTGTAAAGAAGTTTCTCCTCATGTTGAGGTGAAACCTTCTATGTTCAAGCCTGAACCTGTTGTTCCTTGTCTTATTCTTGTGCACTACCAGAAGGAGCTTGGCCCCCTCCACTTGACACCCACCCCTCAGATGTTGATCAGATCCCCTCTTCAGTCTTCTCTTCTCCAGACTAAATAATCCCAGGTCTCTCAGTCTCTCTTCACAGGGGAGATGCTCAAGTCCCCAAATCATCCTTGTGGCTCTCTGTTGGACTCTCTCCAGCAGGTCTCTGTCTCTCTTGAACTAGGGAGCCCAAAAACTGGACACAGGATCCCAGGTGTGGTCTCCCCAGGGCAGAGCAGAGGAGGAGAAGAACCTCCCTAGCCCTGCTGGCCACACTTTTCTTGATGCACCCCAGGATCCCATTGGCTCTCTTGGCCACAGGGGCACATTGCTGTCCCATGCAGAACTTGCTGTCCACCAGCACTCCAAGCCCTTTCTCTGTGGAGCTGCTTTCCAAGAGGGCAACCCCTAACCTGTGTTGGTGCCTAGAATGTCTTTATTATTACCTCAGTGGATTGGGGATCAGGGTCATGTGTTCTGTTTAATCAGCACTGAAGTATAATTTCAAGAACATAAGTGGAAAAAGAGTCATGTGAACCAAGATCCTCAGGCTCCACTCATATGAAGACTTACACATGTGCTGGGTTTCATGCAGTGAAAAGCCAGTAAATGGTGACACTCTTCACAGGTTTAAGAGGATGTCTGGAGATTTTTGCAGGATTAGGTCCTCATTTGCTGCTTGAAAAGGAACGTCTGTGAAAGTGCTTCATGTGCTGAGGCATGAAAATGAAATGCATTGATAAACCTGCAAGGAATCCTACACTTCCTTGAGGACTAGAAGGGGTTTCAGAACAGGGAGGCAATGAAAAATAATTCCCTTATTGACATGTAATATGCCTTTCTCTGGAATGGAGAGGTGTGAAATTAAATCTCCTTTTTTTCATCTGTTTTATTTCCTCCCTTTTGTCTTCTTCTTCTTCTTGTCTTAGCCTTGTCCATCTGTGTGATAAGAGTTTTTGCCCAGGGAGGTGGTGGAGTCCCTGGATAGCAGGGAAACTTTCTTTGCTGAGAGGACACAGAACAAGAGGACACAGCCTCAAGCTGCACAAGGGGAAGTTTAGGCTGGAGGTGAGGAGAAAGTTCTTCACAGGGAGAGTTGTTAGCCATTGGAATGTGCTGCCCAGGGAGGTGGTGGAGTCACCATCCCTGGAGGTGTTCAAGAGGAGATTGGATGTGACACTTGGTGCCATGGTCTAGTCATGAGGTCTGTGGTGACAGGTTGGACTCCATGATCTTCGAGGTCTCTTCCAGCCTTGGTGATACTGTGATACTGTGAAAATGAGACACAAAGTTTTATGCCCCCTTTAAAAATGGAAATGCATGGAAGCTTGCTATTTATTTTTAAGGTGGCTAGGAGTTCACCTACATTTTATTGATTTATTCACATTTAGACATGCCTGGGATTGACTGGGAAAGAGACACTAGCATCAGAATGCAGAATGCAGAGTTAGCCAGGTTGGAATAGACCTCAGAGATCATCAAGTCCAACCTATCACCCAGCACCATCTCATCAACTAAACCATGGCACCAAGTGCCTCATCCAGGCTCTTTTTAGAATAGAATTAACCAGGTTGGAAAAGCTTTTCTGCTCTCAGTTCCTTGTGCTTTTAATTTCTTTCCCCAGATCACCCTGTGTTTTCCTTCCACAGGCATCTCGATCCACTTGGATCTCCTACTTCAGTGTGAAGTCGCTTTCACTTTGCTGCTGCTTACAGAATACAGAATGAAGTAGGTCGAAAAAGACCTTTGAGATCACCAAGTCCAACCTATCACCCAACACTATCTAATCAACTCAACCATGGCACCAAGTGCCTTATCCAGGCTCTTTCTAAACACCTCCAGTGACGGTGACTCCACTACCTCCCTGGGCAGCACATTCCAATGGTCAGTCTCTCTCTCTATGAAGGATTTCTTCCTAACATCCAGCCTAAACCTCCCCTGGTGCAGCTTGAGACTGTGTCCTCTTGTTCTGGTTCTGGTTGGTGCCATGTTCTAGTCATGAGGTCTGTGGTGCCAGGTTGGACTCGATGATCTTTGAGGTCTCTTCCAACCTTGGTGATACTGTGATACTGTGATACTGTGTGGTTGCCTGGGAGAAGAGACCAACCCCATATCCTTGTCAGACAGGGCAGGGAACTAGCTCAGAATGCAAGGATTGCACCTCAGAGGACCACATTTTTGCGTCCTCAGCATGTGAATAGTTCTCAGAACAGAGGATTTTTTGTTGCTTTGCATAGTCAAACTTTCACCACTTCAGTTTCATTCCTTTCCCCCCTTTCCTCAGGAGTCTTCTGAACCAATCATGACAATAATCAGGCACAGCTATTGGTTTTGGACACCTCTATTTCCAAGTCATTTGGAAATCTACCATGTTTCTTGGTAGGTACTATGAGGTAATTTAAAATTACTCCCCTGTGCCATGGTTTAGTTGATGAGATGGTGTTGGGTGATAGGTTGGACTCGATGATCTCAAAGGTCTTTTCCAACCTGGTTAATTCTATTCTATTCTATTCTATTCTATTCTATTCTATTCTATTCTATTCTATTCTATTCTATTCTATTCCATTCCATTCCATTCCATTCATTCCATTCCATTCCATTCCATTCCATTCCATTCCATTCCATTCCATTCTATATTCTATTCAGTTAACTTATTCAGCACAGAGTAAGGGTTCAATTCCTTCTTACCAATCACAGAAATACTAAAACCATCCCCAAAACAATAGAGGCCACAGGTACCTATACATCATAGAATCATAGAATGGTCTGGATTGGAAGGGATCTCCAAAGGTTCTCCAGTCCAACCTGCTCTGCAGTCAGCAGGGACATCCTCAACTAGATCAGGTTGCCTAGAGTCCTGCTGAGCCTCAACTTGAATATCTCCAAGGATGGGGCCTCAACCACCTCCCTGGACAACTTGTTCCAGTGTTCCACTACCTTCATGGTAAAAAACATCTTCCTAACATCCAAACTAAATCTGCTCTTCTCTAGTTTGAAGCCAGTGTTCCTCATCTTATCACTGCAGGCCTTTGTAAAGAGAGTCTCTCCATCCTTCATGTAGTGCATCTTCTTGTACTAGAAGGTGGTTATTAGATCTCCCTGGGGACCTCTGCTTCAATGATAAGGTGAAGATAGTTCTGGGCCCAGTTCTGGGTCCACTTCTGGGCCCCTCAATTTAAGAAGGACATTGAGACTCTTGAATGTATCCAGAGAAGGGCAACAAGGCTGGGGAGGGGTTTGGAGCACAGCCCTGTGAGGAGAGGCTGAGGGAGCTGGGGTTGCTTAGCCTGGAGAAGAAGAGGCTCAGGGAGACCTTCTTTCTGTCTACAGCTACCTGAAGGGAGGTTTTAGCCAGGTGAGGGTTGGTCTCTTCTCCCAGGTGATCAGCACCAGAACAAGAGGACACAGACTCAAGCTGTGCCATGGGAAGTTTAGGCTGAGGTGAGGAGAAAGTTCTTCCCAGGGAGAGTTGTTAGCCATTGGAATGTGCTGCCCAGGGAGGTGGTGGAGTCACCATCCCTGGAGGTGTTCAAGAGGGGATTGGACGTGGCACTTGGTGCCATGGTTTAGTAGTCATGAGGTGTTGGGTCACAGGTTGGACTTGATGATCTTTGAGGTCTCTTCCAACCTTATTGATTCTATGATTCTATGATACACTGCAAAGGCCTTCAGTCTGTGTCTTCCTGCATGTTCTGCTTCTTTCCTGTCAAAAGAAATATTTAGGCCTGCAAAGAACAACTTGGACATCCTGGACCAGTTCCAGGTAAATGAGAAGCCAATAGAAAGAACTCTCCTTGGCTTCAGTAAGATATGGGTCAAGGTGTAAGCCAAGAAAAATTGCCCCAGCAGTTTTTCTCTTGATGGCTACGCATCAGAGATGGTAAAGGGACTTCTGCAGGGCTTTTGGCTTTCCTACTCAATTAAAGAGTCTATATTTGGCAATGGAAAATAGCCCTATTTAGAGTATTTTGTAAACAGTGTTTGTTAGAGGCAATGGACTTTTTCCACTGCCTATATATAGCTGTCTGAAGCACGGTTACTCTTCAGGTCAAGAGACAAAAAGTGATTGAATTTGACTTAGCTTTAATGCCACATTGACCTGCTTAGCTCACTGTTGAGAAGCAGTTGTACACCATGAGCAGTTTTAATGTGCATGCCCTTACAGTGTGGTTAAGAGCACACACCGAGTTTACCAAGATTAGATTATCTATCAGTAGTTAGCAAATTGAAAAGTGAAGCTCCAGACCTGAAAAAGCTGAAGTCCACCTTTGCAGGGCAGGTAATCCCACAACCCGCATGAGGTGGACACAGCTTCCTAAGGGTGTTGATTCAGTTAGGAAAAGCATCACAGGAACACAGAGGCATGCTGTGCATTTATAGGGCACCTGTGTGGCCACAGGGTTCATAGGATCACAGAATGGTTTGGATTGGAAGGGACCTCCAGAGGTCATCCAGTCCAACTCCCCTGCAGTCAGCAGGGACATTCTCCACTAGACCAAGCTGCTCAGAGCCTTCTCAAGCCTCATCTTTAATATCTCTGGGGATGGGGCCTCAACTAACTCCCTTGGCAACCTGCTGCAGTGTTCCACCACTCTCATGCTAAAGAACTTGTTCCTAACATCCAATCTAAAGCTGCTCTTCTCTCATCTCAAACCACTGCCTCTTCTCCTGTCCCTGCAGGCCTTTGCAAACAGTCCCTCTGCAGCCTTCTTGTAGCCCCCTTCAGGTACTGGAAGGCTTCTCTTAGGTCTCCTTGGAGCCTTCTCTTCTCCAGGCTGAACAATCCCAACTCCTTAAGCCTATCCTCATAGCAGAGACCTTCCAGCCACCTGATCATCTTCATGGCCATTGTCTGGACCTGTTTCATCAGATACATGTTCCTCCTGTGTTGAGGACTCCAGTGCTGGATGCAGTACTCCAGGTGAGGTCTCAGCAGAGTGGAGCAGAGGGGCAGAATCACTTCTCTCCGTCCGCTGTCCATGCCGCTTTTGATGCGGCACAGGATGCCATTGACCTTTTCTGCAGGGCTCTCAATCTCCTCATCCCCCAAATTATATTGATTATGTAGGATTGCCCCAACCTAGGTGAAGAACCTTCCACTTGGCCTTTTCTTTTCATCTGAGATCTTATTTGTACACACAACACCACTGAGAACATTGATACCTCTTTCAACATGAGGTACCTTGATGTAAGGATGTTACACAAGAACTACCAGGCACTTTGCAATCACTTAAGGAAACAAACCAACACAGGGGACAACATTTCCTTTTGCCTTTCTTGAAATCATAGTGGAAAGATGATGGTGAGAGGTCTAGAGCACAAGCCCTGTGAGGAGAGGCTGAAGGAGCTGGGGGTGTTTAGCCTGGAGAAGAGGAGGCTCAGGGGAGGCCTTATTGCTCTCATCAACTACCTGAAGGGAGGTTGTAGCCAGGTGGGGGTTGGTCTCTTCTCCCAGGCAACCTGTGACAGAATAAGAGGACACAGTCTCAAGCTGTCCAGGAAGGTATCATAGTATCACAGTATCACAGTATCAGTCAGGGTTGGAAGGGGACCACAAGGATTATCTAGTTCCAACCCCCTGCCATGGGCAGGGACAGCCTGCACTAGATCAGGCCAGCCAGAGCCTGCTTTAGGTTTAGGCTTGAGGTGAGGAGAAAGTTCTTCCCAGAAAGAGTAATTGGCCATTGGAATGTGCTGCCCAGGGAGGTGGTGGAGTCAACATCACTGGGGGTGTTCAAAAAAGGATTGGAGGTGGCACTTGGAGCCATGGTTTAGTTGCCCTGTGGTGTTAAGTACTAGGTAATAGGTTGGGCTTGATGATCTCTGAGGTCTTTTCCAACCTGGGTGATTCTGTGATTCTATGAAATTTAGAAAGTGCCTTGGAATTAATTAATCTTCTTAATGCCCTGGGATTCACCTCATCCGTTCCTAGCAACCAGTGGTGGATTCTGAAAGTGTTTTTTCCCCTGAGCAATTCTTCTGCACTCCTGCACTGCTGAAGCACTGCTGCCTTCTGATTCAGCCATCTTTTCTTCAGTCTCTTGTCAAAACTGCAAAGGAAAATGAAACAGATCAGCTTATTCAGACTGATTTGCAGTTCCACCTGCACACACAGCTCGCTGGGTTGTTTGGTTTTGCTTTCCCATCAGTCTTTCTTTTGCTTTCTCTTGTGACACTTGCTAGCAGATTTCTCTTAGCTCTATCTTCAGTTCAGTTTTGTCCCAAGTCTTGCCTGACCACAGAATCACAGAATTGTCAGGGTTGTGGAGTCACTATCCCTGGAGGTGTTCAAGAAAGGATTGGATGTGGCACTTGGAGCCATGGTTTAGTTGTCCTGAGGTGTTAGGTAATAGGTTGGACTTGAAGATCCCTGAGGTCTTTTCCAACCTGGTTGATTCTGTGATTCTAAGATGTCAAATTGCCACTTTTAGCTCCTGCCTGCAACGGGTGAAAAGCAAGTGTCATGGGAGCACCAACCTGGGAAATGGGGGACTGAATTTCCAATCCAGCAGTGACAAGAAGAATGACCTTGGTCCAGCTGTATTTCACCCCACACCTCAGTTCCCCCTGTGAAGTGGGAACAGGATGATGCCCAATTGAGAAGCACCATGAGGAGAAAGTTCTTCACAGAGAGAGTTGTTGGCCATTGGAATGTGCTGCCCAGGGAGGTGGTGGAGTCACCATCCCTGGAGGTGTTCAAGAGGGGATTGGACGTGGCACTTGGTGCCATGGTTTAGTAGACATGAGGTGTTGGGTGACAGGTTGGACTTGATGATCTTTGAGGTCTTTTCCAACCTTGTTGATTCTGTGATTCTATGATTCTGTGATAGAACTGGGCATTGCTGTCTCACTGCTAAGATTGGGAGCTTCTGCACTCCATCAACTGATTCTTTAGCCTGGAGAAAAGACTCCAGAGGGACCTTAGAGCTGCCTTCCAATACCTGAAGGGAACCTACAGGAAGACTGCAGAAGGACTTTTTTTCCAAGAGTGTCCACTGATAGGACAAGGGGAAATGGATTTAAATTGAGGGAGAACAGGTTTAGATTGGATCTTAGAAAGAAACTCTTTGCTATGAGGGTGGCAAGACTTAAATGGATTGTCCAGAGAGGTTGTGGATGCCCCCTCCTTGCAGATATTCAAGGCCAGGTTGGCTGGGGCCTTGAGTAACTTGGACTAGTTGACAGACATCCCTGCCCATAACAGGGAGATTGGATTAGTGTGATGTGTCTGATCTACTGTGAGGTGTCTGACCTAGTGTGAGGTGTCCCTGCCCATGGCAGGAAGGTTGGGACTAGATGATCCTTGAGGTCCCTTCCAACCCCAACAATTCCATGATTAGATTACCTCTAAAGTCTCTTCCAGCCATTCTATGATTCTTTGGAAGCCAATCCCCCCTCCCCCCAAAAAAAAGAGAAGGAAGACACCAAGAAGGTCAAGAAACTCCTGCTGCCCTTAATGAGGCAATCCAGTGACCCTGAGAGATTGCCTCTAAAATCTCTTCCAGCCTAAGCCATTCTATGATTCTTTGAAAGCCAATTCCCCACCCCACCCCAAAAAAGAAGACACCAAGGAGGTCAAGAAACTCCTGCTGCCCTTTGTGAGGCGACCCAGAGACCCTGAGAGGTCTTTGTATGCTAGGAAGTGCTGCAGCTTTGCACAGGTCTTTAAAAAGAGATAAAAGCAGGCACAGCCCCGTGGAAGCACAAATGACATCCGTTTGGCATTAGCTCTGCCCCTTTTATCTTCATCAGAAGCCAAGCTGAACTCCAACCTTGGGATCCCTCTGGAGACATCAGCTCGTCGCTCTGAATGAGTGGCTGATGGCATTAGGACAGACAAACGAGCGGCAGCAGGAGGCTTTGCCAGCATCCCGCCTGCTCCCACAGCCACCGAGGGGGAAGGCTAATGAGCAAATAACCTGCTGCAACTTTCCTGTATTTCCTGTAATTGAGAACTCCTCTGTACTTCGTCTGGAATGCAGATGCCTGTCAGTCACAGGGTCATAAATAGGATTAGGGGCTGTTTCTGGAAAGGCAGGCAACCAGCTTTAGCTGCTCGGTTGAAAATGCAGATGTTTGCTGGCTGCCTGGCTGTTCAGCATCATAGAATGGAATGGAATGGAATGGAATGGAATGGAATGGAATGGAATGGAATGGAATAGGAATAGAATAGAATGGAATAGAATGGAATGGAATGGAATGGAATGGAATAGAATAGAATAGAATAGAATAGAATAGAATAGAATAGAATAGAATAGAATAGAATAGAATAGAATAGAATTAACCAGGCTGGAAAAGACCTCGGTGATCTTCAAGTCCAACCTATCATCCACCACCATCTAAGCAATTAAACCATGGCACCAAGCACCCCATCCAGCCTCTTCTTAAATACCTCCAGTGGTGGTGACTCCACCACCTCCCTGGGCAGCACATTCCAATGGCCAATTACTCTTTCTGGGAAGAGCTTTCTTCTCACCTCCAGCCCAAGCTTCCCCTGGCACAGCTTGAGACTGTGACTGAGACTGTGGGATAGGCTGCCCAGAGAAGGTTGTGGAATCTCCTTCTCTAGAGATCATTTCCCTGGATGTGCTCCTTGGTGATTTACTCAGCATGAACCTGCTCTAGCAAGGGGATGGACTAGATCATGGAACTGTTAGGGTTGGAAGGGACCCCAAGGATCATCTTGTTCCAGACTCCCTGCCATGGGCAGGGACACCTCACACTACCTCAGGGTGCTCAGAGCCACATCCAGCCTGGCCTTAAAAACTTCCAGGCATGAGGCTTCCATCACCTCCCTGGGCAACCTGTTCCAGCATCTCAGCAAGGTCCCTTCCAACCCACACCATTCTGTCATCCTGTGACTGACTTTCCAGCCTCTATCAAAATAATCTACAACACCTAATGGGCACTGAGATATTTTTAATTTCTTTTTTCTGCCAAGAGATTTGTTTCAGACCATTGCACAAGAAGGATTTTATCACAAAGTATTTTACCCTAAGTAACTTCCCTACATTGCCCTAAGAAACCTGATAAAATAGTACAATCTCCTGACAACTTTCTCCTCCTCCAGCCCACTTAAAATTGGTGCATGACAGAAACATTAATAATTAATGCATTAATATTTATTACCATTAGCCAGGTGGGGATTGGTCTATTCTCCCAGGCAACCAGCACCAGAACAAGAGGACACAGTCTCAAGCTGTGCCAGGGGAGGTTTAGGCTGGATGTTAGGAGGAAGTTCTTCATAGAAAGAGAGATTGGCCATTGGAATGTGCTGCCCAGGGAGGTGGTGGAGTCACCATCCCTGGAGGTGTTTAGGAAGAGACTGGCTGGGGTGCTTGGTGCCATGGTTTGATTGATTAGATGGTGTTGGATGATAGTTTGGACTGGATGATCTCAAAGGTCTTTTCCAACCTGGTCTATTCTATTCTATTCTATTCTATTCTATTCTATTCTATTCTATTCTATTCTATTCTATTCTATTCTATTCTATTCTATTCTATTCTATTCTATTCTATATCTCCTGTCAAAACAAACTAATAAAACCTTAAGATCCTCACCAGGGATTAGAGTCCCTTTATAAGCACATAATATCTGCTCTGAAAACCACTTCAAATCTGACTATCCAGGATACAGAAAGTATAGGATGAGAGTGACCACAGTGAAGCAGCATCCTCAAGGTCACCCTGGAGCTACATGGTCATACCAGGTTTAAAACCTTTACCTCCCACATCTCTTTGCTGTGTTCTCTTTATCTTTAGTAGAAAGGAGTTGATGTTGAAGCTCATTGGTTTCATCCAAGGCACATTCCACTCTATCTCCCCATAATGACAGTAGGGAGAGGCTTTAGAAATAGAATAGAATAGAAATAGAATAGAATTAATCAGGTTGGAAAAGATCTTCGAGATCATCGAGTCCAAACCAAGTCATCCCCATGGCACCAAGTCTCTTCTTAAACAGCTCCAGTGATGGTGACTCCACCACCTCCCCAGGCAGCACATTCCAATGGCCAATCTCTCTTTCTGGAAGAACTTCTTCCTAACATCCAGCCTAAACCTCCCTGGCACAGCTTGAGACTGTGTCCTCTTGTTCTGGTTCTGGTTGCTTGGGAGAAGAGACCAACCCCACCTGTCTCCAACCTCCCTTCAGGTAGTTGTAGAGAGCAAGAAGGTCTCCCTGAGCCTCCTCTTCTCCAGGCTAAGCAACCCCAGCTCCCTCAGCCTCTCCTCATAGGGCTGTGCTCCAAACCTCTCCCCAGCTTTGTTGCCCTTCTCTGGATACGTTCCAGCAGCTCAAAACTCAACTTTAATCAGTCTACCAAAGCTTACAAAACCTTGGCATGGAATGCAGCTGAGTACAAACCCCTCCCATTTCAGCAGCTTATTCAGGATATGCAAACCAGATGGAAGTCAGTGTATTGCACGATGAAATGGACTGAAGATCAGAAAGGAGCAATCCCCAAAATGATCCAGAGCCATGGTATGAGAGAGGTCATTGCCCTCCATTCATCTATGCTATGGGCAAAAAAGCCTCCACAGAGATCAGGGGATGTGGTCAGTGCTCTGAGAAGCTGAGCCAATAATTGCAGACAGGACAAAGGGGCCAGGGGGTAAAGCCAGAAGCTAGGGTGAAGGAGTGACGTGGTACAATGAGGGGAAGGCCACAAGGTTATTCAGCAGAGACACACTCAACAAGGCTGCCTGTGTCTTCTGCTGACATTGGGTTGGTATTAAGTGCAGAGAAGGTTCTGCCTCTTTGGGGATGTCACTGTGAAGTGACCATACCCAAAGCACTCTTTTGTCATGGGACACAGAAGGTTTCAGGGGAACAGTTCCCGCTGCTGAACAGCGTTTCTGTATTCTGAGGCCACTGCTTATCTCCAGGCCACAGCCAATGTCTCACACACAGATACATACTGGATTTAGAGGAAAAAAAAACAAACAAAAAGATATTCTACCTAACTGCCAGGTCTGCTTGTGGATTTCATTTCCAGACAGTGCAGCCCAAGTTCACATTTCTCAGGTAAAACACATTGGAGTTGGCATCATGCAAACTGCCAGCCAGGACTGGCTATATTCTGTCCTCTAGCCTTGTGTCCTCCTGGGGTGGTTGTGGCCTGAGGTGATGTCCTTAAGCACACCACTCCCTTGGTGCAACCTGAGCCTGTGTCCAACAGCCCAGAACATTTTTGAGCAGTACAACTTCATAGAACCATAGAATCAACCAGGTTGGAAAAGACCTCAGAGATCATCAAGCCCAACCTATTACCTAATACCTAAGACCTCAAGACAACTAAACCATGGCTCCAAGTGCCACATCCAAACCTCCTCTGAACATCTCCAGGGATGGTGACTCCACCACCTCCCTGGGCAGCACATTCCAATGGCCAATTACTCTTTCTGGGAAGAACTTTCTCCTCACCTCAAGCCTAAACTTCCCCTGGTGCACCTTGGGACTGTGTCCTCTTCTTCTGGTGCTGGTTGCCTGGGAGAAGAGACCAACCCCCACCTGGCTACAACCTCCCTTCAGGGAGTTGGAAAGAGCAAGAAGGTCTCCCCATAGACTCCTCTTCTCCAGGCTAAGCAACCCCAGCTCCCTCAGCCTCTCCTCACAGGGCTTGTGCTCGAGGCTTCTCCCCAGCCTCATTGCCCTTCTCTGGACACATTCAAGTGTCTCAATGTCCTTCTTAAACTGAGAAGCCCAGAACTGGACACAGTCCTCAAGGTGTGGCCTTACCAGTCTTGAGTACAGGGGCAGAAAGACCTCCCTGCTCCTGCTGGCCACACTGTTCCTGATCCAGGCCAGGATGCCATTGGCCTTCTTGGCCACCTAGACACACTGCTGGCTCACATTCAGCCTACTGTCAACCAGTACCTTCAGGTCCCTCTCTGCCTGGCCACTCTCCAGCCACTCTGACCCCAGCCTGCAGCACTGCCTGGGGTTGTTGTGGCCAATGTGTAGAACCTGGCACTTGGATGTGTTAAATCTCATGCCCTTAGACTGTGTCCATCTGTCCAGATCTCAGTTTGACTACATATACCCCAGACTACAACTTAGAGAATCATAGACTGTTCTGGCTTAGAAGGGACCTCCAAAGGTCATCTCCAACCCCCTCTGCTTAGGTGTGGCCTAACCAGGGCTGAGTACAGGGGACTGTATGGGGATAGGTTAATTGATCTTCAAGTGACTCTCCTCATTATTTTTGCCCATAACATTTAGGTGCAAACCTGTGCATCCCATGGCACTGCCTCAGTCAGCAACCACTGGGCAAAAGAGGAGCCTTGGAGAAAAGCTCATGTTAAAGAGATGCTTTGTTTATTTGTGTGTCAGGTGAATAATGGAAATGTGATGACTCAACCACCACGAGGGATGGGCCAAGAGCTCAGTGATCCTCACCAACGTTGCATCCTGGAGGTACATGAAGGAAAAGAAGAGGACAAAGGGGAAAATGAATAATGTATAAATCTGAGTAGGAACAGGGCCCAGGGGCAATGCAGCTCTTTCAGCAGCCCTGGATATGTATTCATGAACTATCTGTACCAAGAGACTGACAAATAGCAAATATATTCCAGCTGCACAGGACTGGAGGTAACAGAGCCCTCACTGTTTCCCACCTGCCAGGCAACACATTTTGAAAATGAAAAGTGCTGCTTGATTCCAGCCCTGCCTGGCTCTCTGGTCAATTAGAAACCCACTGAGTGCCTTTCACAAGGCTTTCCTGAGCATCAGTGTGAACCCTGAAAGTGGATGACAGCCATTATTTTCAGCTTTCCCACCTGTGAACACCAAAACTCCTACCAACACTCTAGGGGAGTCAGGAACATCAGTAATATCAGTGCAGATGAAGCCCAAAAGCAACAGGAAACAGAGAACTGATAGGGTTGGAAGGGACCTCAAGGATCATCTAGTTCCAACACCGCTGTCATGGGCAGGGACACCTCACACTACATCAGGTTGCTCAGAGCCACATCCAGCCTGGCTTTAAAACCTCCAGGGGTGAGGCTTCCACCACCTCCCTGGGCAGCCTGTGCCAGTGTCTCACCACCCTCATGGGGAAGAACTTCTTCCTAACATCCAATCTGAATCTACCCATTTCTGGTTTTGTTCCATTCCCCCTAGTCCTGTCACTCCCTGACACCCTCAGAAGTCCCTCCCCAGCCTTCTTGTAGCCCCCTTCAGATACTGGAAGGCCACAAGAAGGTCTCCTCAGAGCCTTCTCTTCTCCAGACTGAAGAACCCCAACTCCCTCAGTCTGTCAACATAGGAGAGCAGTTCCAGCCCTCTGATCATCCTTGTGGCCCTCCTCTGAACACATTCCAGCACCTCCAGATCCTTCTTGTAATAGTGGCTCCAGAACTGGACACAGTACTCCAGGTGGGGTCTCACCAGAGTGGAGCAGAGGGGGAGAATCACCTCCTTCAACCTGCTGGCTCTGCTTCTCTTGCTGCAGCCCAGGATGGGATTGGCTTTCTGGGCTGCAAGTGCACACTGCTGGCTCCTGTTGAGCTTCTCATCCAGCAGCACCCCCAAGTCCTTTCCTTCAGGACTGCTGCATGGTTTAGTTGTTGGGTGGGTTGGATTGGTTGATGGGTTGGACGCGATGATCTTGAAGGTCTCTTTCTTTCAACCTGTGTATTGTATTGTATTGTATTGTATTGTATTGTATTGTATTGTATTGTATTGAAGGGTGTCGGGTGAAGAGTGTTCTCTGTCACATCAGGGACGTGGTGATAATGTATGTGCCATTAGACCCATCGATGGGCAGTAATCAGTTTGAGGCTGCAAAATTCTTTTGAAAGGGCTGGGTAATTATTTTGAGGAAGAATTCCCCCCTTCAAAGGAAAAATCCATTCAAAGAAAATCCCAGAGCTGCCCAACCACTATGCATCTCTTTTCAAATTACCCAAGGAAAGGAGAAAAACACTGAAGACAGTTCCTAGGCTGATCCTGTTCTGCTGTGGCCTCTCTCTAGTCTCTGTAGCTAGGAAAAACCATATTTTTATTCCATTGAAAGAGCACATTGCTTGTGCTGCCAGTGCAAAATGTGGCTAGCATTAGAGGACTGCTTCCCTAAGGCAGTTTGGGCCCCTGCCTCAGCCTCTTAACCTCTAGCAAGCTCTCTGATTTGCACCATTGTTCCTCAATAAACACAATGTCATCACCGAGCAGACAGGGGCTGTTGAGCCTGATATCTGCATGTGTTTTTTCCTTCAGAGCTGGCTTGGCTCCCTCTGCCCAGCACTGCACCACATGCTTGTGCCTACAGCTTCAATTATAGCAAAAGCTAAATAATTACTGGGGGGTTGTTTGTTGGTTGGTTGGTTTTGGGTTTTTTTCAGTCAATCCTCATTGCTTCTTGGTTATAAATGTGGATGTGGGGCAGGCTGTGGATGTAGTCTACCTGGACTTCAGCAAGGCCTTTGACACTGTCCCCCACAGCAAACTCCTGGCCAAGCTGGCAGCCCATGGCTTGGACAGGATCACACTGTGTTGGGTTAGGAACTGGCTGGAGGGCTGAGCCCAGAGAGTGGTGGTGAATGGTGCCACATCCAGCTGGCGGCCTGTCACTAGTGGTGTGCCCCAAGGATCAGTGCTGGGCCCCATGCTCTTCAACATCTTTATTGATGATCTGGATGTGGGCATTGAGTCCATCATCAGTGAATTTGCGGACGACACCAAGCTGGGGGCAGGAGTTGATCTGCTGGAGGGCAGAGAGGCTTTGCAGAGGGACCTCGACAGGCTGGACAGATGGGCAGAGTCCAAGGGCAGGAGACTGAACACATCCAAGTGCCGGGTTCTGCACATTGGCCACAGCAACCCCATGCAGTGCTCCAGGCTGGGGTCAGAGTGGCTGGAGAGCGGCCAAACAGAGAGGGACCTGGGGGTGCTGGTTGATTGTCAGCTGAACATGAGCCTGCAGTGTGCCCAGGCAGCCAGGAGGGCCAATGGCATCCTGGCCTGGATCAGGAACAGTGTGGCCAGCAGGAGCAGGGATGCCATTCTGCCCCTGGACTCAGCACTGGTTAGGCCACACCTTGAGTCCTGTGTCCAGTTGTGGGCCCCTCAGTTTAGGAAAGATGTTGAGTTGCTGGAACATGTCCAGAGAAGGGCAACAAAGCTGGGGAGGAGTTTGGAGCACAGCCCTGTGAGGAGAGGCTGAGGGAGCTGGGGTTGCTTAGCCTGGAGAAGAGGAGGCTCAGGGGAGACCTTCTTACTCTCTACAACTACCTGAAGGGAGGTTGTGGACAGGAGGAGCTTGGTCTCTTCTCCCAGGCAGCCAGCACCAGAACAAGAGGACACAGTCTCAAGCTGCACCAGGGGAGGTTTAGGCTGGATGTTAGGAAGAAGTTCTACACAGAGAGAGTGATTGCCCATTGGAATGGGCTGCCTGGGGAGGTGGTGGAGTCACCATCACTGGAGGTGTTTAGGAAGAAACTTGATAAGGTGCTTGGTTGCATGGTTTGGTTGATTAGGTGGTGTTGGATAATAGGTTGGACTCGATGATCTCGAAGATCTCATCCAACCGGGTTAATTCTATTCTTCTATTCTATTCTATTCTATTCTATTCTATTCTAGTCTAGTCTAGTCTAGTCTAGTCTAGTCTAGTCTAGTCTAGTCTAGTCTGTTCTATTCTTGTCTAGTCTAGTCTAGTCTAGTCTAGTCTAATCTAGTCTATTCTATTCTACTCTACTCTACTCTACTCTACTCTACTCTACTCTACTCTACTCTACTCTATTCTATGTATCTGTAGTGACAGGTTGGACTCGATGATCTTCGAGGTCTCTTCCAACCTTAGTGATACTGTGATTCTATGATTCTATTCTATTCTATTCTATTCTATTCTATTCTATTCTATTCTATTCTATTCTATTCTATTCTATTCTATTCTAAATAGTGAATACTTTATATAATAGTGAAGACTGTGTGCACAGCATTCTCCTAGGCTAAAGTCACTGTTGCCAGAGAACCAAGTGAAAAAATTGCCCCCCCAAAGGATATGTGGAATCTCACTCAGGGATCTACACTTCCCTGACACAAAGATATAAAGAGTGAAGACCTTTTAAAGCAAGTCATTTCTGAGGTGGCTGAACGAGCTCCTGAGAGTTATAAGTGAGCTGGTAGGAAGCATGATATTCTACAGAGAGGAGAAAGGTTAAAAGTTCTGGAAAACCCCAAAACTTCAGATCATTCCCACTGCCCACCTGGTAAGGGGATTCTTTCAGCCATTAAAAAGTAAAGGGAAGGAGGAAGATCATAATATCATAGTATCAGTCAGGGTTGGAAGGGACCACAAGGATCAGCTAGTTCCAACCCCCCTGCCATGGGCAGGGACACCCCACACTAGATCAGGCTGGCCAGAGCCTCATCCAGCCTGCTCTTAAACACTTCCAGGGATGGGGCCCCAACTACCTCCCTGGACAACCCATTCCATGGCTTCACCACTCTCATGGGGAAGAACTTCCTCCTCACCTCCAGCCTGAATCTCCCCACCTCCAGCTTCATTCCATTCCCCTTAGTCCTATCACTACCTGATAGCCTGAGAAGTCCCTCCCCAGCCTTCTTATAGGCCCCCTTCAGATACTGGAAGGCCACAATGATGTCACCTCAGAGCCTTCTCTTCTCCAGACTGAACAGCCCCAACTCTTTCAGTCTGTCCTCATAGGAGAGGAGCTCCAGCCCTCTGATCATCCTCGATGCTAAGTTCTTGATGCCGTACAACTTCGGCAGCACATTTTGCACTTGCAACATTTTCCTTTCTGGGACATCAGTGCATATAGAATCACAGAATTACTGATGCTGGAAAAGACTTGAGATCATCAAGTCTAGTCTATGACCTAACACCACCACACCAGCTAAACCATGCCACCAACTGTCACATCCAATCTTACCACAGTATCACCAAGGCTGGAAGAGACCTCAAAGATCATCGAGTCCAACCTGTCACCGCAGACCTCATGATTATCTTAAAGACCTCCAGTGATTGCAACTCCAGCACCTCCCTGGGCAGTCCTTTCCAGCACCATGAGTTAAGCACTCTCAAGTGGATGAAAGTCAGATGAAGTACTACAAGGAATGGCCAACAGAATTTATCTGGCATTGTTTCAAGCTCTGAGGAATCCTGCCATGAGTGACCAGGAAGGAATCAGAGTTCAACGAGGGCTTGTTAATATCCTGTTTAAATAAATAGAACAGACATTAATGTTAACTGTACACCTAGCATGCAGCTAGATTTTGATCTTGGCTATAGGGTTTCACAGAATGTTAGAGCCTGGAAGGGACCTTGAGAGATCATCCAGGCCAACCCCCCTGCCAGAGCAGGATCACCTAAAGCAGGTCACACAGGGACTGATCCAGGCAGATCTTGGATATTTCCACAGATGGAGACTCCATACCCTCCCTGGGCAGCCTGTTCCAGTGTTCTGTCACCCTCATAGGGATAAAAGTTTCCTCCTGTTTCCATGGAACTTCCTATGCCTCAGCTTCCACCCATTGCCCCTTGTCCTGTGATAGGGCATCACCCAGCAGAGCCTGGCTCCATCCTCTTGGCACTCACCCTGCACTGCTTTATCAACATGAATGAATTCACCCGTTAGTCTCCTCCTCTCGAAGCTGAAGAGCCCTCAGCTCCCTCAGTCTCTCCTCATCTCCACCACTGCCTTTACATTTTCTCCCTGCTAGCTGCGTTGTGCTGATAGCTATAAATTCAGAGGTAAAGAACAGCTCAAGAGATCCTGGCAGTTCTGTACCATCCTGCCCTTTGTCTCAATAGCCATGGTGGTGGCTTTCCTCCCTGCTGCCATGCAGTGCCTTGCTAAACCGAAAGCCAAAGCCCATTTTCTTCTGCACAAAAGGACATTCAACAGTGCACTCTGGATGGGTGTCCACCTCAAATCCTGATGCATCTGTTGCCCATTTTTGTCATCATAGAATCAATAAGGTTGGAAAAGACCTCAAAGATCATCAAGTCCAACCTTTCACCAACCTTTCACCCAAGACCTCATGACTACTCATGACCTCCTACTCAGAGGCTGGAGCACCTCTCCTGTGAGGACAGACTGAAGGAGTTGGGGCTGTTCAGTCTGGAGAAGAGAAGGCTCTGAGGTGACATCATTGTGGCTTTCCAGTATCTGAAGGGGGCTACAAGAAGGCTGGGGAGGGACTTCTCAGGATCTCAGGTAGTGATAGGACTAGGGGGAATGGAATGAAGCTGGAGGTGGGGAGATTGAAGCTGAAGGTGGGGAGATTCAGGCTGGACATGAGGAGGAAGTTCTTCACCATGAGAGTGGTAAATCCCTGGAATGGGTTGTCCAGGGAGGTGGTTGAGGCCCCATCCCTGGAAGTGTTTAAGACCAGGCTGGATGAGGCTCTGGCCAGCCTGATCTAGTGTGGAGTGTCCCTGCCTGTGGCAGGGGGGTGGAACTAGCTGATCCTTGTGGTCCCTTCCAACCCTGACTATGATACTACTAGACCACGGTACCAATCTTTATCAGTGGAAGTCTGTTCTGATTTTACCAACCCCTGACACGTATTCCAGCCACCTGGCACCTGTCTTTCTCCTTAGTTTCAACTTGGGTCACTTTACACACCCTTAATCTGCATGGCTGGGGCTCGTGGGCGGCCGGGAGGACGAGGCTGTAACTCAGGAGGAGAAAATCCTGCAGTTGTTTGGAGGATGGAAGGGGTAGGGCCTTTATCCTGCATCAAAGAGGATGGCTTTGAATGGAAACCAAACTTCCCATTTTAAATATTCCTTTGAACTGGGGGATGACATGCATAGTCTGCTCCTAAGAATAGCAACCCTAACATCCTCTTATAGTTATTTGTTGTTTTGGGGGGGTTGTTTTTAGTTCTGAACAAATCTATTTCTACCCAAGCACGGTATCTCCTTCAGCTTTTAGCACCCAAAAGAATTCATATCAGGTATTCAGAGGCAGGAAAGAAAAGATGGAATTGATCTCATCAAAACAGATTCCTGCATGAGTACCTCTAGTGACTTCTTTCACCCCCTTCAGTTCAGCTCTGTGTTGAAGGAAATGGCGTCGTTGCCTTTTCTTACTGTGATATGGTCTCACAGCACACAAACAGCATTACCCCTGGAGCAAACTAGCCTGGAAGAGGCATCCAGAACTGTACCTGAAGGGCTCCAGCCGTGAACAGACTTCAGGCTGTAGAAAAAAATGCTGGAAGTAGTCTGAAGGAAGCTACTTGTCAAATATGTGTAAGCTGGACATCTGGCCTACAACACTCGCTGCTTCTCTGCTGATCTGCTTGCATGGTCTGTACTGCTTGCTCCTGTACATGCAGAATGGAATGGAACGGAACAGAATGGAATGGAATGGAACGGAACGGAATGGAGTGGAATGGAATGGAACGGAATGGAATGGAATGGAATGGAATGGAATGGAATGGAATGGAACGGAACGGAATGGAATGGAATGGAACGGAACGGAACGGAGTGGAATGGAATGGAATGGAATGGAACGGAACGGAATGGAATGGAATGGAATGGAATGGAATGGAATGGAATGGAATGGAATGGAATGGAATGGAATGGAATGGAATGGAATGGAATGGAGTGGAGTGGAACGGAACGGAACGGAACGGAACGGAACAGAACAGAATAGAATAGAATAGAATAGAATAGAATAGAATAGAATAGAATAGAATAGAATAGAATAGAATAGGATACGATACAATACAATACAATACAATACATTACAATACAATACAATGCAATACACCAGGTTGGAAAAGACCTTTGGGATCATTGAGTCCAACCTATTGCCTAACACCATCTAATCAACTAAACCATGGCACCAAGCGCCACATCCAGTCTCTCCCTAAACACCTCCAGTGATGGTGACTCCACCACCTCCCTGGGCAGCACATTCCAATGGCCAATCTCTCTTTCTAGGAAGAACTTCTTCCGAACATGCTTCTTTCCTAACTAAACCTCCCCTGGTGCAGCTTGAGTCTGTGTCCTCTTGTTCTGGTGCTGGGTGCCTGGGAGAAGAGACAAACTCCCACCTGCCTACAACCTCCCTTCAGGTAGTTGTAGACAGCAAGAAGGTCTCCCCTGAGCCTCCTCTTCTCCAGGCTAAGCAACCCCAGCTCCCTCAGTGTCTCCTCACAGGGTTTGTGCTCCAGACACCCCCCACAGTCTCATTGCCCTTCTCTGGACACATTCAAGAGTCTCAATGTCCTTCTTAAATTGAGGAGCTCAGAACTGGACACAGGACTCAAGGTGTGGCCTAACCAGTGCAGAGTACAGGGGCACAATGACTTCCCTGCTTCTGCTGGCCACACTGTTCCTGATGCAGGCCAGGATGCCATTGGCCTTCTTGGCCACCAGGGCACACTGCTGGCTCATGTTCAGCCTACTATCAATCAGTACCCCCAGGTCCCTTTCTGCCTGGCTGCTCTCCAGCCACTCTGTCCCCAGCCTGTAGCTCTGCATGGGGTTGCTGAGGCCAGTGTGCAGCACCCGGCACTTGGACTTGTTGAATGCCATCCTGCTGGACTCTGCCCTTCTGTTTTGTGGTGCTCTGAGTGTACTGAACCACCACGTGGCCAAAACTCACAAAATCTCCAGGTCACCATAAATTATCCTGCCCTTCTATGTGGAAGCACTGCCTATTTTTTTCTCTCTCTCTTTTTTCCCCCATCACTCTGGTATATTTAAAGAAATTCTGATGGTGAATTGAAAATAGATATTCTTTTCCATATGGCCTGGAACAAGCTTTTGGATAAACAGAAGGTCTGAGCTGTCTGGAAACAACAGATGGCAGTGTTTTAAAGATGAAGAGATGAAAGCTTGGATAAGGGGCTCTGAATGTCAGTAGGGACATGTGATGGAAGCAGTGCTCTTACAGGTGGGAGTTTATTCCTGCCATCCTGCTGCAGGATGGACATGTGTGCAAAGCAGAGAACTTCTATGGAATGAAAAGAGGGAAGTGAGCTACCTGCCATAGTCCAGCAGCCAGATGTGCACTCTTCTTGATTTAATTTCAATAGCATTGCTGGTGGCTATGAATCCTAGAGCCATAGGACTGGTAGGGTTGGAATGGACCTCAAGGATCATCCAGTTGTAACCCCCGTGCTATGGGGGGGTTGGAACTGGATCAGGTTGCTCTGAGACATATCCAGCCTGGCCTTCAAAACCTCCAGGGATGAGGCTTCCACCAGCTCCCTGGGCAACCTGTGCCAGTGTCTCACCACCCTCATGGGGAAGAACTTCTTCCTAACATCCAGTCTGAATCTATCCATTTCTAGTTTTGGTCCCTTCCCCCTAGTCCTGTCCCTCCCTGACACCCTCAAAAGTCCCTCCCCAGCTTTCTTGTAGCCCCCTTCAGATACTGGAAGGCCACAATAAGGTCTCCTCAGAGCCTTCTCTTCTCCAGACTGAAGAACCCCAGCTCCCTCAGTCTGTCCTCATAGGAGAGCAGCTCCAGCCCTCTGATCATCCTTGTGGCCCTCCTCTGAACACATTCCAGCACCTCCAGATCTTTCTTGTAATAGGGGCTCCAGAACTGGAGGCAGTACTCCAGGTGGGGTCTCACCAGAGCTGAGTAGAGGGGGAGAATCACCTCCCTTGACCTGCTGGCTCTGCTTCTCTTGATGCCGCCCAGGATCTGATTTGCCTTTCTGGGCTGCAAGAGCACATAGAGAGCTCATGTTGAGCTTCTCATCCAGCAGCACCCCCAGGTCCTTTTCTTCAGGGCTGTTCTCAAGCCAGTCCCTGCCCAGCCTATACCAGTGCTTGGGATTGACCTAGCTGCAGGACCTTGCACTTGGTCTTGTTGAACCTCATGAGGCTGTCATGGGCTCACCTCTCCAGCCTGTCAAGGTCTCTCTGGATGGATCCCTTCCCTCCAGCTGTGAGCTGCACCACACAGCTTGGTGTCATCAGCAAACCTGCTGAGGGTGCACTCAATGCCACTGTCCATGGCACCAACAAAGATGTTAACCAAGACTGGTCCCAGGACTGATCCCTGAGGGACTCCACTTGTCACTGGACTCCACTTGGACCTGGACCCATTGACAGCTACCTTTGGGTGCAGCCATCAAGCCAGTTCTGTATACACTGAATCCATGGACCCCACACTGCACCAGGTTAGAGCCCAGAGTGTGGCAGCAAGGTTCATGCTAATGCAACCTTAGCTCTCCCTCCTGGGATGGGCTGTAAGCATTTGGAGTTTTCTGCTGGTGTCCAGGGAGAAAATTCACTCTTGGAGAATATTTTTGTTGTTGTTAAAACTTGTTGTTTTGATCTGCAAAGTACAGATTGTCCCATCCAAGCAAAAGGATAATCATGGAAGGATTTCCTTGTACCAGGCACTGTTGTGCTTGATTTGATGAACTCTTGATGGGTTTGTCCTTGTTTCATGGAGTCAAAGCAGACCATGAGCTGCAGTTGTGCATTATGAAAGGTTCATGGAAAATAAAAGTTATTTTAAAGTCCCTTTCTTTCACCACCCCCTCCCCCTTCCCACCATATCTGATCCTTTTTCACCCCACCCACTCCATTTCCCCCTTTTTCCCCTCACATCCCACAGCACCTGGGCTCTGTTTGGGTCTCCTCCCACCCCAGGTGAGGCCACTTGGCCCTCCCCACCCACTCTCCTATTTAATGGCTTCCATGAGAGGCAGAGGCCCTAAGCTGAGCCCATCTGGGCTGAGGATCCTCCTCTGATCACCGGTGAGTGCCCCTGGTGCACACTGGGTGTTGGTGGTGGTGACAACAAAGGCCGGGGGGCCTGGTGGCCCCCGGTTAGGTAGGGATTTTATTGATGACTTCTCCAATACCATCCATGGGGCTGCACTGCTTTCCTTACAAGGGCTGAGCTCCTCTGTGTGGTGTCTTGGCTGGTTGAGGGTCTTGCTCCTGGCTCTGGGATGGGTGGAAAAATAGTGTTGGTGGAGCAGGAGCTGTTTAGACAGGATGGAGGCAGGTGTAGAGGGAGTAGGAGCTGCTTTGAGAAGATGAAGGGTGGTAGGGGGAGGCAGGAGGGGTTAAAGTAGGTGACCTTTAGAGGCCCTTTCCAACGCTGGTGATTCTATGACTCTACAATGTGGTTTCAACCACTGGAAGGCCACCATTAGGTCTCCTCAGAGCCTTCTCTCCTTCAGACTGAACAACCTTGGCTCCCTCAGTCTGTCCTCACAGCAGAGCAGCTCCAGCCTCATCCTCGTGGCCCTTCTCTGGACATGTTCCAGCACCTCCAGATCCTTCCTGTAATAGGGGCTCCAGAGCTGGCCAGAGCCCTCCAGGTGGGGTGTTCCTTGTCTTATTGCTGCATGCCACGGAAAAGAGCTTGGCCCCCTCTACCTGACACCCACCCCCAAGGTATTCATGGACATTGATCAGATCCCCTCTCAGGCTTCTCAAGACTAAACAGCCCCCAGGACTCTCAGCCTCTCTTCATAGGGGAGATGTTCATGTCCCCTATATTTTGGGTTCTCCTTGGTGATTGCTTGGTGTGAAGACTCAGAGGGGAGCCTTCAATCACCGCTGGCCCTGTGCAGATGTAGGTCCAGGGCCTGCCTGCCTTTGGGCTTAGCAGGAACGCTGCCTTTAGAAAACCCTTGGGCAAGGTAAGGCAAGAACCAATACCACTCTGCACACTTAGCTTATAGTAAGGAACAGAGCACTGACAGGAAGGAGGAAACAGGACTGAATACATTTGGCACACTTGTACCTCACCTTCACTTGGTGGGTTTGGGGTTTTGTCTGTCTTATCTGTAGAGCTGGAGTTGCTCTTCAAAGGTAACTGAAATCACCCTGGGCTTACACAGAAAGGGAGCAGGAACAGGTGGAGACTGTGTTTTAGCAGTGACAGAGAGCATGGGATCTGGATTTCCTTACTGGATTTCTGAGTCAGTGTCAGTCCTCACCTCTGCTTTCTTTGTGTGGCTGGTTCATGCCAGCATCTGAGAGAGGAGAAGAGGTGGTGCCTGCAAATGAGGGCCTAGCCTTCATATCCATGATGCTTTACTGAGAACCTAGGTGTTGCCTTCAGCATCTGCATCTTTTAAGCCACTCACTGCCTGCTGGAATGCAATCCACTAGGCTTTAGGCAAACCTTGTTAGCAGCACCATAAGGGCAGAGGGTCCGCTGGGCTGCCTGGATGGCTTGGAGAGAAAGACTGTGACTAATAGATTTCCTCAGGAGCAGATTAGAGATGCTAATTGCATCTCTCTTTAAAATGAAGATAAAAAACCTCCAGCAAATACAATCTTGTCAGTAGAGCTGTGATGTTTGGGGTTTCTATGCCAGTAATCAACAACCTCTTCCTCTTTCATCCAGGTGAAATCAGAGGGGATCCCCTTGGAGGCCAGAGTGACACCAGGGACATAGGAGGGCAATTACAAGCTAAGTCCCCCAAACATCAGCATTTACAAGGTATTACTGCTGAAATAACACTCAGGCTCTGCACTGGCATCAGCTGTCTTTCCTTTCATCCACTCATTGTGTAATACATGCAAAAAAAGCAGATTGGTTTCATCTGTTACATGTTGCATGGGCCAAACCCCAGGAAAATATTTCCCTTGGCTCATCCCAAGAAAAACATTCACACATGCTGTTTATTTTGATACTCTCAAATACTACTTTTATCTTCTGGTTCAGCTAGATGTTCCTTTAAACTTGCCTCTTCCTCCCCCCCCCCGATCCTTTGTCCCTTTGGTATCTCCTAATTAGACCTGGTGACTAAATCAGAAGGAATTATTTATTTACCAAACCCCATCCTCTCCTATCACCAGGCATCTCTAAGCAAAAAATGTTTCTTTTTGGTGGTGGTGTTTTCACTCAGAGTTGGTATTAATTAAAAATCCTTTACAGGCTTCCAGAGCAGAGGTCTTGCTCAGTATCTGCATCAAGAAACGTGTGGCCAGCAGGGCTAGGGAGGTTCTTCTCCCCCTCTGCTCTGCCCTGGGGAGACCACACCTGGGATCCTGTGTCCAGTTTTTGGGCTCCCTAGTTCAAGAGAGACAGAGACCTGCTGGAGAGAGTCCAACAGAGAGCCACAAGGATGATTTGGGGGACTTGAGCATCTCCCCTATGAAGAGTGACTGAGAGCCCTGGGGCTGTGTAGTCTTGATCAGATCCCCTCTCAGCCTTCTCTTCTCAATTTATCAATATCTGAGGGGTGGGTGTCAAGTGGAGGGGGCCAAGCTCTTTTCAGTGATGCAGGGTAATAAGACAAGGAACAACAGGTTCGTAGTATAGTATCAGCCAGGGTTGGAAGGGACCACAAGGATCATCCAGTTCCAACCCCCTGCCATGGGCAGGGACACCTCATACTAGATCAGGCTGGCCAGAGACTCATCCAGCCTGGTCTTAAACACCTCCAGGGATGGGGCCTCCACAAGCTTCAACACAGAAGATTTCACCTCAATGTGAGGAGAAACTTCTTACAGTGATAGGACAAGGAGCAATGGATGTAAGCTGCAGCACAGGAGGTTCCACCTCAACACAAGGAGGAACTTCTTCACTGTAAGGATCACAGAGCCCTGGAACAGTCTGCCCAGAGAGGTTGTGCCGTCTCCTGCTCTGGAGACTTTTAAAGCCCGCCTGGATGCATTCCTGTGCAGCATGCCCTAGGTGATCCTGCTTTTGGCAGGAGAGTTGGACTTGGTGATCTCTGGAGGTCCCTTCCAACTGCCAATGTGATCCTGTGATCCTTTTGCTTCAAGAGGTACCATGAGTGCTCTGCTAGGGTGTGCTCTGCAGGAGTGATGCCCCAATGACGTGGGTGGCTGTGTGCCAACTGGGAATGGAAAATCCAGGCACAGGCTCTTTCTACAAGTACAGAGCACCTATCAGTGCCTGGCAGCTCCGTGTTTCATGTGAATCTCTCAATCACTGTTTTTGCTTTCCCAGTCCCTGACAGAAGGTATGGTCCTGTACAGCTTGGGAAGGTTTCCATGCAGTTGTTTGTCCTTGCAGTGGCAGCCAACAGCTGTCAAATGCTATGTGAGCAGAGTCTCCTGTCTCCCTGGCTCTCTTCCCTCCCTGGTGGCTCTTATCATTCAAATGTCTTCTCCTTTTACTGAAAGAGAAAGGGAAGGGAAAGAGAATGGAGAGGAGAGCTCTGTTTGCTGCTTCCTATCCAGTGTCCACACTCCTCATGCTGCTCCTGCACTCTGTGGCACATGAGTGCATACCTGTGTGTGCACCTGGAGTGAGGGCTGGGATGTGGGAGCATCCCTGTAACTTTCCATTGGCTTTCTTGCCCATCCTGCTCCTGCAGCAGCACATCCTCTCTGCAGCTGGAGCAGAGATGAGGCCTCTCAGCTTGCTCTGCTCATGGCATATGCATGCTTGAGGAGCACATGAGACCTCAAGGGCACCCCTCAGCAGAGGGTTGCTTGGCAGGAAACGAGGCAGCCGTTGCCTTTTCCTGGAGGTTTGAACCTGATGAAGGGCAAGAAATTGGTAGAAACTCTATTTCTATCACAAGGAAAGGAAAAAAACAAACCCATACAAACCTGCTGGGCTTACCTGCAGCTGAAAAAACCAAACCCACCACTGTCTAAAATGTGCTGTGTGCACAACATTCCATTTTTCTGCTTTTAAAATATAGCTTTCATCTGCTTCTCTGGCTGAGTTAGCTGTGGATTCTTTTGTGTGTGTGTGGGGGGGGGGAACCTTCCTACTCCACCACAACAGCCCCTCCTGTGCTTAGAGCTGGTGCAAGCCTGACTTCCCATCTACAGCCATCGAGGTCACAAACCACAGCTTGAGTACCTTGAAGATGAGGAAGTTCCAGAAACAAAACTCTTCACTGAAAGGTGATTGGGGGGAAAAAAAGGCTTCTCACAGCACCTCTGACATCCGTGTGGGTTTGATGCTTGTCCTGGGATGTAAAGCCCCAGGGCAGGAGGCACTTTTCCTCTGCTCACATATTCCACATGAATTGCAGCCATGGCTTGGGGGCAGCCTTGCAGCCAAGCACCAGTACCAGCATCTCTTCCCATGCAGGTCCTCCTGGCTGACAAGCATGGGCAGAGAAAAGGTCTCCACCAAAACCACCTTTTACAATGGGGTCAGTTTGAAAAGAGTTCAGAACCTTTCAGTATTTCTCTTGGTTTTCTTTTCTATCGTTGCTCTGTCTGTTTGGTTTGGGGTCTTTTGGGGCTGTTGGGTTTATTTTCCCCCTCCCCAATGCCCTTTTTAAATTGAATTGACCACAAGTTCTGTCTTGCAGTTTTCAGAATGCCTATTTCAGCTGGCTTCTGGCAAAGAAACTTGGGAAACTGCAGGGAAAGTGAGCTGGAAAGTGAGGTCAAGCTGCCCACTGCTGTGCAAATTGCATGGGGGGGATGATCAGGCAGAGCTTTGGAGGTGAATGCATAGGGCTGAGTCTCAGCTTTTTGGAGTAGAGGGAGCAGAAAGAGGAAAGCCTGGAGGAGGCAGGAGACCCTCCTCCTCACTGTCAGCAGGGGGAAGGAGCCATGCTCACAGATGTTCCCCTTTCCCTTCAGCTGGGTGTCACAGACATCCTGGGCTGGTGACAGGACACAGGCCTCACGGATGTTGCTGGCTGGCTGCTGGAGGCTTCTGTGATAAATAAACCCAGTTTAAGAGGGGGGAAAAAAATAGCAAGGAAAAAAGACATCCCAGGTCCAAGTGAGAGCTCTCCTCATTCATTTGCAACAACACAAGTAAAGCCAGTTAAAAAACCCCAACCAAACCATCCCAGGTCCAAGTGAGAGCTCTCCTCATTAATTCACGTTCTTTTTTTGCAGCCCATTGGAAAAGGATCTGGGGGTGCTGGTGGACAGCTGAACATGAGCCAGCAGTGTGTCCAAGAAGGCTAAGGGCATCCTGGCCTGAATCAAAGCCATTGTGTCCAGCAGGAGGACAGAAGTGATGGTGCCCCTCTACTCAGCTCTGGTGAGGCCAGAGCTTGAGTACTGGGTTCAGCTCTGGGCACCACAGCATAGAAAAGACACTGAGGGGCTGGAGCATGGCCAGAGATGAGCAATGAGGCTGGGGAAGGGTTTGGAGTGAGTCATATGAGGAGCAGCTGAGGGATCTGGGGTGGTTCAGTCTTGAGAAGAGAAGGCTGAGGCGAGATCTTATTGCTCTTTGCAACTCCCTGAGGCTGTAGTGGGGCTGGTGTTGGTCTCTCCTCCTAAGTAACCAGCGTTAGGGTGAGAGGAAATGGGTTTGAGTTGTGCCAGGGGAGGTTTAGATTGGACATGAGGAAAAACTTCTGAGAGAGTGGTGAGGGGTTGGAACAGGCTGCCCAGGGAGCTGGTGGCACTTCATCCTGGGTGGCCAGCACCAGCACAAGAGGACGCAGTCTCAAGCTGCACTGGGGAGGTTTAGGATGGATGTTAGGAAGAAGTTCTTCGTAGAAGGAGAGATTGGCCACTGGAATGTGCTGCCCAGGGAGGTGGTGGAATCGCCATCGTTGGAGGTGTTCAGGAGGAGACTGGATGAGGTACTTGGTGTCATGGTTTAGTTGAGTATATGGTGTTGGGTGACAGGTTGGACTTGATCTCAAAGGTCTTTTCCAACCTGGTTTATTCTATTCTAGATATAGTTCAGTGGTGATGGTAGTTGGGTTATATTTGGACTCGATCTTAAAGGTCTTTCCCAACCTTAATGATTCTATGTTATGAGTAGCTTGGTAGCCAAGCTTAGCTCCTTGGCACCCAGGAGCTGCATCTCATCTGGTTTGTGTCTGTGTGGAGCCTCCAGTCACATTTCCTGCAGCAAGTGATGCTGCCTGGGATGCAGGACCTCTTGGTAAATGAGGTACCACATGGCATATGCAGAGTCAGAAGAGAGAGGCAGTGGGAAATAAGAGGCTGGAGATTGTATGGGATGTGTGTATCTTGTCTCATTCAATGCTTCTTCCCAGCATTAGCTTTTGTTGAAGCATTAAGCTGTCCTAATCTCCCCTAAATCCAAAAGAGTAACAAACCAGTTCTAATTAATCCCTTTTCTTTGGCTTTGGGGGGAAAAATCCCAAGTGGTTCTCTTGCTTTATCTCCTAAGCCAATTCCAAGGAAAAGCTCCTGTCAGTTATGTGCAAAGTCTATCTGACTGAACTTGAATCCATGGAGTAGTTTTCCAAGTGCTTTCTCCTCTCTTGGTTTGGGACAGGTTGGATGACTGGGTGTGGAGTTCCTGCCCTGCCTCGTGTGCCTCCACTGAGCACCCTCTAGGTCTGTGGCAATTTTCCTTCTGCTTTCTTGCTCCATCTACTGGAACCAGTTCTGAACGACACTGGAGTGAGCAAACCAGGTGATGAGGATATTTGTTTATGCTTGTAAAAAAAAAAAAAAAAAAAAAACCCAATAAAAACATCTTTGAATCCAGTCTTTGCAGTTGATTTATTTTAGTTTCATAATGAAGTGCACATCAACTATCTCTCTCCCCTTTTTCAGGCTCTTCAGCAGAGCCCTGACACTGATAATACTCTTTTGGATCAAAATCATGGAATCACAGAATGGTTTAGGTTGGAAGGGACCTCCAGGAGTCATCTAGTCTAACACCCCCCCCCCCCCAGTCAGCAGGGATGTCCTCCACTAGAGCAGGTTTCCCAGAGCCCTGTCCAGCCTGACCTTGAATATCTCCAGGGATGGGGCCTCAACTACTTCCCTGACCAACCTGTTGCAGTGTTCCAGCACCCTCATGCTGAAGAACTTGTTCTTCACACCCAGTCTAAATCTGCTCTTCTCTCATTTCAAACCATTGCCCCTCCTCCTGTCACTGCAGGCCTTTGCAAACAGTCCCTCTGCAGCTTTCTTGTAGGCTCCCTTCAGGTACTGGAAGGCTGCTCTTTGGTCTCCCTTAGGTCTTCTCCAGGCTGAACAACCCCAGCTCCCTCAGCCTGTCCTCACAGCAGAGCTGCTCCAGCCCCTTGATCATTTTTTGTGGTTGTCCTCTATCCCTGCTCCATCAGCTCCATGCCCTCACTGTGTTGAGGGCTCCAGGACTAGGCACAGGCTGCAGGTGAGGTCTCACCAGAGCAAAGTGGCAGAATCCTCTCTTTCCACCCCGGCCATGCTGCTTTTGGTGCAGCCCAGGCTGCCATTGGCCTTCTGGGCTGCAAGCTCACCCTGCCTGCTCATGTCCAGCTTCTCCTTCACCAGCACCCCCAAGTCCTTTTCTGCAGGGCTGCTTTCTGTCACCTCCTTCCCCCAGCCTCTGCTGATAGTGGGGATTGTTCTGGCCCAGGTGCAGGACTCTGCACTTGTCCTTGTTGAACTTCACGAGGTTCACCTGGGCTCGCCTCTCCAGCTTGTCCAGGTCCCTCTGGATGCCATCCTGTCCCCTGGTGTATCAACAGCACCACTCAGCTTGGTGTCATCTGCACACTGCTGATGGTGCATTCAATATCATTGCCTATGTCACTGATGAAAGTGTTGAACGGGATTGTGCTGCCAAGCAGACTGAAAACACACATGAATAAAAGGATTTCATTAGATCATTATGCATGAGTAAAGTGTCTTATCCAGCTGTCTCAGGAGCTGGTATGGAATCTGAGTAATTTTAACCATTCCATTGGCAGTGGGAAACAGGCAAGAAGGGTAGTTGGGCAATTAATGCAGCCTGGTAATTAATGCAGTGATTCATAATTTAATAATCCACTAATAATTGAGTATGGGGAATGTGGGGAATATTCAGCTTTGGGTAGTAGTGAGGGATGGAAGAAGGGTTAAAACACAGAGAATAACTAGGACAGAACTTTCCTCAAGCAGGTTGTACACAAAGCACACAGCATCTGTGCTCATCTTCTGGTTACAACTACTCTTCAACCTCTGCTGCCTGTGGACCCTCCAAATGAACCAGGTTCTGATGCCTTTTGCAAGGCCACAACTGGGAGCTCAGCTGTATGCCCTTCCCCTCTTTCTATAGCCATAAAGCCACTTTCCTAGAATGGTTTGAGTTGGTAGGGACCTTAAAGATCATCCAGTTCCAACCCCCTGCCATAGGCAGGGACACCTTCCAGGATGCTCAAGGCCTCGTCCAACCTGGCTTTGAACATCTGGGATTGTTTAGCCTGGAGAAGAGGAGGCTGAGGGGAGACCTTCTTGCTCTCTACAACTACCTGAAGGGAGGTTGTAGCCAGGTGGGGTTGGTCTCTTCTCCTAGGCAACCAGCAATAGAACAAGAGGACACAGCCTCAAGCTGTGCCAGGGGAGGTTTAGGCTGGAGGTGAGGAGAAAGTTCTTCACAGAGAGAGTTGTTAGCTGTTGGAATGTGCTGCCCAGGGAGGTGGTGGAGTCACCATCCCTGGAGGTGTTCAAGAGGGGATTGGATGTGGCACTTGGTGCCGTGATTTAGTAATCATGATGTGTTGGGTGGCAGGTTGGACTTGATGATGACCTTTGAGGTCTTTTCCTACTTTATTGATTCTATGATTCTATGATCTCCAGGCAAAGGGCATTCAGTACCTCCCTGGGCAACCTGTTCCAATGTCTCACCACCCTCACTGGAAAGAATTTCTTCATAATCTCCAGTCTTAATCTGCCTTTCTCAAGCATGAAACCATTCCCTTTTGTCTTATCACAGCAAGCCCTTGTACAAAGTCCCTTCCCAGCTTTTTTGTAGGCCCTCTTCAGGTACTGGAAGGCCACTCTAAGGTCTCCCTGGAACTTTCTCTTCTCCATGCTGAACAACTCTCTCAGCCTGTCCACACAGGGGAGGTTCTCCAGCCCTCTGTTCATCTTTGCGGCTCTCACCTGGACCTCCTTCATGTCCCTCTTGTGCTGGTGGAACCAGAACTGGACACAGTACTCCAGGTGGGGTCTCATAAGAGCAGAGCAGAATCACCTCACTCATCCTGCTGCTCACACTTAGAATAGAATAGAATAGAATAGAATAGAATAGAATAGAATAGAATAGAATAGAATAGAATAGACCAGACCAGGTTGGAAAATACAATACAATACAATACACCAGGTTGGAAGAGACCTTCAAGATCATCATGTCCAACCCATCAACTAGACCATGGCACCAAGCACCCCATCAAGTCTCCTCCTGAACACCTCCAATGATGGTGACTCCACCACCTCCCCAGGCAGCCCGTTCCAATGGGGAATCACTCTCTTTGTATAGAACTTCCTCCTAACGTCCAGTCTAAACCTGCCCTGGCGCAGCCTGAGACTGTGTCCTCTTGTTCTGGTGCTGGCTGCCTGGGAGAAGAGACCAACCTCTGCCTGGCTACAACCTCCCTTCAGGTAGTTGTAGAGAGCAAGAAGGTCACCCCCCAGTCTCCTCTTCTCCAGGCTAAGCAACCCCAGCTCCCTCAGCCTCTCCTCATAGGGCTTGTGTTCCAAACCCCCCACCAACCTTGTTGCCCTTCTCTGGACACGTTCCTGCAAGCCAACATCCTTCCTAAACTGAGGGCCCCAGAACTGGACACAGGACTCAAGGTGTGGCCTAACCAGCGCATTGTACAGGGGCAGAATGACCTCCCTGCTCCTGCTGAGCAGGGAGCTCATCAAGTCCAACCTGTCATCCAACACCATCTAACCAACTAAACCATGGCACCAAGTGCCCCATCCAGTCTCTTCCTAAACACCTCCAGTGATGGTGACTCCAGTAGAGGGTTGGCTTGCTGGGCTGCTATTTCTGCCTTATGTTGAGTTTTTGTCATCAACTGCACATCCCCAAGTCCTTCTCTTCCAGACTCTGGAGTCGCTCCTCACCCAGCCTACTTTGTATGCTTTCTGCCTGCTATACTGGACACAGGAGATGTCTTAACCAGTATATGGTGTGAAGGAATTTACCTACAGGAATAGCCACATTAAACCCCTCATTTATATGTTCTTCTCAAGAAAAAAACCCACCACAAACCAAAAACCAGAAAACACAAAAGAATTAGACCAGGCAGGAAATAAGAAGGCCCATCTGTGCCTAATTGGAGGGTGAGACTGCCTACCAGTAACAGATGTTATATTATTGTACTCAGATGAGTTTATTGCTAACAGTGGTAAATATTGTTCATGGTGAGTTGGATATTTTCAAGCAGTAATTTAAGAGGCAGACTTCCACACAGGCTGCCCTTTCCTGCCTGGACTGCATTGCATCAGTTGTGAGTGTCATATGGATGTCCTAGAATGTGTCCATAGGAGGGCCATGAGGATGATCAGAGGGCTGGAGCTCCTCTCCTGTGAGGGCAGACTGAGGGAGTTGGGGCTGTTCAGTCTGGAGAAGAGAAGGCTCTGAGGTGACCTCATTGTGGCCTTCCAGTATCTGAAGGGGGCTACAAGAAAGCTGGGGAGGGACTTTTTTAGGATGCCAGCTAGTGATGGGACTAGGGGGAATGGATCCAAGCTGGAGGAGAGGATATTTAGATTAGACATTAGGAAGCAGTTCTTCCCCATGAGGGTGGTGAGACACTGGCACAGGTTGCCCAGGGAGCTGGTGGAAGCCTCATCCCTGGAGGTTTTGAAGGCCAGGCTGGATATGTCTCAGAGCAACCTGATCCAGTTCCAATCCCCCCTATAGCTCGGGGGTTACAACTGGATGATCCTTGAGGTCCATTCCAACCCTACCAGTCCTATGGCTCTAGGATTCATAGCCACCAGCAATGCTATTGAAATTAAATCAAGAAGAGTGCACATCTGGCTGCTGGACTATGGCAGGTAGCTCACTTCCCTCTTTTCATTCCATAGAAGTTCTCTGCTTTGCACACATGTCCATCCTGCAGCATGATGGCAGGAATAAACTCCCACCTGTAAGAGCACTGCTTCCATCACATGATCCTACACATGTTCAGAGCCCCTTATCCAAGGCTCTGGGCAACCTGCTCTAGCGTGAGGAGTCCCTGCCCATAGGAGGGGGTTGGAACTGATTGGTCCTTGAGGCCCCTTCCACCCTTGACAATTCTGTGGTTCTAGGGTAGGTCTACAGTAAATGCAGCAGCAAAGCCTTTCAAAGTCATAGAATCATAGAATAAATAAGGTTGGAAAAGACACCTCAAAGATCATCAAGTCCAACCTGTCACCCAAGACCTCATGACTACTAAACCATGGCTCCAAGTGCCACGTCCAATCTCCTCTTGAACACCTCCACGGATGGTGACTCCACCACCTCCCTGGGCAGCAGATTCCAATGGCCAACAACTCTCTCTGGGAAGAACTTTCTCCTTACTTCCAGCCTAAACCTCCCCTGGCACATCTTGAGACTGTGTCCTCTTCTTCTGGTTGCCTGGGAGAAGACCAACCCCCACCTGGCTACAACCTCCCTTCAGGTAGTTGTAGAGAGCAAGAAGGTCTCCCCTGAGTCTCCTCTTCTCCAGGCTAAACAACCTCAGTTCCCTCAGCCTCTCCTCGGAGGGCTTGTGCTCCAAACCCCTCCCCAGCATCTTCTCCCAGGCAACCAGCACCAGAGTTCTTGTGCTGTCCAGGGAGGTGGTGGAGTCACCATCCCTGGAATTGTTTAGGAAGAAACTGGATGAGGCACTTGGTGCCATGGTTTAGTTGATCAGATGGTGTTGGATGATTGTTTGGCCTTGATGATCTTTGAGGTCTTTTCCAACCTGGTTAATTCTCTCTTCTGATTTGGTGGTTTGTGCCTGGGTCTGGTACTCAGTGTGGTACTAATATTAATTGCTCACACACAAAGGTCATGTGAGTTTGCTTGGTGGCTTTAATTGGGGCTTTCTCTTACTTTATAGTTGGGAGAGTCCAAAGGGCTAGGAAATTCTGAACTATATGTACAGAAACCTCTAAGCAATTCCTACTCTGCTTTAGTTTTGCCTTTCTTCTTTTCATTTTTTTTTCCTTTTGCAGGGATTTTTAGCTCCTTTTCATTGCTAAAGCAAAGAGAGTGACAATAGCTCCCAGATTTTATTACCTTTGTGTTTCTCCTGGCATCCCTTCTGTTCTGCTCTTCCCTGGAGAGAGCTTTCCATGCACCTTGCTTGAAACAGCCATTCTGAGAGACGAGTTATGGTAAGGGAGCACTTTGTGGATAGACTTACAAGCATCACACTGATAAAAAGGGATCAGATAAAGTCTTGCATTGTTCAGAAGAGATAAGTTAGAAAGTGGGAACGAATGAATACCTGAGCAGTGATCTACAGTTACAGGAGCTGATGGGAAGCAGTGTCAGGAGAATCCAGAGGCCGCCATAGAAACGGAACAAAGGCTGCAGCCCTCGGGGACCGCACCTGAGTCAAGCCCCAAAACATGCAGAGGTTCCCAGTGAATGAAACCCTCCAGTTTGAGAGGAAAAATAGAAGCCCTATCAGAGATGAGGACAATTAAGCTGTCTATCCCGGCTGTGCTCTCGTGGTAGATCCCATCTGGATGCCCGTGGCGCTGTCCGCTGCCGCGCTGCTTTCCCAGCCGTGTTTGGGTGCGGGGCAGAACTCTCCCGAGAGCCTCCCCAGCGTCGGTGTACATCTGCTGGCTTCTCTAGTTCCTTTGCTAGGAAATCTAGAAACACCTTATCTCTGTTTTTAGGAGGGGGGACACCATAGCAAATCCTTGCAGTTGCTTGTTATGGAAATTCCCTGTAACGACAGCCTGATGCATTCAGCTTTAGGGACAATGTGGGGTTTTTTTTTTTGTCTGACCGGTTTTGAGTGGCTCACAGGGTTTGTGTAAGACTGGGTAAAGGAAGGGGTATGCAGAACAAAAAATGAGCATTTTAAGAGCCTTAACTCTGAACACTGTGAAAGGGGAGGCCGTGCAAGCTGTAATCCACTTGCTGCATGCAAGCACTCCCATACACCTGGGAAAAGACAAGAGAAAGGGAAGAGGCCACTAGGATAGCTTAAAGGTCTGGAAAGATGGGGTTTTTTCCTACTATATGGCAAGATTTTCCCCCAGTCAGAGGTATTTTAGAGTAATTAAAGGTGCACTTCAGTCACCTAGAGTTGCAAACAAACATAGGCAGTCCAAAAACTCCCAAAGGGTGGTGAGACACTGGCACAGGTTGCCCAGGGAGGTGGTGGGAGCCTCATCCCTGGAGGTTTTTAAGGCCAGGCTAGATGAGGCTCTGGCCAGCCTGATCTAGTGTGAGGTATCCCTGCCCATGGCAGTGGGGTTGGAACTGGATGATCCTTGAGGTCCCTTCCAACCCTAACAATTCTGTGATTCTATGACTATAAGGACAGCCTAGGGAGACCTTTACCCTCAGCATCCTGCTGCTCAGCCTAAGCCACCCTGAGGAAAGAGTTGGGGCTGTTCAGTCTGGAGAAGAAAAGGCTCTGGGGAGACCTAGTTGTGGCCTTCCAGTATCTGAAGGGGGCTACACAAAAGCTGGGGAGGGATTTTAGCGTGTCAGGGAGTGATAGGACTGGGGGAAGGAATCCAAGCTAGAGGAGGGAGATTCAGATTGGATGTTAGGAAGAAGTTCTTCCCCATGAGGGTGGTGAGAGACTGGCACAGGTTGCCCAGGGAGGTGGTGGAAGCCTCATCCCTGGAGGTTTTGAAGGCCAGGCTGGATGTGGCTCTGAGCAAACTGATCACTCTGTTTGATTTAGTGGCACATATATTGTCACATAGTGGCATGTGATGTGTTTTCTCTGTGCTTTCTCTGATTTTTCATGATTATTCGGTCATGTCATTGAAGATTTTCTCAAGGCTTTTTTCCCTATATTGTGGACTGGACATTAGGAAAATATTTTTCAAGGCAAGAGTGGTCAGGCATTGGAATGTGCTGCCCAGGGAGGTGGTGGAGTCCCCAAGCCTGGATGTGTTTCAAGGTGTTTTGGATGTGGTGCCTGGGGCTATGGTTTAGGGGTGAACCTTGTGGAGTAAGGTTCTGCGTTGGACTTGATGATCCTGAGGGTCTTTTCCAACCTGAATGTTGTTGGGATGATCTAGCCAGCAGTGTGCCCAGTGTGCCCAGGTGGCCAAGAAGGTCAATGGCATCCTGACCTGCATCAGGTGGCCAGCAGGAGCAGGGAGGTCATTCTGCCCCTGGACTCTGCACTGGTTAGCCCACAGCTTGAGTCCTGTGTCCAGTTCTGGGCCCCTCAGTTTAGGAAGGATGTTGAGTTGCTGGAAGGTGTCCAGAGAAGGGCAACAAAGCTGGGGAGGGGTTTGGAGCACAGCCCTATGAGGAGAGGCTGAGGGAGCTGGGGTTGCTTAGCCTGAGAAGAGGAGGCTCAGGGAGACCTTTTTGCTCTCTACAACTACCTGAAGGGAGGTTGTAGCCAGGTGGGGGTTGGTCTCTTCTCCCAGGCAACCAGCACCAGAACAAGCTGTGCCAGGAGAGGTTTAGGCTGGATGTTAGGAAGAAATTCTTCATAGAGAGAGGGATTGGCCATTGGAATGTGCTGCCCAGGGAGGTGGTGGAGTCCCCATCCCTGGATGGGGTGCTTGGTGCCATGGTTTAGTTGATTAGATGGTGTTGGGTGATAGGTTGGACTTGATGATCTCTGAGGTCTCTATTCTGTAAGGTAGCCTCTATATCTGTGAGGCCCTGGAGGTGATAAGGGATGAGAAAGAACATTCCCTGAAGTCACAAAAAACCTCAGCAAACAAGAAAACACTTGGAAAGAGCAGACACATATATTTATTTTTTGTCACTGAAGGTACACATTTGCAATTTCAATCAAGCTGACCTCATGATTTCCAAAGTGATCTGCAATAGATGGGACAACCTTGCATGAATTTATGGGTGGTTTCTTCAATGAAGCTTTTCACTTCAGCCCCTCCCACAAGGGTTCTCCCATTTTTTCTTTCTCTTTCATTTAGGCACTGAAGAAAAATAATAATTAATAATAATAATAATAATAATAATAATAATAATAATAATAAAAGAAACCACAACAATTATTTTCACACCCCTCATTAGATGACCAAAAGTTCTGCTCAAAAGAAATCTTTCCATCCAAGAGAACAATGAAATTGGTGCCGTGGTTTAGCCATGAGGTCTGTGGTGACAGGTTGGACTTGATGATCTTTGGGGTCTCTTCCAACCTTGGTGATTCTGTGAAATTCTCAGGCTTCAGAAACAGATCATACACCATCATAAAGAGTCCTTGTGGCCAAGAGGGCCAATGGGATCCTGGGGTGCATTCAGAGGAGTGTGTCCAGCAGGTCCAGGAAGGTTCTCCTCCCTCTCTGCTCTCCCCTGGTAAAGCCCTACCTGGAATATTGCATCCAGTTCTGGGTTCAAGAGGGACAGGGAGCTGCTGGAGAGAGTCCAACAAAGGGCTACAAGGATGATGAAGGGACTGGAGCACTGCCCTGTGAGGAGGGGCTGAGAGACCTGGGGCTGTTCAGTCTGGAGAGGAGAAGACTGAGAGGGGATCTGATCAACGTCTGTAAATATCTGAGGGCTGGGAAGGAAGGGACAGCCTCTGCTCACTTGTGCCCTGGGATAGGACAAGGGGCAATGGATGGAAACTACAGCACAGGAGGTTCCACCTCAACATTATGAGGAACTGCTTTACTGTAGGTGTGACAGAGCACTGGAACAGGCTGCCCAGAGGGCTTGTGGAGTCTCCTTCTCTGGAGACTTTCCAGTCCCATCTGGATGTGTTCCTGTGCAGCCTGTGCTAGATTCTGTGGTCCTGCTGTTGTTTTAAGGCCAGGCTGCATGTGGATCTGCTCTAGCGTGAGGTGTCCCTGCCCATGGCAGGGGGTTGAAGCTGGATGATCCTTGGGGTCCCTTCCAACCCTGACAATTCTATGATTCTATGACTTCCCAGCCCCATCTGGATGTGTTCCCGTGCAACCTGTGCTAGATTCTATGGTCCTGCTCTGGCAAGGGACTCAAAGATCTCCAGAGGTCCCTTCCAACCTCTGGCATCCTGTGAGCCTGCAATGCCTGAAACTGAAACACTTCTTTTCCTTTGTGCTTTTGATGGTTTTCAAAGGATTATGAGAAGACAACAGAAGAAGAGTTTTTTGACTTGATTCTTTTAATCCAGACGCTGAATGTGACATCAGGTTAGAGAGAGAATCTACAGTAAAAGACATGGAATTTTAAAGAAAGGGTTTCTTTTCATCCACAGCAGAATAAAGTGAGTCATTCCACTGTGTGAAAGCTTGCTCACTGAATATGCTTCTCTTCCAAGGACAGGCTGCCCTGTGAAACGTGTCACAGGGAATGCACCACAGCAGTGACTTTCCTTGCTTTATGCACAATGTACATGAAAATGCCACAGGGCTGGATGCCCTTCCCACTCCCCAGCTTTGCACTGGCCCTGATTCCTCCTGATACTGGCTGAGATCTCAGTCTAAGTGAGAGGAGAATGAAAGATGCAGGGTTTTGCTTTCTTGAGGACAATGAATGAGCTTCCTGCTTCTAGCAGCTGAACTCCAGTCTGATGCACGCGTTGCAGCCTCTCTGCTCATTAGTACATGCATTCAAGCTCCAGCTAAGCAGAGCACAGTGTATCTGTAGATAAAAGTGCTCAGTGAGTTTTATCCCCTCCCTTCCCACAGCTCTGTGCCTTTAGCAGCCCTGCATGCTCTACAGAGGCAGCACCTGAGCGGCAGCATCCAAAGGCACAAAGATTCCCTGAGTCTCACCATGTTTAACAGCCATACTCTGGTAGCTGCCAGCTGTGCTGTGCATGCTTCACCATAGAACCATAGAACTGGCAGGGATGGAAGGGACCTCAAGGCTCATCTAGTTCCAACCTCCCTAACATGGGCAGGGACACCTCACACTAGAGCAGGTTGCCCAGAGCTATACCCAGCCTGGCCTTCAAAACCTCCAGGGATGAGGCTTCCACCACCTCCCTGGGCAACCTGTGCCAGTCTCTCACCACCCTCATGGGGAACAACTTCTTCCTAACATCCAATATGAATCTACCCATTTCTATTTATTTTGTTCCATTCCCCCTAGTCCTATCCCTACCCAACACCCTAAAAATCCCTCCCCAGCTTTCTTGCAGCCCCCTTCAGACACTGGAAGGCCACAATTCGGTCTCCTTGGAGATCTGCCAAAAGTTAGATCCCAAAGCAGGAGTGTCCCTTTCATTGCCCGTGCCCCACTGGCTGACTGCAGGAGGAAGGACGGATGTGATCCTACCACAGACGCCTCATGAGCGACAATTCCTGCATGCCTACCCAGCTCCATTGCACCACCACGAGGACCAGCTACAGCCCCAAGGAAAGCCTTAGCCTGAGCTGGTAACAGTGTGGAAATGCTGCAGCCCAGACAGCACACAAAACGCAACACTGACCCTTCCATTGGGATTTTCCTAAAGCAGCCTCCAGGTTTGATCCCTGCCTCTTCCTTGACAGCCTCTCTTGCTTCAGGTTGAGAATGACATCACACAGCAAGCAGATAGTACAGAAGTAAGCATAGTTTGTGATGCCCTTCCCTAAGGAGTCACACTTCTGTGTGCTGGGAGCTAAAGGAGGTGAAGCTGCTTTGCCTGCTGCGGTTGACCTGGTAGCCCTGGAAGCTGGCGGGCCGGATCCTGCTGCCTTGGGCGCCACTTTTGTGTTTGTGCTTGTCATGGGCGATGAAGCTTTCAATCAGCTTCAGTTTTTCGTGCTCTTCTTTCAGGAAGAAGTCAACAAGCACGCTCTTCTCCTTTTTGATCTGCTCACTGATGTCCTTGGGGATGTCAGGAATCATCCAGTCCACCAGAACGCTGAGGAACATCACCAGGTTCTGTAAAGACAGAACCAGACTGTCACAGAATGTTGGAACAGAACAGAACGGAATAGGAATAGGAATAGGAATAGGAATAGGAATAGGAATAGGAATAGGAATAGGAATAGGAATAGGAATAGGAAAGGAAAGGAAAGGAAAGGAATGGAATGGAATGGAATGGAATGGAATGGAATGGAATGGAATGGAATGGAATGGAATGGAATGGAATGGAATGGAATGGAATGGAACAGAGTAGGATAGGATAGGATAGGATAGGATAGGATAGGATAGGATAGGATAGGATAGGATAGGATAGGATAGGATAGGATAGGATAGGATAGAACAGAATAGACCGGACCAGGTTGGAAAGGACTTCAGAGATCATTGAGTCCAACCTATCACCCAACACCATCTAATCAACTAAACCATGGCACCAAACACCCCATCAAGTCTCCTCCCAAACACCTCCAGTGATGGTGACTCCCCCACCTCCCTGGGCAACACATTCCAGTGGGCAATCACTCTATGAATTTCAGCTTGAGACTGTGTCCTCTTCTTCTGTCACTGTTTGCCTGGGAGAAGAGACCAACCCCCACCTGACTATAACCTCCCTTCAGATGGTTGTAGAGAGCAAGAAGGTCTCCCCTGAGCCTCCTCTTCTCCAGGCTAAGCAACCCCAGCTCCCTCAGCCTCTCCTCACAGGGCTGTGCTCCAGAGCTTTGTTGCCCTTCTCTGGACACATTCAAGTATCTCAATGTCCTTAAATTGAGGAGCCCAGAACAGGACACGGCACTCAAGGTCATCAAGTTCAGCCTATAGATCATCAAGTCCATACTCCCAGACTCACCTGAGACAGACTCACCTGAAACAGAATAACAAAAGCCAGGCGAGCAGACAAGACTGCCCAGTGCTGTTTAGAGAACTCATACTGGTTTGGGGACCAAGGTGGCTCTCTGTAGTCTTTGAACCTGTTGGTGAAGACAGCTCAGTTACCACACAGCTCCTGAATGGAGTGCTTGGCTTAGCAGGATGTTTTTCCAGTCACCAACCCTAGAGAATCAAATGCTGCAGACGTCCCTGCCTCAACCCTTACGGTGACACAAAGCTCCAGAATTAGAGCTGCGCCATCTCCACTGAATTTAGCAAGCTGGGGCTGGTTTGCACACTTGTGACTGTTCTCATGTTGGAAGTAGCCAGATCTTTCCAGGAGCTGCAAATGTCCCCTTTGGGAGTTTGACTTTTTTGAGGGTTTTGGGATTGGTTTGGGTTTGTTTGGCACAGTCTCAGGCTGCGCCGGGGAGGTTTAGGCTGGATGTTAGGAAGAAGTTCTACACAGAGAGAGTGATTGCCCATTGGAATGGGCTGCCTGGGGAGGTGGTGGAGTCACCATCATTGGAGGTGTTCAGGGGGAGACTTGATGGGGTGCTTGGTGCCATGATCCAGTTGTTTGCGTGGGTTGGATTGGTTGATAGGTTAGACGTGATGATCTTGAAGATCTCTTCCAACCTGGTCTGATCTATTCTATTCTATTCTATTCTATTCTATTCTATTCTATTCTATTCTATTCTATTCTATTCTATTCTATTCTATTCTATTCTATTCTATTCTATTCTACTCTAGTGTCCACTTCTGGGCCCCTCAATTTAGGAAGTACATTGAGACTCTTGACTGTGTCCAGAGAAGGGCAATGAGGCTGTGGAGAGGCCTCGAGCATGAGCCCTATGAGGAGAGGCTGAGGGAGCTGGGGTTGTTTAAGCTAGAGAAGAGGAGGCTCAGGGGAGACCTTCTTGCTGCCTACAACTACCTGAAGGGAGGTTGGTCTCTTCTCGCAGGCAAGCAGCACCAGAACAAGAAGACACTGTCTTAGGCTGCAACAGGGGAGGTTTGGGCTCAAGGTGTGGAGAAATTTCTTCCCAGAGAGAGTTGTTAGACGTTGGAATGTGCTGCCTAGCCTTAGAAAGGATAAAACAGAGCCAGGGGAAAGGCCCTTCCTAAATGATCTGCCTAGCCTTAGACAGGGTAAAACAGAGCCAGGGGAAAGGCCCTTCCTAAATGATCTGCCTAGCCTTAGACACGGTAAAACAGAGCCTTTAGTGCTTTGGTGTAAAGGCTGATGATTTTTGTGTTGCCATCAATCACTTGGAAGCAAACAACAGGGTAATAAAAGTCACAGATGCTCCTAAATTGGGAAGTTTTGCAAATAGCAGGAAACACAGAATGCAATAAGAAATCCAGACAGGAAACACAATAACAATAAATAATAATAATAATAATAGTTATCTGGGGAAATGGAAAATAGTTACAAATAAAGCAACTGAAGGATCTTTGAAAGGATAGAATTTGAAAGATGAAAATAGCCTGGAGCTCACAGTGGCCAACAAGTTAACACAAGTTTGAAATACTGCAGCAGGACACTTGTGGATGGGTAAACAAAAGAGCATGAGCAAGAGATGGTGCTGGGGGGGTGAGGGGGAGAGGAGGGGGTATTAGCCCTGCTTTGAACAGCTCAGGCAAAGCCACACCTGGAATGCTGCACTCAGCCATTCAGCTGTGGGGATTTCAAGGTCAAAAAGGAAAACAGAAAAGGAGATAGCAACAAACTGAAGATGGGTTCTGCACTTTGGCCACAGCAACCCCATGCAGTGCTACAGGCTGGGGTCAGAGGGGCTGGAGAGAAGCCAGGCAGAAAGGGACCTGGGGGAACTGGGTGATAGTAGGCTGAACATGAGCCAGCAGTGTGCCCAGGTGGCCAAGAAGGCCACTGGCATCCTGGCCTGCATCAGGAATAGTGTGGCCAGCAGGAGCAGGGAAGTCATTGTGCCCCTGTACTCTGCACTGGTTAGGCCACAGCTTGAGTCCTGTGTCCAGTTCTGGGCCCCTCAGTTTAAGAAGGACATCGAGACACTTGAATGTGTCCAGAGAAGGGCAACAAGGCTGGGGAGAGGTCTTGAGCATAAGCCCTATGAGGAGAGGCTGAGGGAGCTGTGGCTGCTTAGCCTGGAGAAGAGGAGGCTCAGGGGAGACCTTGCTGTCTACAACTCCCTGAAGGGAGGTTGTAACCAGGTGGGGGTTGGTGTCTTCTCCCAGGCAACCAGCACCAGAACAAGAGGACACAGACTCAAGCTGCACCAGGGGAAGTTTAGGCTGGATATGAGGAGAAAGTTCTCCCAAAAAGAGTAATTGGCCATTGGAATGTGCTGCCCAGGGAGGTGGAGGAGTTGCTGTCCCTGGAGGTGTTCAAGAGGGGATTGGATATGGCACTTGGTGCCATGGTTTAGTAGTCATGAGGTGTTGGGTGACAGGTTGGACTTGATGATCTTTGAGGTCTTTTCCAACCTTGTTGTTTCTATGATTCTATGAAAACCATCCAGGGGCTGACTGACTCACCAGGAAAGATTAAAGAGGAGCACATGTACTGCTCCACTTTGGTAAGTAACAGCCACAGTTGGACATGATAACCATGCACAAATTGCCCCCTTAGGACTGAAAGGGATAATTTAGTGCTGCTCACAGTGTTTGTCTAGGAGTAATGGGATAAAATTAAGAAAGGGGGAGGAAATCTGTTTTGAATACCACAAAACCCTTCCTGACAGTAAGATTCATTAGGCTGTGGGAAAGCCTCCATCAGGGGATAATGGGGAAGGCTCATTTATAAAACCTGTCAGCTTCAGTTTGCAGGTGTGCTTGCCAAAATTACCTTCAGGTTCTATCCACATGGTTTCACATGTTAAATTAGACATTTACAATCCACACCCCCCCTACCCCCGCATCCTCCCCTCCAAGAAACGCAGGCTGAAATGCTGGATGTGAGCCTGTGCTGCACTGTCTAGAGACAAAGGACACAAGGTGCAGCCCATGGTGGGGAGAAGGGGGACACAGAGGAGCAAAAACCAGTTTTAGATTGGAGGCTGCAGTTTAACGTTGGGGGGGTGTTCATAGAAAGGTTTGTTTTCACAGAATGGCTTGAGTTGGAAGGGACCTCGAAGATCATCTAGTTCCAACCCCTCTGCCGTGGGCAGGGACACCTCACACTAGCCCAGCTTGCTCAAAGCCTCATCCAGCCTGGGTTAAATTGGAAGAGCCATCTGGGCTGTGTTAGACCCCGATTTCCTTTGTTCACTGCTGGGTTCAGCTTGCCACAGCAGCCAAGCTCTCTGTCCTGTCTTATACAGGATCCCTGTCTGGTCCTGTGTTGTGTCTGCACTGAGATTCCCCACCCTGGTACTCTTCTGTGCAATGTGGACTCCTGCTTGTTGCTGGACATCTGTGTACAAGTGCTGCAGCATGGGGCCAGAGCCATTGAATTTAATCTACTTGAGCATCAAAGCCAAGGAAACCCACTGAGTGTGTTATAGATTTTGCCTAGTGCTATAAATCAATCCCAGTCTTGAAACAGAGCCCAGGTTCAACTGGAAGGGTCACCACACTGTGGTGGGTTTTCCACTTAATGCACTCTGAGCTTCACAGAATATGTAAAGTGTTGCAGGACACTGGACCCCACAGAAATTTCCCCTGGCTCAGCTGGAAATCACACTGCTCATGATGCCTGAATCCACATAAGAACACCAGCAAATGATTTATGGGGAAGGGAGACGTTGCCAGAGCTACAGGCAAGGTAGCTGGGCCTCCTCCCCACCTCTCTTTTTAATTATGCATTAACAATAGGACTTCAAACAGCTCAGGGATTCCCTAGCCACTGGATTCTACAGGTAGTTTCTTTTTAGGATAGGATAGGATAGGATAGGATAGGATAGGATAGGATAGGATAGGATAGGATAGGATAGGATAGGATAGGATAGGATAGGATAGGATAGGGTAGGGTAGGATAGGATAGGATAGGATAGGATAGGATATGCATGGAATAGAATAGAAATAGAATAGAATAGAAATAGAACAGAATATAATAGGAATAGAATAGAATAGAATAGAATAGAATAGAATAGAATAGAATAGAATAGAATAGAATAGAATAGAATAGAATAGAATATGCATGGAATAGAATAGAATAGAATAGAATAGAATAGAATAGAAGAATAGAATAGAATAGAATAGAATAGAACAGAATAGAAATAGAATAGAACAGAATAGGAATAGAACAGAATAGGAACAGAATAGAATAGAATAGAATAGAATTAATTTAATGGAATTAATTGAATAGAATAGAATTAACCAGGTTGGAAAAGACCTTTGAGAGTATCAAGTCCAACCTATCACCCAACACCATCGAATCAACTAAACCATGGCACCAAGTGCCTCATCCAGGCTCTTCCTAAACACCTCCAGTGATGGTGACTCCACCACCTCCCTGGGCAGCACATTCCAATGGCCAATCTCTCTTTCTGGGAAGAACTTCTTCCTAACATCCAGCCTAAACCTCCCCTGGCACAGCTTGAGACTGTGTCCTCTTGTTCTGGTGCTGGTTGCCTGGGAGAAGAGACCAACCCCCACCTCGCTGCAACCACCCTTCAGGTAATTGTAGAGAGCAAGAAGGTCTCCCTGAACCTCCTCTTCTCCAGGCTAAGCAACCCCAGCTGCCTCAGCTTCTCCTCATAGGGCTGTGCTCCAAACTCCTCTCCAGCTTTTTTTTTGCCTTCTCTGGACACATTCAAGTATCAAAATGTCCTTAAATTGAGGAGCAAACTTGCATTGAGGGGAAAAAAATATCCTTTAATGACTTATTTGCTTCTTTCTTCTGCTCCACTCTTTCAGGTACTCCATTATCAGCCCAGATTATAAAGACTGACAGGTCTAACCCAATAAAAAGAAGCCACACAGCTTCCCTTTCTATTGGCCTGCAGCTACACCAACGTCATGTTGCTCTGAAATACAAAAGCAAGCAAACAAACAAACAAATCACCACAACCAGTGGCCTGCAGCAGAATGGCATTGCAGCAATGCTTGTTTTGGGAGCAGTGTCAGGGAGTTCAAAATGCTGCTCCAAATATTCAAAGCATGTATTCTGGGTGTTTGGTGGGAGAGTTGTTTCTGGCTCATTATGGTTATTTTTAAAGATACCTTAATCTCTGGCATTGCAGGCTTATTGTAACCACATTTATCTCCAGGGGTCACAGAAATCTAAGAATAAGAGAGGTCAGCTTGTTCCCAACATATTTGCCAGAAGCAGAAAAACAAACCAGATTTTGTTTCCAGCTTAAGGGACAGTGTTTGTTGCCTCTCTCTTGGGACACAAGTTAGATACCCCGTGTTTTATCACAGTGATAGTTCTCTCCAGTGCTGAGATGTTGATAAGATTCCAGTGAGGCTGGTGAGAATGGGAAACAGAGAATGTGGATGCTGACTTCGTTTGCTGATAACAGAACAGAAATTCTCTCATAGTTATTTCTCATCCAGACTCATGCTCATTCTCATGTGCTCAGAGAATCACAGAACTGTCAGTCTTGGAAGGGACCACAAGGATCAGCCAGTTCCAACTCCCCTGCCATGGGCAGGGACACCTCACACTAGATCAGGCTGGCCAGAGCCTCATCCAACCTGGGCTTAAACACCTCCAGGGACGGGGCCTCAACCACCTCCCTGGACAACTCATTCCAGGGCTTCACCACTCTCATGGGGAAGAACTTTCCCCTTCATGTCCAGCCTGAATCTCCCCACCTCCAGCTTCATTCCATTCCCCCTAGTCCTATCACTACCTGAGATCCTGAGAAGTCCCTCCCCAGCCTTCCTGTAGGCCCCCTTCAGATACTGGAAGGCCACAATGAGGTCACCTGGGAGCCTTCTCTTCTCCAGACTGAACAGCCCCAACTCCTTCAGTCTGTCCTCACAGGAGAGGTGCTCCAGCCCTCTGCTCCTCCTCGTGGCCCTTCTCTGGACACCTTCCAGCACCTCCAGATCCCTCTTCTAATAGGGGCTCCAGAACTGGACTCCAGGTGGGGTCTCACCAGAGCTGAGTAGAGGGGGAGAATCACCTCCCTTGACCTGCTGGCCACACTTCTCCTGATGCAGCCCAGGATCTGATTGGCTTTCCGGGCTGCAAGTGCACATTGAGAGCTCCTGTTGAGCTTCTCATCCACCAGCACCCCCAAGTCTCTCCTCAGGGCTGCTCTCCAGCCAGTCACTGCCCAGCCTGGATTTGTGCCTGGGATTGCCTCGACCCAGATGCAGAACCCTGCACTTGAATAGGATAGAATAGAATAGACTAGAATTTAATAGACTAAACTAGACTAGAATAGAATAGACTAGAATAGACCAGACTAGGTTGGAAGAGACCTTCAAGATCATTGCATCCAACCTATTATCCAACACCACCTAATGGTCATGTTGAAGCTCATGAGGTTGGCTTGTGCCCACCTCTCCAGCCTGTCAAAGTCCCTCTGGATGGATCCCTTCCCTCCAGCGTGTCCACTGCACCACACAGCTTGGTGTCGTCAGCAAACTTGCTGAGGGTGCACTCGATGCCACTGTCCATGGCACCCACAAAGATGTTGAACAAGACAGGTCCCAGGACTGATCCCTGAGGGACTCTGCTTGTCCCTGGCCTCCACTGGGACATGGACCCGTTGACAGCCACTCTTTGGGTGTGGCCATCAAGCCAGTTCCTTATCCGTTGCTGGTGTTGTGGTTTTGTTTGGTTTTAGTTTGAGTAAATCTACCTAGGGTTTGTGTTTTTTTTTCTTATTCTGCCTTTTGATGTAGTAGAAAACCTCTTCTAAGAGCATTCCTACATAGCAAGGGGATTATAAAATCTGTACTCTTAAACCCACCTCTTTAAAGGCACAAAGATCATCAGTTCCCACTTGGAAAAATATTGGTCTGACAAAAGCCCCAAAGAAATGTAGTGTGTCAGGTTGGGATAGGACTGGGGGAAAGGAACAAAGCTAGAAATGGGTAGATTCAGATTGGATGTTAGGAAGGGACCACAAGTCCCTTCCCCACAAGTTCTTCCCCAAGGGGGTGATGAGACACTGGCACAGGTTGCCCAGGGAGGTGGTGGAAGCCTCATCCCTGGAGGTTTTTTAAGGCCAGGCTGGATGAGGCTCTAAGCAACCTGCTCTAGTGTGAGGTGTCCCTGCCCATGGCAGGGGAGTTGGAACTGGATGATCCTTGGGGGTCCCTTCCAACCCTGACAAGTCTCTGATTCTATGAAATTGCTTTGGCTCTGCCAACTGTCAACCAGAATTCCCTTACCTGCAGAATAAAACATCTTGTGCAAAAGGAGAGTTTTCTGGCTGTGTCCCAGCCTTGAGGTGACTGACATTGAAGTAGGAGAGCGTGTGGTTGATGAAGCCATGCATGGTTCCATTCTGACTGTAGGCATATTGATACATAAGGCGTGGAATGAAATCAGATGTGATGGCAATGACAAAAGCCTGATAGACAAAAAAAGAACCAAACCAAAAGAACAGCAGCATTGTGAATCGACATATTTCAGAATAAGTTAATTCAGGTGATAGCTTTCATCTTCAAGTAAGTTTAGAGTGGTGATGAATTAACAGCTCAGTGGTCAGACCTGGTACAGCACATATCCACATGTAAATGCACGGTACTGTGCTCTGCCTCTCCAGGGAAAGGCTGTAGCTAGGGAATTGGAATACTTCTTAGGACACAGTATAGCAAAAGTGGCTTCAGAGTGGTCTCAAGGAAAAAGACTTGGGGGTGTCAGTTGATGAAAAACTCAGCGTGAGCTCATAATGGTCACTGGCAGCCCAGAAGGCAGCTGTGTGCTGGGCTGCATCCAAAGCAGGGAGAGCAGCAGCACAGGGAGGGTATTCTCTCCCTCTGTTCTTATGAGACCCACTTGGAGCACTGTGTCCAGTTCAAGTGCCCCCAGCATAGGAGGGATATGGAGCTGCTGGAGTGGGTCCAGAGGAGGCCACACAGGGCTGGAGAACATCCCCTATGGGGATAGGCTGAGAGAGTTGGGGCTGTTCAGTCTGGAGAAAAGAAGGCCCCAGTGATATCTTAGAGCAGCCTTCCAGTATCTGAAGGGGGCTAAAGAAAGCTGGGAAGGGACTTTTTACAAGGGCTTGTAGTGACAGGATGAGAGGGAGCAGCTTTAAGCTTGAAGAGGGAAGATTTGGACTGGAGATTAGGATTTAATTCTTTACAGTGAGTGTGGCCATATCAGGTTTGATCTTGACTGCCTCCATGGACATGGCCTCAACCACATCCCTGGGCAACCAGTTCCAGTATTCCCCCACTCTCATTGGGCAGAACTTCCTTTTGATGTCCAATCTAAACCTATCCTGCTCCAATTCCAAACCATTGCCCCTTGTCCTGTCACTGTGTTTGCAATTAAATCAAGCACTACACTTCCAGAGGACCTGGGCAATGTAGATGTTACTGTATTTTCAAGCAGCTGGGAAAATTACACCAAACTTTCAACTACAGGCTCCAAAGATGATGCTTAGAGACCGGTGTCAGCCAAATACTTACGTTAATGATGACGGAAAGCTTTCCAAGGCCACTCAAGATGTTGTACCAAATTCCTGCAAGTGAAAACCAGGGCTTATGAATGGCTTTAGGATAGGGTAGGGTAGGGTAGGGTAGGGTAGGATAGGATAGGATAGGATAGGATAGGATAGGATAGGATAGGATAGGATAGGATAGGATAGGATAGGATAGGATAGGACAGGACAGGATAGGATAGGACAGGACAGGACAGGACAGGACAGGACAGGACAGGACAGGACAGGACAGGACAGGACAGGATAGGATAGGATAGGATAGGATAGGATAGGATAGGATAGGATAGGATAGGATAGAACAGAACATAATTGAATAGAACAGAACATAATTGAATTGAATTGAATTGAATTGAATTGAATTGAATTGAATTGAATTGAATTGAATTGAATTGAATTGAATTGAATTGAATTGAATTGACCAGGTTGGAAAAGACCTTCAAGATCATCGAGTCCAACCTATCACCCAACATCATCTAATCAACTAAGCCATGGCACCAAGTGCCTCATCCAGTCTCTTCCTAAACACCTCCAGGGATGGTGACTCCACCACCTCCCTAGGCAGCACATTCCAATGGCCAATCTCTCTTTCTATGAAGAGTTTCTTCCTAACATCCAGCCTAAACCTCCCCTGGCACAGCTTGAGACTGTGTCCACTTGATCTAGTGCCGATTGCCTGGTAGAAGAGACCAACCCCCACACGGGTCTAGCCTCTCTCCTCTCTTCAGGTAGTTGTAGACAGCACTTTCACTTTTCTTCTTTCTGATTGAATTTTGGATATTCTCTTCACCCTAAGGCCTGCCATTACTTACCTATGTCTTTTTCTCTCACTGTGTCTGGTCGCCTCAGTTCAGTAACAAATTTTTTCGCATCGAGCCGGACTTCTATGATGTTGTTCAGCAGAGCAAAGACAGGTGCCAGAGGGAAAGAGGCAACAAAGAGGGTGACAAAGCCAAACTGGATGACTGGAAGAGAAAGATGCAGTGTGTTTTGATATCTCCTGAAGGCAGTTGGCAGCAGCAGCTGACAGCACATCACTGATGAGCTTTGCGGGTTGCATAACCCACAGAACTCTGCTCTGCAAGTTGGAATATCACAAAGCAAGGCTATTAGCATAGAATTGCAGAATCACAGAATCAGCCAGGCTGGAGAAGACCTCAGAGACCATCAAGTACAACCTATCACCTAATACCTAGCACCTCATGACAACTAAACCATGGCACCAAGTGCCACATCCAATCCGTTTTTGACCACCACCAGGGATGGTGACTCCACCACTTCCCTGGGCAGCACATTCCAATGGCCAGTCTCTCTTTCTGGGAAGAACTTTCCCCTCACCTCAAGCCTAAACTTTCCCTGGCACAGGCTGAGACTGTGTCCTCTTATACTGGTGGTTGTTGCCTGGGAAAAGAGACCAACCCCCACCTGGCTACAACCTCCCTTCAGGTAGTTGTAGAGAGCAAGATCTCCCCTGAGCCGCCTTTTCTCCAGGCTAAGCAACCCCCAGCTCCCTCAGCCTCTCCTCACAGGGCTTGTGCAGAAAGGTTTGTCACTGTGCTTTACAGATGCTTCTAATAATGCTTTTATTTAATCTCCATCACAAGCAAAAAATACCCAAACCCAAACCAACAAACAAAGAAAACCCCAAACAAACAAAAAAACAAGGCCAAACCCAAACAAAACCAAGGATTTGGGGTGTATTCTACTGCATTCACACACAACTGACTGATTGTGTGCTGTACTTTCTTGTCCTTGCCTGTAAGGAAAACGACACACAGGGAAGCAAGAGAAGAAGATCTACAAGGTGTCAATACTCCTTCCCAGAATCCTTTGGGAAACTGTTTAGCAATCTGTTAAGAGCAGGAGCAAGGACCTGAACGTCTCCTCTATGAAGATAGACTGAGAGACCTGGGGGTGTTTAGTTTTGAGAAGACTGAGGGGGAATCTGATCAATGTGTATCAATATCTGAGGGGCGGGTGTCAAGTGGAGGGGGCCAAGCTCTTTTCAGTGGTGCACACTATTAAGACAAGGAACAATGGATACAGACTTGAACACAGAAGATTTCACTTCAGCTTGAGGAGAAACTTCTTACAGTGAGGGTGACAGAGCCCTGGCACAGGCTGCCCAGAGAGGTTGTGGAGTCTCCTTCTCTGGAGGCTTTCCAACCCATCCAGGATGTACTCATGTGCAGACTGCTCTGGGTGACACTGCTTTGGCAGGGGGTTGGATTGGATGATCACGGGGTCTGTGGTGACAGGTTGGACTTGATGATCTTTGAGGTCTCTTCTAACCTTGGTGATTCTGTGATCTCTGGAGGTCCCTTCCAGCCTCTAATGAGCTGTGATACTGTGACTGATACATCTACTTTTCTCTTCTCAGTGACAGCATATTTGCACTGAAAGGTATTATGTGTGCACTGTATCTGTATGGATTTTACATTTTTGCCCTCAATTTGCTTTGAGATCAAGTCTCAATCCTAACATACACTCAGATGTAGCTCTTTCAAAGCAGGCAAACACCCTGCCCTTGAAATCATGCTTGCCTGGATGCTTTATGTTCAGAGTCAGGAAAAGGAATTAGCGAGGAAACAAAACCAGATGTTAGAGCAAGGTCCAACAAAACTGTCAAATACTTGAGAAGCAAAATAAAAATACATATCATCAGGCTATGTCTGACTTGGAATTTAAGTGAATTTAGCAGGAACAGAGTTGGGAGGATTCTGGTAAAAAGAAATGAAATGGTTTGCAGCGCTTGCAGTAGAAGCCATAAGCCACACACGCATTTGCTTTGATGTCGTCTGCAGCCCTTTGATTCATTTCCTGGAGTAAAAAAAATGGCTAGTTCAACTGCCTTTTATTTTTTTTTTTTCCAAGTTCAAGGTATGCAAAGGGCTTCTGGACAATTGTGTAAATATGTTTTCATAGAAAACTCTACGCCAGAAGTGATTGTGTGGCCACTGTGAAATCTCTGCAGTCGTCCAGGCTCCTTCATGTGAAAGCGTGAATGATGCAGGAAGCAGGGGGAAAAAATACCTGAGAACAAGGCCAAGCATCACAGTCTTGCTCTGTTGGAATAGAATAGAATAGAATAGAATAGAATAGAATAGAATAGAATAGAATAGAATAGAATAGAATAGAATAGAAGAATAGAATAGAATAGAATAGAATAGAATAGAATAGGATTGGATTGGATTGGATTGGATTGGATTGGATTGGATTGGATTGGATTGGATTGATTTGGATTGGATTGACCAGGTTGGAAAAGACCTTTGAGATCATCTAGTCCAACCTATCACCCAACACCATCTCATCAACTAAACCATGGCACCAACTGCCTCTTCCAGTCTCTTCTTAAACACCTCCAGTGATGGTGTCTCCACCACCTCCCTGGGCAGCACATTCCAATGGCCAATCTCTCTTTCTGGGAAGAAAATAGAATAGAGAATAGAGAATGGAATGGAATGGAATGGAATGGAATGGAATGGAATGGAATGGAATGGAATGGAATGGAATGGAATGGAACGGAACGGAATGGAATGGACCAGACTAGGTTAGAAGAGACCTTCAAGATCATCGCGTCCAACCTATCATCCAACACCACCTAGTCAACTAAACCATGCAACCAACACCCCATCAAGTCTCCTCCTAAACACCTCCAGTGATAGTGACTCCATCACCTCACCAGGCAGCCCATTCCAATGGCCAATCACTCTCTCTGTGTGGAATTTCTTCCTGCTGTGGTTAGAGGCAAAAAGCCTATGAGACCTGTGCCAGGAGTTGGCCTCCTGAGTATCCAGCTTTTCCCCATACCTTTTCTGCTTGCCTGGTATGCTAGCCTGCAGCCAACAGAGATGAACATTACTCAGCTTCATGACACAAAAAGGATGAATGTTGTGTTATAAGGAAAGTCAAGGACACAGGAAAAAATGCCTTCTCCTAGAGTATCAGAGAAGCAGACTAGGTGTTCTGTCAGGGACATAGATTCTCTTGCTGATGAGAAGAAAAACCAAACCACACACTATTGGTGCTCAGGACAAGCCACCTTTACTGTCTAACTTCAGCAGGAAAGAGGCAAAGGCCTCAGAACCTGCCACTGAGGTTCTCAACACTTGATGCCACATCTGCAGCATCTCATCCAGGATCACGCTGCTTGGGCTCTGAGACAAAAACTAGAAATGACAAACAGCATCAAGAGAAGTTTTGCAGACCAGAGTGCTTCTTAGAAGTCAGCTTTTCGCTGAAGCTCTTCCTCTGTGCTCAGGTCCTGAACAGAACTCAGCCCCAACAAAGACTTAGCACATACAACCATAGAACTGTTAGGGCTGGAAGGGACCTCAAGGATTATCCAGTTCCAACCCCCCTGCCATGGGCAGGGACCCTCACACTACATCAGGTTGCTCAGAGCCACTTCCAGCCTGACCTTAAACACCTCCAGGGATGAGGCTTCTACCACCTCCCTGGGCAACCTGTGCCAGTGTCTCACCACCCTCATGGGGAAGAACTTCTTCCTAACATCCAATCTCAATCTACCCATTTCTAGTTTTGTTCCATTCCCCTATGTCCTTCTTACTCTGGCCTCCAATTTATGATTAAGAGCACAGATCAAGGCTTTTGAATTCTGTTTCTGGGGAGTACTGGCTATTCTTCTTGTGTAGGGGATGCAGAACACATCCTCAGCACAAAACCTTCTGTAGAATCCCAGTGCCTCTGGGATTCTACCAGGTTTACACACTGAGTAGCATCACAGAACCACAGAATTGTTTGGGTTGGAAAAGACCTTCTTAAGATCACAGAGTCCAACCATTAACTCAGCACTTCCAGATCACCACTAAGCCATGTCCCTCAGCACCACATCTCCAAGGCTTAGTATCTTTTAAATCAAAACCTAAACTAAGAGAAGGTCATTTATTGATGGTCCTGCTGCTCTTTCCCTCCCTTTACTTCTGAATCAAGAATATCTGTCACAGGCTCATCTGTATCAATAATATATCTGTCCCAGGCTCATCTGTATCAATAATATCTGTCCCAGGCTCATCTGTATCAATAATATCTGTCCCAGGCTCATCTGTATCAATAATATCTGTCCCAGGCTCATCTGTATCAATAATATATTTGTCCCAGGCTCATCTGTATCAATAATATCTGTCACAGGCTCATCTGTATCAACAATATCTATCACAGGCTCATCTGTATCAACAATATCTGTTACAGGCTCACCTGTATCAATACTATCTGTCACAGAATCATGTGTTACTGGAAGTAAACAGACCTCTGCAAGGCCTTTGACACTATCCCCCACAGCAAACTCCTGGCCAAGCTGGCAGCCCTTGGCTTGGACAGGAGCACTCTGAGCTGGGTTAGGAACTGGCTGGAGGGCCGAGCCCAGAGAGTGGTGGTGAATGGTGCCACATCCAGCTGGCAGCCAGGCACTAGTGGTGTGCCCCAAGGATCAGTGCTGGGCCCCATGCTTTTCAACATCTTTATTGATGATCTGGATGAGGGCATTGAGTCCATCATCAGTAAATTTGCAGATGACACCAAGCTGGGGGCAGGAGTTGATCTGCTGGAGGGCAGAGAGGCTTTGCAGAGGGACCTCGACAGGCTGGACAGATGGGCAGAGTCCAATGGCAGGAGATTGAACACATCCAAGTGCCGGGTTCTGCACATTGGCCACAACAACCCCAGGCAGTGCTACAGGCTGGGGTCAGAGTGGCTGGAGAGGGAGCCAGGCAGAGAGGGAGCTGGGGGTGCTGGTTGCTTGTAGGCTGAACATGAGCCTGCAGTGTGCCCAGGCAGCCAGGAGGGCCAATGGCATCCTGGCCTGCATCAGGAACAGTGTGGCCAGCAGGAGCAGGGAGGTCATTGTGCCCCTGTACACTGCACTGGTTAGGCCACACCTTGAGTCCTGTGTCCAGTTCTGGGCCCCTCAGTTTAGGAAGGATGTTGACTTGCTGGAACGTGTCCAGAGAAGGGCAACGAAGTTGGTGAGGGGTTTGGAACACAAGCCCTATGAGGAGAGGCTGAGGGAGCTGGGGTTGCTTAGCCTGGAGAAGAGGAGACTCAGGGGTGACCTTCTTGCTCTCTACAACTACCTGAAGGGAGGTTGTAGCCAGGCAGAGGTTGGTCTCTTCTCCCAGGCAGCCAGTACCAGAACAAGAGGACACAGTCTCAGGCTGTGCCAGGGGAGGTTTAGGCTGGATGTTAGGAAGTGTGTCCCTGCCCATGGCAGGGGTTGGAACTAGATGATCCTTGTGGTCCCTTCCAACCCTGACTGATTCTATGATTCTATGATTCTAAGAAGTTCTACACAGAGAGAGTGATTGCCTGGGGAGGTGGTGGAGTCACCTTCATTGGAGGTGTTCAGGAGGAGACTTGATGGGGTGCTTGGTGCCATGGTTTAGTTGTTTAGGTGGGTTGGATTGGTTGATGGGCTGGACACGATGATCTTGAAGGTCTCTTTCAACCTGGTGTATTGTATTGTATTGTATTGTATTGTATTGTATTGTATTGTAAGAAACTTTTGAATATATGAATTAAGCTTGGCTGAGAAACTGAGCAAAACCCTGTAATACCCAGCTCTTTGGTAATAAATGTGTGCAACAAGCCTGCACACCACAGGCTAAGTTGGTATTTTCAAATCCATCCTCATTATGGAGATTATAGAAAAATGCAGGTTTCTCTCCAATGATTCCTTCGATTTCCCCCCTCCCCCTGTCTTCTGCTGCCTCACACATTGCCTTTTTTGATGGCTTTTCCTGCTTTAGGGGAAATTCTTCCAGACCTCTAAGATTAATCCTTCCAGTAGTTGGTAGCTAAAGACATCAGGTCTGATTATTTTCTTCTTCAAATTCAAAAGGCAGCTTTGCCACAGACATTTAACAGAGGTTAGATGACAAACCCCATTATTATAATTATTGTTTCTCTTTGAGAAAAGAAATTGCTTTCAATTAATTGCCACATGGGTCTTGGACTCTCAGAGGGGTTAGGCTGGAAGGCCAAATGAAAGAAGAATCTGAAAGTCAGTGCTGACATGAGTTTCTTCTCAAGGGGGTCCTAGTGGATGGAGGGTTGGCCATGAGCCAGCAATGTGCTCTTGTGGCCAAGAGGGCCAATAGCATTCTAGGGTGGATTAGAAGGGCTGTGGTTAGTTAGTCAAGAGAGGTTCTCCTCCCCTCTACTCTGCCCTGGTGAGGCTGCATCTGGAATATTGTGTCCAGTTCTGGGCCCTCAGTTTAAGAGGGACCTCAGAGAACTGCTTGAAAGATTCCAATGCAGAGAAACAAAGGTGGTGAAGGGAGTGGAACATCCTTCTTATGAGGAGAGTCTGAGGGAGCTGAGGGCTCTTTAGATGAGAGAGGAGGAGACTAAGGGCTGACCTCATTCATGTTTATAAAGATGTGCAGGGTGAGTGCCAAGAGGCTGTAGCCAGGCTCTGCTGGGTGATGCCCAATCACAGGACAAAGGGCAATGGGTGGAAGTTGAGGCACAGGAAGTTCCATGCAAACAGGAGGAAACATTTTATCACTGTGAGGGTGACAGAATACTGGAAGAGGCTGCCCAGGGGGCTGTGGAGTCTCCCTCTCTGGAGGTATTCAAGACCTGCCTGGATGAGTTCCTGTGTGATCTGCTCTAGGTGATCCTGCTCTGGCAGGGGGGGGTTGGACTGGAAGATCTCTCGAGGTCCCTCCCAGCCCCTAACATTCTGTGATTCTGTGAAAACAGTAGTGGCACAAATGTCACATATTCTCATGAATCATTTCTCTTTTAAATCAAAACCTAAACAAAGAGAAGGTAACTTTTTGATGACCCTGTTTCTTTTTCCCTTCCTTATGGGTCCATAGTATCTGTCATAGGATCATGTGCTACTGCAAGTAAAGGATGGAATAATCACTCTCTGGTTCTGGTGCCATTTTAGAATAGAATATTTCAGATGCAGGCCAGGATGCCATTGGCCTACTTGGTCACCTGGGCACACTGATGGCTCACGTTCAGCCTACTGTCAACCAGTACCCCCAGGTCCCTTTCTGTCTGGCTGCTCTCCAGCCACTAATCTCTCTTCTTAGTAAGAGAGGTGTTCCAGCCCTTGGATAGTTTTTATGGCCCTCCTCTGGACCCACTCTAACAGGTCCATGTCTGTCTTGCGCTGAGAAGTGCAGAGCTGGAAACAGCACTCCAGCTGAGGTCTCACCAGAACCACACCTAGATTGGCAGAATTGTCTCTCTTGACCTGCTGGCTGTGCTTCTTTTGATGCAGCCCAGGATATGGTTTCCCTTCAGGGCTGAGAGTGCACATTGCTAGTTTATGCCAAACCTTTCATCCACCAGCACCCCCAAGCCCTTTTCCACAGGACTGCTCACAATCCCACCATCCCCCAGCCTGTATGGATACCGGGCATTGTCCCAACCCAGGTGCAGGACCTTGCACTTCCCCGTGTTGAGCATCACGAGGTTCACATGGCTCCACTTCTTCAGTTTGTCCAGATCCTTCTTAATGGTATCTTGTCTCTCAGGTGTCTTAGAATACAAGAATGGAATGGAATGGAATGGAATGGAATGGAATGGAATGGAATGGAATGGAATGGAATGGAATGGAATGGAATGGAATGGAAGGTTGGAATGGAATGGAATGGAATGGAGTGGAGGTTTGGGAAGGGAGGGAAGGGAGTGGAGAAGGGAGGAAGGGAGGGAAGGGAAGGGAAGGTTTGGGAAGGAGAAGTGGAATAGGGAAGGGAGGTTTGGGAAGGTTTGGAAGGAAGGGAAGGTTTGGGAAGGGGGAAGGGAAGGGAAGGGAAGGGAAGGGAAGGGAAGGGAAGGGAAGGGAAGGGAAGGGAAGGGAAGGGAAGGGAAGGGAGGGAAGGGAAGGAAGGGAAGGGATGGGAAGGGATGGGATGGGATGGGAAGGGATGGGAGGAAGGGAATAGAATAGAATAGAATAGAATAGAATAGAATAGAATAGAATAGAATAGAATAGAATAGAATAGAATAGAATAGAATAGAATTAACCAGGTTGGAAAAGATCTTTGAGATCATTGAGTCCAACCTATCACCCAACACCATCTGATCAACTAAACCATGGCACCAAGCACCCCATCCAGTCTCCTCCTAAACACCTCCAGTGATGGTGACTCCACCACCTCCCTGGGCAGCACATTCCAATGGCCAATCTCTCTTTCTGGGAAAAACTTCTTCCTAACATCCAGCCTGTTTGTTTCCTCAGCTGTATTCATTGTAACTCTAGACACTAATTTCTTATCAATTTTTATCACTGCAGACGTTGCAAACTTGCTACCAGCTGGGTGAGGAACTTGGTGCCTGCTCTGGGCATGTGTGTAGTCTGGCATGGTTGTCTAGGTCAAAAGGCACTGCACCGTTTTAGAAACAGGAAAGCGCTCGTGACAACTTTGACACAGTAGCAATGACAATTTATGTCTCAAGGCTCCTGGAGCCCAATTTCCTGATCACTCAGGGGGCATTAAAGGAGTCTCTTGTGATGAGTGTCTGCTGAAACCTACAAGTATGCATTGGTTAGCAGTATCTAAACAAACAGTCAGCAGAAATTTCCCTGGGTCGCATCAAAACTGCGTGCAGACACGCTATTGACTGACAAGGCAACTCCAAACGAGAGGCTCATCACAGCCTGCTGACAGAAATCAATTTCAGACTTCAGCTCACTGAAGAAATGACCTACAAAAGCTCTCCCCAAAGGAAATGTTAGAGTTTATTTGCCATGCTGAAGTGTTGGCCTCTTGCTCTCTCACTAATGCTATCTGTTATGTCTAACCCTAATACTCAGTAGAATGGAATGGAATGGAATGGAATGGAATGGAATGGAATGGAATGGAATGGAATGGAATGGAACGGAACGGAACGAACGGAATGGAATAGAAAAGACCGGACCGGATCGAACCGGAACGGACCAGGTTGGAAAGGACCTCTGAGATCATCGAGTCCAACCTATCACCAAACACCGTCTAATCAACTAAACCATGGCACCAAGCACCCCATCAAATCTCCTCCTAAACACCCCCAGTGATGGTGACTCCACCACCTCCCTGGGCAGCACATTCCAATGGGCAACCACTTTCTCTATGAAGAATTTCTTCCTAACATCTAGCCTAAACCTCCCCTCGTGCAGCTTGAGACTGTGTCCTCTTGTTCTGGGGCTGGTTGCCTGGGAGAAGAGACCAACCCCCACCTGGCTACAAACTCCCTTCATGTAGTAGTAGACAGCAAGAAGGTCTCCCCTGAGCCTCCTCTTCTCCAGGCTAAGCAACCCCAGCTCCCTCAGCCTCTCCTCATAAGGCTGTGCTCCAGACCCCTCCCCAGCTTTGTTGCCCTTCTATAGACACCTTCCAGCAAGTCAACATCCTTCCTAAACTGAGGGGCCCAGAACTGGACACATCACTCAAGGTGTGGCCTAACCAGTGCAGTGTCCAGGGGCAGAATGACCTCCCTGCTCCTGCTGGCCACACGGTTCCTGATGCAGGCCAGGATGCCATTGGCTCTCTCGGCTGCCTGGGCACACTGCTGGCTCCTGTTCAGCCTACCATCGACTGCTACCCCCAGGCCCCTCTCTGCCTGGCTGCTCTCCAGCCACTCTGACCCCAGCCTGTAACTCTGCCTGGGGGTGCTGTGGCCAATGTGCTGAGCCCGGCACTTGGATGTGTTCAGTCTCCTGCCCTTGGATTCTGCAAGAGCCAGTTAAGTGAGTGGAAGCCTGCCTGATGTGCAGGCTTTGAGTTCTAGCCTCTCATGTTTTCTTTTCTTTCAGATTTATATATGACTTTTGCCATGAAACATCATAGAGTAGTTTATGCTGGAAGGAACATTTAAAGGTCATCTAATCCAGCTCTCCGCCAGTGAGCATCTCTAACTAGATCAGGTTGCACAGAGCCCTGTCCAGCCTGACATTGAATGTCCCCAGGGATGAGGCCTCCACCACCTCTCTGGCCAACGTTGTTCCAGCCTTTTGTCATGCTTATTGTAAAAAATAAATAAATAAATGTTCCTCAGATCTAGTCTAAATTTACCTTTTTTTAGTTGCCTAACCACACCACTCAGCTTGGTGTGTCCTGCAAACACATTGAGGGTGCACTCAATCCCACTATCTCACTGATAAAGATATCCAACAGCACTGGTCCCAGTACAGGTCCCTGAGGGACACCATTTGTCATTGATCTCCACCTGGATATTGAGCCATTGACCACTAGCCACTGGGCCACTAGGCTGATCAGAGGGCTGGAGCTCCTCTCCTATGAGGACAGACTGAAGGAGTTGGGGCTGTTCAGTTTGGAGAAGAGAAGGCTCCGAGGTGACCTAATATTGGCCTTCCAGTATCTGAAGGGGGCTACAAGAAGGCTGGGGAGGGACTTCTCAGGCTATCAGGTAGTGATAGGACTAGGGGGAATGTGGTGGAGGAGGTGGTGGAGTCACCATCCCTGGAAGTGTTCAAGTGGGGATTGGCACTTGGTGCCATGGTCTAGTCATGGGGTCTGTGGTGACAGGTTGGACTCGATGATCTTTGAGGTCTCTTCCAGCCTTGGTGGTACTGTGATACTGTGACTGGAATGAAGCTTCAACAAGACCAAGTGCAGGGTCCTGCATCTGGGTCGAGGCAATCCCAGGCACAAATCCAGGCTGGGCAGGGACTGGCTGGAGAGCAGCCCTGAGGAGAGAGACTTGGGGGTGCTGGTGGATGAGAAGCTCAACAGGAGCTCTCAATGTGCGCTTGCAGCCCGGAAAGCCAATCAGATCCTGGGCTGCATCAGGAGAAGTGTGGCCAGCAGGTCAAGGGAGGTGCTTCTCCCCCTCTACTCAGCTCTGGTGAGACCCCACCTGGAGTACTGCCTCCAGTTCTGGAGCCCCTATTACAGGAGGGATGTGGACGTGCTGGAGCGTGTCCAGAGAAGGACCACGAGGATGATCAGAGGGCTGGAGCCCCTCTCCTATGAGGACAGACTGAAGGAGTTGGGGCTGTTCAGTCTGGAGAAGAGAAGGCTCCGAGGTGACCTCATTGTGGCCTTCCAGTATCTGAAGGGGGCCTACAGGAAGGCTGGAGGGACTTCTCAGGATCTCAGGTAGTGATAGGACTAGGGAGAACGGAATGAAGCTGGAAATGGGGAGATTCAGGCTAGATGTGAGGAAGAAGTTCTTCCCCATGAGAGGGGGGTTGGAACTAGATGATCCTTGTGGTCCCTTCCAACCCTGACTGATTCTATGATTCTATGGTTCTATGGTTCTATGATTCTATAAGGTGGAGGTGGAGAGATTCAGGCTGGATGTGAGGAGGAAGTTCTTCCCCATGAGAGTGGTGAAGCCCTGGAATGGGTTGTCCAGGGAGGTGGTTGAGGCCCCGTCCCTGGAGGTGTTTAAGCCCAGGCTGGATGAGGCTCTGGCCAGGCTGATCTAGTGTGGGGTGTCCCTGCCCATGGCAGGGGGTTGGAAGTAGACGATCCTTGTGGTCCTTTCCAACCCTGACTGATACTATGACACTATGATGTGTCCAGCCAAGCAATTCCTCATCCATCAAACAGTCCACCTAACATATCCATAACCCTCCAATTTAGAGGGGACCTTATTGAATCTATTAAATCTTATTCAATCTACATTTACAGAGATGAATAGTAGAGGGGCCTCAACTTAAGCAAGAGGAAGGGGCAGCAAGGGACAGGGGTGAAGCCTCTCCAAAGCTTCAGGCTTCGTAGTATAAGAAATCAGAACAAAAAGAAATCCCTTTCAGCTATTTCAAATCTGAAGTGGGATAGTTATCAGTATAAACTCCTTTACCTCTGGCATATTGCAGAAAGAATACAGAGTTAACCAGGTTGGAAAACTGCACTGCAAAACACACTCTGAGATCACTCCAAAAACTGTTCCCCAGGAAAAGGCTGGCTCCTCATGGCTGATCTGCTTCAAAACTGAATGCAAAAAGCCTCTGTATGGGCACAAAGGGCAAGGACTGTCTGTGATTAATGTGCAGCCTAGAGAATGGCAGACCCAGGTGTCCCAGCTTGGCCAGAAGCTTTCTGTGCAGGGTTAAAGACGTCACTCGTCCTTAAAATAGGAGCATCCTGGCAGGACAAACCTGACTGCAGTGAATATTCACACACAAAACATCAGCTGTCTGTGCCTGCTTCAGCATGAAACCCCCAGCATCATCTATACAGGGGAACTCAAAGCCTACAGCAAGCCCAGGCCACAGGTTTTTGGGTTTTGGTTTGGTATTTTTTTCTTCAGTTCCTTCTTTCCCAGTTGAGCAGAAGATAATCACTGATACCAGTGGGAGCTTGCCTGAGTAAATCAGCAGGAAAATTAAGAGCTACATTGTGAAACAGCAGATGTCTCCTTAATATCATACCTCTTCAGGACTGACTTCCCAGCCATCCTGCCTTTTTCAGCAATTCAGGACAAAAAAATACCCCAAAACCTTGCTCTACACATGCTGCACTATTACCCTTCTCTCCCTCCCTCCTCCCTTCCTCCTTCCCCCTTTCAAAATCAGATTTAGAAAAGCAGGTAAATAAGCTCTGTAAGTGCTTTGGGCCTCAGCATCTCAGCTTGATGCCCTTTACCACAACCCCAGCTGACAGCCTCGGAGCTTCCTGTTGGTGTGGGTGGTCTGAGTCACTCTGCAGTGAATCCGACAGCTGAGTGCAGGGATATGGACCCAGGTCAAGAAACGAGCTGGGGAGGTGCAGCTTGGGTTTCATTTGCTGCACATTTGTCTTGAATCCCACAGGCTGGGCACAGCCTCACTGTGAAATGAGGGCTCAGTGAGCTAGTTTCTTCACTTGAGAAGCTAATTATAGAATCACAGAATTGTTAGGGTTGGAAGGGACCTCAAGGAGCATCCAGTTCCAACCTCATACTACATCAGGCTGCACAAAGCCACATCCAGCCTGGCCTTCAAAACCTCCAGGGATGAGGCTTCCACCACCTCCCTGGGCAACCTCTTCCAGTGTCTCACCACCCTCATGGGGAAGAACTTCTTCCTAACATCCAATCTCAATCTACCCATTTCTAGTTTTGCTCCATTGCCCCTAGACCTATCCCCACCTGACACCCTCAAAATTCCCTCCCCAGCCTTCTTGTAGCCCTTTTCAGTTACTGGAAGGCCACAATAAGGTCTCCTCAGAGCCTTCTCTTCTCTGAAATGAATAACCCCAATTCTCTCAGCCTGTCCTCATAGGAGAGGAGCTCCAGCCCTCTGATCATCCTCATGGACCTTCTCTGGGCATGTTCCAGCACCTCCAGAGCCTTCCTGTAATAGGGGCTCCAGAACTGGATGCAGTACTCCAGGTGGGGCCTTACCAGAGTGGAGTAGAGAGGGAGAATCACCTCCCTCAACCTGCTGGCTCTGCTTCTCTTGCTGCAGCCCAGGATGGGATTGGCTTTCCGGGCTGCAAGTGCACACTGCTGGCTCATGTTGAGCTTCTCATCCAGCAGCACCCCCAAGTCCTTTCTTCAGGGCTGCTCTCAAGACAGTCCCTGCCCAGCTTATATCAGTGCCTGGGATTGGCCCACGTATTCTGAGGAGATGAAGGCAGGTGAGGGCTTCATTATGCCAACTTCATAGCATCACAGAAGGCGAAGTTTAGATGTATGAAAGATCCCAAATCTGTCATCATGTAAAGTACCTCAGATATAATTTTACATATCTGCATAAATCCAACATCATAGAAACCCCCTGCCTGTGCTTGCAAATAAAGGCTAGTAATCAGCATAGTTATTTCTCTCTGTCTGGACAAACCATACGTGGCATTTGCTTTTTGTAGGTGTTAAAAGTGTTCTCTTTCAGTGGCTTGTTGAAATAGGAGTTTGTCACACAACATTTAGAATAGAATAGAATAGAATAGAATAGAATAGAATAGAATAGAATAGAATAGAATAGAATAGAATAGAATTAACCAGGTTGGAAGAGACCTTTGAGATCATCACCCAACACCATCTAAGCAACTAAACCATGGCACCAAGCACCCCATCCAGTCTCTTCCTAAACACCTCCAGGGATGGTGACTCCACCACCTCCCTGGGCAGCACATTCCAATGACCAATCTCTCTTTCTGGGAAGAACTTTTTCCTAACATCCAGCCTAAACCTCCCCTGGTGCAGCTTGAGACTGTGTCCTCTTGTTCTGGTGCTGGTTGCCTGGGAAGAGAGACCTACCCCCACCTGGCTACAACCTCCCTTCAGGTAGTTGTAGACAGCAGATATTTAATGTATATCTGAGTTTAGTTCACATGCTTATTGACGAGTTGTGACTATCCCCTGGTTACTTTTATGCCCTAAACTTTGGGTTTGCCTAGATTATCTCTCTCCATCCTCCTCCCCTACCCATGCCATTCCTCCATTCTCTTTCCCTGCCTCTCCAGGGTCTGCTCATGATATAGCTGCAGTGCTGAGGGGTGCACTGCTATTTTGGTTTAGAACTAGGCACAAAGAAGCTCAATAGCCTTCTGAGGGACATTAGGAAAACCATTGCCAGCAGGTCAAGAGAGGATCCTCCCCCTCTACTCAGCACTGCTGTGATCAACCTGGAGTACTCTTTCCAGTTCTGTACTCCCTATTGGAAGAGAGACATGGACATACTGCAGTGAATCCAGTGGAGAGTCACTAGGACATTGGAGGACCTGATGTATAAGGAGAAGTTGAGAGAGTTTGGATTGTTGTACCATAAGAAAAGAACACTGAGAGTGATCTTGCCAATGTGTTCAGATACCTCTTGGATGGATTAAAGCAGGCAAAGCTAGACTTCTCCTTCAGGGTACCCAGTGAAAGGAAAAGAGGCAATGGGCACAAACTGAAACAGAGGAAATGCAATTTAAAGGTGATCCAATACTACAATAGCTTTCACAGAATGGTGAAGCCCTGGAAATATTCAAAGCCTAACTGGACAGCTGGACAAGTCCCTGAGCAACCTACTCTGTCTGAGCCTGCTTTGAGCAGAGGGTTTGATTAGATCTCCTTAAGTCCTTTCCAGCTCTAGCTGTTCTGTGATCCTGTGGGTAAATGGTTTCTCTGCAGTTTTCTCAGCTGGGAACTCTGGACTCTCATGGTATGAACATTAACAGAATCAGAGGATCACAGGATGTTAAGGGTTGGAAGAGACCTCTGGAGATGTTTGAGTCCAACCCCCTGCCAGAGCAGGACCACAGAATCCAGCACAGGTCACACAGGAACACATCCAGACAGGGCTTGAAAGTCTCCAGTGAAGGAGACTCCACAACCTCTCTGAGGAGCCTGTTCCAGGGCTCTGTCACCCATACAGTAAAGAAATTCTTCCTCATGTTGAGGTGGCACCTCCTGTGCTGTACTTTCCATCCATTGCCCTTTGTCCCATCCCAGGGCACAAATGTGCCCCAGCCCTCAGATATTTATAGACATTGATTAGATCCACTCTCAGTCTTCTCCCTCCAGAGTAAAACAGATACTAGGGCTCATCATAGGTGCTATGTTGGTAATGCCACAGTCTCATGGTCCTGCTGTTTTGCATGTCCTTTCTGCAAACTGCATGCATTTGGGGTTTTCTCCTACTTTATCATGCCAATTTATGACATGCTGCCATGTGACATACCATTCCTGGCCCCCTGCTAAGCTATGGTTACTGCAGAAAGGGAAAGGCAATCCAGCACACTTACTCATTTCCATGTATTCTGGAGTCAGCCCAGTGAAAGGTTCCAAGACATAGTCAAGATCCCATTGCTGAGGGTCCTTTGATTGGTTGGTGTCCACTTCTTTTGGCTCAGTTCTTCCGTCCTTCAGCTTCCTGAAGAGCTTCTTTAGCTTTCTAAGGAAGAAAAGTTCAGACTGAACCTTTTCCCCACCAGGGGAGCAACCCAAATGTTTATCACATTATTTTGGTGCCTTCCAGGTTTTGTTTCCACCATCCTCTGAACTTCTGATGCTGCTAGGAGCAGCAGTCCTTGTGTTCCTGTGTCAAGAAAGAAGCTACAACAGCGTGATGCTGTTAAAATGGAGTAGAATGGAATGGAATGGAATGGAATGGAATGGAATGGAATGGAATGGAATGGAATGGAATGGAATGGAATGGAATGGAGTGGAGTGGAGTGGAGTGGAACGGAACGGAACGGAATAGAACAGAATAGAATAGAATAGAATAGAATAGAATAGAATAGAATAGAATAGAATAGAATAGAATAGAATAGAATTAACCAGGTTGGAAAAGACCTTTGAGATCACCAAGTCCAACCTATCACCCAACACCATCTAATAAACCAAACTGTGGCACCAAGCCCCCCATCCACTGATGGTGACTCCACCACCTCCCTGGGCAGCACATTCCAATGGCCAATCGCTCTCTCTCTGTGAAGAACTTCTTCCTAACATCCAGCCGAAACCTCCCCTGGTGCAGCTTGAGACTGTGTCCTCTTGTTCTGGTGCTGGTTGCCTGGGAGAAGAGACCAACCCCTGCCTGGCTACCTGTCAGTCCCAAGATCACAAAGCTGCAAAAAGCAGCAGATCAACTCCAGCTTTTGTTCCAGGTGCAGCTAAGTTGTAGCTTTGCAGAGTTAGATAGAGTTAGCTCGATGATCAGAAAGATCTTTTCTAGCACTGATAGAGGCTGGGCAGGGACTGGCTTGAGAGCAGCCCTGAAGAAAAGGACTTAGGGGTGCTGGTGGATGAGAAGCTCAACATGAGCCAGCAGTGTGACCTTGCAGCCCGGAAAGCCAATCCCATCCTGGGGTGCAGCAAGAGAAGCGGAGCCAGCAGGTCGAGGGAGGTGATTCTCCCCTCTGTTCTTGTGAGACCCCACCTGGAGCACTGCCTCCTGTTCTGGAACCCCTATTACAAGAGGGATCTGGAGGTGCTGGAAGGTGTCCAGAGAAGGGCCACAAGGATGATCAGAGGGCTGGAGCTGCTCTGCTGTGAGGACAGACTGAAGGAGTTGGGGCTGTTCAGTCTGGAGAAGAGAAGGCTCCGAGGTGACCTCATTGTGGCCTTCCAGTATCTGAAGGGGGCTACAAGAAGGCTGGGGAGGGAATTTTGAGGGTCTCAGGTAGGGATAGGACTAGGGGGAATGGAACAAAACTAGAAATGGGTAGATTCAGATTGGATGTTAGGAAGAAGTTGTTCCCCATGAGGGTGGTGAGACACTGGCACAGGTTGCCCAGGGAGGTGGTGGAAGCCTCATCTCTGGAGGTTTTGAAGGCCAGGATGAATGTGGCTCTGAGCAACCTGCTCTAGTGTGAGGCGTCCTTGCCCATGGAAGGGAGGTTGGAACTGGATGATCCTTGAGGTCCCTTCCAACCCTAACAATTGTTTCTATGATTCTGTGGTTCATCAGGGAACATCTGCAATACTTGGGCAATATATTTGGTCTAACCAAATTCTGTTGGTAGCCATTTTAGCCATTTGTAATAAAAGGGTAGGGAGCTTTAAACTGCCTTACAAGAAAGCTGGTAAACGTGCCTCCTACCTCATGCAAACACAGCCATTTCAAGACACTGAATTTCCTTTCCTCTCCTCTGTTTTTATAGCAATCAAGGGAACTTGTCCTTGACAGAGGTGATGTAATATTCAGAGGGCAGGAGTCCGGGGACTGGATTTAAAACAACCAAAGAACCCCCAGGATGCTCTTCCAGCATATCCCAATTAATTTCCTAATGTGAGGGGCTCTCAAAGGACAGCAAACAATAAGTCCAAGGCAGTGCTGGTTTCTGGTCCAATAAAATGCAATGGGCTATAAATGTCCCTCATGTTTCAGTGGGCAGATGAGGTTGAAGAGCTCACTGCTCACTGTCACTGTGCAGCAGATGAGATAAAGTTTGGGTGTGTTTAGCTATGAAGCCCATATATATGTGATTTAATCCTCTGCTTACAGCACTATGGAGTTGAGTTATGGACTTTAATGCATACACAGGTCTTCCCTGAGGACCCAGTAACTAAAGCAATAGTTGTTGTTTGTAATGTTTGTTTGGGAATTCACTAAATCCAGGGCTGAGATTCCCAGGATGATTTCTAATTTTTCATCTGGCTATCTATAAGCCAGGTGCTGGTGGACAAGAAGCTCAACAGGAGCTCTCAGTGTGCACTTGCAGCCCGGAAAGCCAATCAGATCCTGGGCTGCATCAAGAGAAGTGTGGCCAGCAGGTCAAGGGAGGTGATTCTCCCCCTCTACTCATCTCTGCTGAGACCCCACCTGGAGTACTGCGTCCAGTTCTGGAGCCCCTATTCCAAGAGGGATCTGGAGGTGCTGGAAGGTGTCCAGAGAAGGGCCACGAGGAGGAGCAGAGGGCTGGAGCACCTCTCCTATGAGGACAGACTGAAGGAGTTGGGGCTGTTCAGTCTGGAGAAGAGAAGGCTCCGAGGTGACCTCATTGTGGCCTTCCAGTATCTGAAGGGGGCCTACAGGAAGGCTGGGGAGGGACTTCTCAGGCTATCAGGTAGTGATAGGAGTAGGGGGAATGGAATGAAGCTGGAGGTGGGGAGATTCAGGCTGGAGGTGAGGAGGAAGTTCTTCCCCATGAGAGTGGTGAAGCCCTGGAATGGGTTGTCCAGGGAGGTGGTTGAGGCCCCGTCCCTGGAGGTGTTTAAGCCCAGGCTGGATGAGGCTCTGGCCAGGCTGATCTAGTGTGGGGTGTCCCTGCCCATGGCAGGGGGGTTGGAACTAGATGATTCCTGTGGTCCCTTCCAACCCTGACAATTCTATGATGCTGTGACTCTGTTCCTACAGAAACACCTTCAAGCTAAACCTTTGATTTCTCAGAAGCACTGAGTGGTAGGGATTGGAAGGGACCTCTGAAGATCAGCCTAGCCCCCCCCTGTCAAGACAGGTTCACCAAGAGAAGGTCACATAGGAACACATCCAGGCAGGTTTGGATGTCTACCCCCTGTCTGGGCATCCTGCTGCAGAACTCTGTCAGCTTTCTGCTCGGTCTGGATCAGCCTCTGCTTTCATGAACCAAAACCAATAAACAGACTATTTGCAGCATCATCAAATCCCCATTAACAGAGTCCGACATCAGGAAATCTTTGGAAGGCCGGGGAGGGGCTGGGGTATCACACCAGATTTACACTGAGAAAGCTTTAAGTCTTCAACATACCAGATATCTGGGGAATGATTTAGCAGCCCTTTCTCAAAATAAACTCTCAGCTCAGCGAGATGTAGACAGAAAACAGGCTGCCGTGGCGAACGCTGACCCGAGCGTAAGGAAATGATCCATAACCCACGGTGGGTTTGTTTGGGAAGTTTTTTGCTTGCTCTCTATTTAATTTGTTTCCAAGAGGAAAGGAAAAAGCAAACAAAAAATTCCTGCTTGAGAGAGGGAGGAAAAAGGGTTGCTCTTAAAATGTACTTCATAAGCTTTTAAGCGTCACTCGTCTTGGTTTCTAGTTAGCATGTTCGAGGCCTTCCTTAGCGTTGTGATCTAAAAGACACTGACGCCAGAGTAGGATAGGATAGGATAGGATAGGATAGGATAGGATAGGATAGGATAGGATAGGATAGGATAGGATAGGATAGGATAGGGATAGAATTAACCAGATTGGAAAAGACCTTTGAGAGCATCGAGTCCAACCTATCATCCAACACCACCTAATCAACTAAACCATGGCACCAAGCACCCCATCCAGTCTGTTCCTAAACACCCCCAGGGATGGTGACTCCACCACCTCCCTGGGCAGCCCATTCCAATGGCCAATCTGTCTCTTTGTATAGAACTTCTTCCTCACCTCCAGCCTAAACCTCCCCTGGCACAGCTTGAGACTGTGTCCTCTTGTTCTGGTGCTGGTTGCCTGGGAGAAGAGACCAACCTCCACCTGGCTGCAATCTCCCTTCAGGTATGTTGAGCCTCCTCTTTCCCAGGCTAAGCAGCCCCAGCTCCCTCAGTCTCTGTAAACCAGACTGAATCTAATACGTTTCACACACCACTGCCACCAAGAAGGAGGATTTGGATAAATAGAAACAAGAGTGAAGCTTCCAAGAGGCTGGGGCAGGACATTCTCAGTGGGTTCTCTTGTGTGAAGATCACCTTGACTAGAGAGACACCAAGAGAGATTTCTTGCTGTATTTGGAGCAGAGGACACTGCACAAAACTTTCAGTGTCAGAGAACCACTGAGCAGCATGTCAGCATGTCTCCCATCCCCTAGGTCACAGGATCACAGCATGTTAGGGGTTGGAAAAGACCTCAAGATTTTTGATTCCAAGCTTCCTGCCAGGGCAGGACCATAGAATCTAGTGCAAGTTGCACAGGAATGCATCCAGATGGGTCTTGAAAATCTCAGAGAAGAAGACTCCACAAGCCCTCTAGGCAGCTCTGTGACCATCGTCCCTTGTCCTATCCCAGAGCACAAGTGAGCAGAGGCTGTCCCTTCCTTCCTGACACCCAGCCCTCGGATTATTGATGGACATTGATTAGATCCCCTCTTAGTCTTCTCTCCAGACTAAACAGCCCCAGGTCGCTCAACCCCTCCTCATAGGGCAGTGCTCCAGTCTCTTCATCACCCTTGTAGCCATCTGTTCGACTCTCTCCAGTAGATCCCTGTCCCTCTTGAACTGGAGAGCTCAGAACTGGATGCAATATTCCAGGTGAGGTCTCACCAGGGCAGAGTAGAGGGGGAGGAGAACCTCCCTGGATCTGCTGGTCACACTCCTCTTAATGCACCCCAGGATCCCATTGGCCTTCTTGGCCACAAGTGTACATTGCTGTCTCATGGAGACAGGGAATTATAGGCCTGTCAGCCTGACCTCAGTGCCAGGCAAGATTATGGAATGGGTCATCTCGAGTGCGATCACACAGCACTTACAGGATGACCAGGGGATCAGGCCCAGCCAGCATGGATTTAGGAGGGGCAGGTCCTGCCTGACCAACCTGATCTCCTTCTATGATCAGGTGACCCGCCTGGTGGACGTGGGGAGGCCTGTGGATGTGGTCTACCTGGACCTCAGCAAGGCCTTTGACACTATCCCCACAGCAAACTCCTGGCCAAGCTGGCAGCCCGTGGCTTGGACAGGAGCACACTGCGTTGGGTTAGGAACTGGCTGGAGGGCCGAGCCCAGAGAGTGGTGGTGAATGGCACCACATCCAGCTGGCGGCCTGTCACTAGTGGTGTGCCCCAGGGATCAGTACTGGGCCCCATGCTCTTCAACATCTTTATTGATGATCTGGATGAGGGCATTGAGTCCATCATCAGTAAATTTGCAGATGACACCAAGCTGGGGGCAGCAGTTGATTTGCTGGAGGGCAGAGAGGCTTTGCAGAGGGACCTCGACAGGCTGGACAGATGGGCAGAGTCCAAGGGCAGGAGATTGAACACATCCAAGTGCCGGATTCTGCACATTGGCCACAACAACCCCAGGCAGTGCTACAGGCTGGGGTCAGAGTGGCAGGAGAGTGGCCAGGCAGAGAGGGACCTGGGGGTGCTGGTTGATTGTAGGCTGAACATGAGCCTGCAGTGTGCCCAGGCAGCCAGGCAGGCCAGTGGCATCCTGGCTTGCATCAGGAACAGTGTGGCCAGCAGGAGCAGGGAGGTCATTGTGCCCCTGTACACTGCACTGGTTAGGCCACACCTTGAGTCCTGTGTCCAGTTCTGGGCCCCTCAGTTTAGGAAGGATGTTGACTTGCTGGAACGTGTCCAGAGAAGGGCAACAAAGCTGGTGAGGGGTTTGGAACACAAGCCCTATGAGGAAAGGCTGAGGGAGCTGGGGTTGCTTAGCCTGGAGAAAAGGAGACTGAGGGGTGACCTTCTTGCTCTCTACAACTACCTGAAGGAGGTTGTAGCCAGGCAGAGGTTGGCCTCTTCTCCAAGGCAGCCAGCACCAGAACAAGAGGACACAGTCTCAGGCTGCGCCAGGGCAGGTTTAGGCTGGATGTTAGGAAGAAGTTCTACACGGAGAGAGTGATTGCCCATTGGAATCGGCTACCCGTGGAGGTGGTGGAGTCACCTTCACTGGAGGTGTTCAGGAGAAGACTTGATGGGGTGCTTGGCTGTATGGTCTAGTTGTTGGGTGGGTTGGATTGTTTGATGGGTTGGACGTGATGATCTTGAAGGTCTCTTCCAACCTGGTGTATTGTATTGTATTGTATTGTATTGTATTGTATTGTATTGTATTGTATTGTATTGTATTGTATTGTAGAAGTTGTTGATCACCAGGACTCCCAGGTCCTTCTTCACAGAGCTGCTCTCCAGCAGATCACCTCCCAACCTGTACTGGTGCAGTTTATTCTTCCTCCCCAGGTGCAGGACTCTGCCTTTTTCCTTGCTAAACCTCATTGGGTTCCTCTTTGCCCAACCATACAGTGCATCCTGCCTCACACAGTGACAGAATGACATACAGGCAGCTTAGAGATGTGTGGATTTCATCTGTAAACCCATAAAAGAGTCATAGATCAAGTAATACATTTTAACATCTTTTATGAGCTATTGCTTTCCTCCATGCCATCTCTCCTCTACTTTATACTAATTTGTATTCAGTGCTGCTAGCATGAAAGCTCCTCTAAGCCTTCCCAAGAGATCCATCACACCTTGCCTGTTCGCCCGGGTTTCCCAAATTAATTTGGATCCATTATTTAATCTATTCAATCACTTTCTTCGAGCCATTTGCTGAGCAGAGAGAGCCAATTATCCCACATAAAATACAGCCAGCTCGTCCCATCACGACCAAAGATGGGATTTATCATGACATTCAATTAGAAGGCAGAGAAGTCAGGGGCTAAAGCCTCACTCAGCTGAATGAGGGTGAAGGCTTTCAATTGCCAGTGTCACAGCACTGATGCCCGGTGATGGAGCAAGGCTGAGGTACGTACGGGATCCCGATCTCGAACAGATTGTTTTGAATCAGTTGCTTTCCAAGCATGATGATGCTCAGCTGAATGCAGAGTTCCATCAAGCAGCCTCCAGGAGCACACTGTAATTAAACAGAGCCACAGGGTGTGAGGTCAGTTAGAAGCACCACCTGGAAGAGGGACCGACGTCCCTCCACGCCAGCTGCCCCCTGTCACCCAGTTGTGCTGGAGCACAAAGCTCATTGCTCATTGCAGTTCCATCTTTGACAAGGCATTTCATCCCCACCCACAAAACTCCAGTGTGGAAAAACATGCAGAGGGCTGACATAATTAACTGTGCCCTGAGGCTACCCTGGGCCCCTTTCAGATGTTTACCACATAATCAATGTAATAAAGATAATGCAGCGTCACCAATCCCCTTGCAACCTGATGTCTCCCAAGAGGGCAGAAAGTCTTCAATCTTGCAAAGACTTCTGTGCAAGCTTTAATTGCAAAACCTGGAGAGGCATCTATTGGTTTTTCAAAGGACAGCCCCCAGCAGTTGAAAGGAATTAGGAGGAAAAAACACACAGTTTACACACAGCACAAAAAAATTGGCTAGAACCTTATAGGCTGTTCAGTTTCACAGAATCACCAAGGTTGGAAGAGACCTCAGAGATCACCAAGCCCAACCTGTCACCACAGACCTCATGACTAAACCATGGCACCAAGTGCCACATCCAGTCTCCTCTTGAACACCTCCAGGGCTGGTGACTCCACCACCTCCCTGGGCAGCCCATTCCAATGGCTAACGACTCTCTCTGGGAAGAACTTTCTCCTCACCTCCAGCCTAAACTTCCCCTGGTGCAGCTTGAGACTGTGTCCTCTTGTGCTGGTTGCTTGAGAGAAGAGACCAACCCCCTCCTGGCTACAACCACCCTTCAAGTAGTTGTAGAGAGCAATAACGTCTTCCCTGAGCATCCTCTTCTCCAGGCTAAGCAACCCCAGCTCCCTCAGCCTCTCCTCACAGGGCTGTGCTCAAGGCCTCTCCCCAGCCTCATTGCCCTTCTCTGGACACGTTCAAGAGTCTCAATGCCCTTCTTAAATTGAAAGGCCCAGAACTGGACACAGGATTCAAAGTGTGGCCTAACCAGTGCTGAGTACAGGGGCACAATAACTTCCCTGCTCCTGCTGGCCACACTATTCTTGATGCAAGCCAGGATGCCATTGGCCTTCTTGGCCACCTGGGCACACTGCTGGTTCATGTTTAGGGAGCTGTCAATCAGCACCCCCAGGTCCCTTTTTACTAGGCTTCTAGAGATCTACAGAACATGAAGCCACATCCAAGTTCCTGCTGTGCTGTAAGTTTACCAAGAGCCTTGGTCAAATAGTTGAATCTGTTGAACAACCTCATGGTAAGCTACAGACTTGGGGATGGGTGGCTGCAAAGCTGCAGCTCTGAGAGGGACCCCGGGGTATTGGTTGATAGTTGATTAAATATGAGTCAGCAGTGTGCCCAGGTGGCCAAGAAAGCCAGTGACATCCTGGCTTGGGTTAGAAACTCTGTGGCCAGCAGGAATAGGGAGGTGATCATCCCCCTGTGCTCAGCTCTGCTGAGGCCACACCTCAAGTGTTGTGTTCAGTTCTGGGCCCCTCCCTACAGGAAGGACATTGAGGTGCTGGAGTATGTCCAGAGAAGGACACTGAGGATGCCTGGAGCACATGGCCTGTGAGGAGGAGCTGAGGGAGTTGGGGTTGTTCAGACTGCAGGAGAGAAGGCTGAGGGGAGACCTCATAGCCCTCTACAGCTACCTGAAGGGAGGTGGGAGCGAGAAGGGGACAGCCTGTTCTCCTTGGTGTCAAGTGACATGACCAGAGGAAATGGTTCCAAGCTGTGCCAGGGGAAGTTCAGGCTGGATGCTAGGAAATATTTCTCACTGAGAGGGTTCTCAAACGTTGGAATGGGCTGCCCAGGGCAGTGCTGGAGTCACAGTATCACAGTATCACCAAGGTTGGAAGAGACCTCAAAGATTGTCAAGTCCAACCTGTCACCAGAGACCTCATGACTAAATCAAGGCACCAAGTGCCATGTCCAACCCCTCTTGAGTCACCATCCCTAGAGGTGTCCAAGTGCTTTGTGGACCTGGTGCTTAGGGACAAGGTTTAGCATTGACCCTAAACTGGGCTGGAGGTTGGACTGGATGATCTTGGAGGCCTCTTTCAAGCAGATGTTTTCTGTGACTTTGTGATTCTGTTTGTGCCCAGTTGTGAAGCACAGAACTGGTGATGCTTCACCTAAGACTCTGAAGTTCTCAGAGCTGAAGAAAGAGGACCTAGAGGTGCCTCAGAGCTGAAGAAAGAGGACCTAGAGGTGCCTCAGAGCTGAAGAAAGAGGAACTACAGGTGCCTCAGAGGGAAAAACTGGATTTTGCCTGTTTGTTTTGAATACTTAATACCTCGCTTTGTCTTCTGCTTTTCCTTTATTGCCTCTTGTTTTAAACTGTCTTCTGGTTTACCCTTATTGTCTCAACTCCACTGAAGTACCCTGTAACTTCTCTTTTATTTGTTAAGGGGTTTTCAGTTTGAATTTGAAGTGTGCTTACCTCTTCCATTCGATAGCCATGAAACACATACACGTAATGACCAGGGCGGCCAACAAACCTGAGAGCAATAAAAATAGATGAAACAGTATAAAAACAGGGGGGAAAGTGAATTCTAACAACATACCTGATCATTCATATTAGCCACAATATTTCAGGACTAGCTATTTAAACATGCATTTCAAAATACCTGACTCCTATACAATGCTGTTAGGCCTCTACCAATATCTTTAACACATCTGGGTCAGGGCAATTCAAAGCACTGATAGAGGCTGGGCAGGGTCTGGCTTGAGAGCAGCCCTGAAGAAAAGGACTTGGGGGTGCTGGTGGATGAGAAGCTCAACATGAGCCAGCAGTGTGCACTTGCAGCCCAGAATGCCAACCCCATCCTGGGCTGCATCAAGAGAAGCAGAGGCAGCAGGTTGAGGGAGGTGATTCTCCCCCTCTGCTCTGCTCTGGTGAGACCCCACCTGAAGTACTGCATCCAGTTCTGGAGCCCCGGTTGCAAGAGGGATCTGGAGGTGCTGGAAGGTGTCCAGAGAAGGGCCATGAGGATGATCAGAGGGCTGGAGCTCCTCTGCTGTGAGAACAAGGCAGTACTCCAGGTGGGGTCTCACCAGAGCTGAGTAGAGGGGGAGAATCACCTCCCTTGACCTGCTGGCCACACTTCTCCTGATGCAGCCCAGGATCTGATTGGCTTTCCGGGCTGCAAGTGCACACTGAGAGCTCCTGTTGAGCTTCTCGTCCACCAGCACCCCCAAGTCTCTCTCCTCAGGGCTGCTCTCCAGCCAGCCACTGCCCGTGTTGAGCAGCACGACTCCAAGAGCATAGATTAACAATCTTCACAGCCCCCAAAGGAACAGGGGGAAAAAAAACCACAAAATTGTTATGAAACAGAATCCAGAGGATGTTTCAAACAATCATTTTTCTGCTCCAAAGTCTTAGCAAACAATCATTTTTAAGCTTTCCATTCAGGAGCACGTGTTATGCTGTGGCTAGCAGGCTCCCAAAGGGCAGCGCTCCTGACCCCATAGGAAATCACACTTATTTAGCAGGACAGCTGAGGGAGATTTTTGGTCAAGCAAGTCATTTGCCAAACCATGCAACTTCCACTTGACTGTAATTATTACTTAATCTTGACTTCAGAAGAGGGAAGGGCGCACACACACACACAAACCCCAAAGAACTGTTGAGAAAGTCATAGGAGAAGTAGTTCCATAACTTGAAATGAAAGAGGAAAAATCTTCCTTTGCTAAATGATACACAGAGAACAATTTGCTGATGTGTGGAAGGTGAAGACATGAGAGCAATAGCATTCACCAAGGTTGGAAGACACCTTGATCAAGTCCAACCCATCACCACAGACCTCCTGACTAGACCATAGCACCAAGTGCCACGTCCAATCCCCTCCTGAACACCTCCAGGGACGGGGACTCCACCACCTCCCTGGGCAGCCCATTCCAATGGTGAATGACTCTCTCAGTGAAGAACTGAAGAACTGAAGAACTCCTCACCTCGAGCCTAAACTTCCCCTGTTGTAGCTTGAGACTGTGTCCCCTTGTTCTGGTGCTGCTTGCTAGAGAGAAGAGGCCAACCCCTTCCTGGCTACAACCACCCTTCAGGTAGTTGGAGAGAACAATGAGGTCACCCCTGAGCCTCCTCTTCTGCAGGCTAAACAACCCCAGCTCCCTCAGCCTCTCCTCACAGGGCTGTGCTCAAGGCCTCTCACCAGCCTTGTTGCCCTTCTCTGGACACGTTCAAGTGTCTCGATGTCCTTCTTAAACTGAGGGGCCCAGAACTGGACACAGGACTCAAGGTGTGGCCTAACCAATGCAGAGTACAGGGGCACAATGACCTCCCTGCTCCTGCTGGCCACACTGTTCCCGATGCAGGCCAGGATGCCATTGGCCTTCTTGGCCACCTGGGCACACTGCTGGCTCACGTTCAGCCTACTGTCAACCAGCACCCCCAGGTCCCTCTCTGTTTGGCAGCTTTCCAGCCACTCTGACCCCAGCCTGTAGCTCTGCATGGGGTTGCTGTGGCCAACCCCATTGTCCCTGTCTTCAAACACAGTTCTACCACTACAGACACATCTAGGGACATAAACACATGTACAAACAAATATCACAGGACAGATATCTTACCTTCCTTTAAAAAAGGCAACATAAAAAATTGGTGCATAAGAATTCACAAACTTCAGTAGGAATGCCTTCAAAATCAGTCTCTCCTCAAAGGTTTTCTCTGTTTTTGGTACCTCTGGGGGAGACAATAAAAACCAAACCAACAAACCAGAGAAATCAATTGATAAATGTGTAAACAATGTCTGACATCTCCAAAGATAGATTCAAGGTACAAACTTCAAGCTCATACTGGGTTTGATTCTGTGTTTTGAAACTGGTGCAAATTCACACCACCTCTGCCATTGACTTCTGATTTCCAGAGTGTCTTTCCAAATTGCCACCCTGAAATTCACAATTCTTTGGTAGAAATATCAGTGATGACAATGAACTTGATTCTCTGGTAGGCCTCCATCCCTGGAGGTGTTTAAGACCATGATGGATGGGGCTCTGGCCAGCCTGATCTAGTGTGAGGTGTCCCTGCCCATGGCAGGGGGGTTGGAACTAGCTGATCCTTGTGGTCCCTTCTAACCCTGACTGATTCTATGATTCTATAACAAGTTGTTCATGACTATCCAGATGAATAGAATAGAATAGAATAGAATAGAATAGAATAGAATAGAATAGCATTAACCAGGTTGGAAGAGACCTTCGAGATCATCAAATCCAGTCTATTATCTAACACCACCTAATCAACCAAACCATGGCACCAAGCACCCTATCAAGTCACCTCCTAAACACCTCCAGTGATGGTGACTCCACCACCTCCCCAGGCAGCCCATTCCAATGGGCAATCACTTTCTCTGTGTAGAATTTCTTCCTAACCTCCAGCCTAAACCTCCCCTGGTGCAGCCTGAGACTGTGTCCTCTTGTTCTGGTGCTGGTTGCCTGGGAGAAGAAACCAACCCCCACCTGGCTACAACCTCCTTTCAGGGAGTTGTAGAGAGCAAGAAGGTCTCCCCTGAGCCTCCTCTTCTCCAGGCTAAGCAACCCCAGCTCCCTCAGCCTCTCCTCACAGGGCTCCAAACCTCTCCCCGGCTTTGTTGCCCTTCTCTGGACATGTTCCAGCAATGCAACATCTTCCATCCTAACAGATCCTGACACCTGGCCTAGGTCTTTCCCAGTCTCTTTCACTGCCTTGCTGAGAGGTCTGAGCAGACCACCTCAGCTTCTTTTGCTTCAGGTTTTATTTTACATAAGCCTATTCAACTAAAAGAATAAAGTACAAACATTCACAGAATCACAGAATGGTCTGGGTTGGAAGGGACCTTCAAAGGTCATCCAGTCCAACCCTCTCTGCAGTCAGCAGGGACATCCTCAACTAGATCAGGTTGCCCAGGGCCCTGTCGAGCCTCACCTTGAATATCTCCAGGGATGGAGTCCCAGCCACCTCCCTGGGCTAACTGTTCCAGTGTTCCACTAGCCTCATGGTGAAGAACTTGTTCCTACCAGCCAGTGTTCTCTGTTCTTGAGTGGTTGTGGCAAAGGATGTCATGCAGAACAAAAAAGCCTTAAAATTAATTCCAAATTCCAGAGGGAAGACTTTGTCCTGTTCAGGAGACTGATTGACAAAGTCCCTTGGGAGGTAGTCCTGGAAGGTAAAGGAGTCCAGGAAGGCTGGAGATGCTTCAAGAAGGAAGTCCTAGAGGGGCAGGAACAGGCTGTTCTCATGCAGAAAAAGACAAGTCAGTGGGGAAGAAGGGGCCTGGCTGAACAGGGAGGTTTGGCTGGAACTCAGGAACAAAATCTCAGTTTATGGCTTTTGGAAGAGGGGGCAGACCTCTCATGAGGACTACAAAGATATAGTGAGGATATGCAGGGAGAAAATTAGGAAACCCAAAGCCCAACTAGAGCTCAACTTGGCTACTGCTGTTAAAGATGGTCAAAATATGCTTATGTAGATACATTAGCAAAAGGAGGACTAGGGAGAATCTTCCTTCTTTACTGGTTGCAGTAGGAGATACAGTGACAAAGTATGAGGAAAAGGCTGAGGTGTGGAATGCCTTCCTTACCTCAGTCTTTAGTAGCAGAACTCATTGTTCCCTAGACACCTAGTCCCCTGAGCTAGAAGACAGGGTTGGGGGGCAGATTGAGACCTTCACAATCTAAGAGGAGGTGGTCAGTGACCTTCTACACCACTGAAACATACACAGCTCTTGAGAGGCCCAAGAGTGCTGAAGGAGTGGGCAAATGTGCTCACCAAGCCTCTTTCACAGAATCAACCAGGTTGGAAAAGACCTCAGAGATCATCAAGTCCAACCTATAATCCACCAGGTACCAGCAGTCCTGGCTAACTGGGGAGGTCCCAGTGGACTGGAGGGTAGCAAATGTGACACCCATCTTCAAGAAAGGCTGAAAGGAGTATCTGGGAAACTACAGACTTGTCTGTCTGACATGGGTGCCAGGGAAGGCCATGGAGCAGGTCATCATGAGTGCCATATAGAAGACAACCAGGGGATCAAGCCAACTCTGCAAGGGTTTATGAAAAGCAGGTCCTGCTTGGTGAACCTGACCTCTTTCTGTGACAAGATAACCCACTTAGTAGATGAGGAAAAGAGTGTGGATATCATCTACCTGGACTTCTGTAAAGCCTTTGACACTGTTTCTCGTGGCATTCTCATGAACAAACTGACTGGTGATGGCTTGGATGGGCAGAAGCTCTGCTGGGTAAAGCTCTGGCTGGATGGCTGGGCACAAAGAGTGGTGGTCAATGAGTTAAATCCATCTGCCAGACATTCACAAGTGGTGTTCCCCAGGGCTCAGTATTGGCACCACTTCTGTTTAACATCTTTATCAGTTATCTTGATGAGGAGACAGAGTGCACACTCAGTAAGTTTGTGGATGACACCAAGCTGGGTGGGAGTGTTGATCTGTTGGAGGGTAGAGAGGCTCTACAGAGGGACTTGGACAGACTGGATAGGTGGACTGAGGTCAACTGTAGGAGCTTTAACGAGGCCATGTGTTGGGTCCTGCACTTGGGACACAGCAACCCCAAACAAGTCTTAGAAAAGAGTGGTTGGAAAGCTGCCTGTTGGAAGGGGACTTGTGAGCACAAGCAGCTGAACATGAGCCAGCAGTGTGCCCAGGTGGCCAAAAAGACCAACAGTATCCTGGCCTGTGTTAGAAATAGTGTGGCTAACAGGACCAGTGAGGTGATGGTCCATCTGCACTCTGTGTAGGTGAGTCAACACCTGGAGTATTGTGGTCAGTTTGGGGCACCTCAGTAGAAGAAAGACATTGAGGTGCTGGACTGAGTCCAGAAAAGGGCAGCTAAGGTGGTTGAAGGCCTGGAGAGCAAGTCTCATGAGGAGCAGCTGAGGGAAATGGGGATGCTTAGTCTGAAGAAAAGGGGGCTGAGGGGAGATCCTATTGCTCTCTACAACTACCTGAAGAGAGGTGGCAGTGAGGTGAATGTTGGCCTCTTCTCCCAAGTAACTGGTGATAGGAAAAGAGGGAATGGCCATACTCTTCCAGAGCAGTTAACTAATGTGAAAGAAGATCATTTTGTTGTGGGATGCTCTTGACTTGATATCTGTAACAATGGAACCATGAAGTAAGAAGGTAGATCAAGAACTTCCTTAACAATGCTACTGTACTTGTACAGTTTGGTTTGGGGGCACAGTTGGGGTGCCTTGAGTACTGTGTCCAGTTCTGGGCTCCTCAGTTTAAGAAGGACATTGAGATACTTGAATGTGTCCAGAGAAGGGCAACAAAGCTCTGGAGCACAGCCCTGTGAGGAGAGGCTGAGGGAGCTGGGGTTGCTTAGCCTGGAGAAGAGGAGGCTCAGGGAGACCTTATTGCTCTCTACAACTACCTGAAGGGAGGTTGTAGACAGTTGGGGGTTGGTCTGTTCTTCTAGGTAGCCAGCACCTGAACAAGAGGACACAGTCTCAAGCTGTGCCAGGGGAGGCTTAGGCTGGAGGTGAGGAAATAGTTCTTCCCAGAAAGAGTCATTGGAATGTGCTGCCCAGGGAGGTGGTGGAGTCATTGTCCCTGGAGGTGTTCAAAAAAGGATTGGATGTGGCACTTGGTGCCATGGTTTAGTTGTCTTGAGGTGTTATGTAATAGATTGGACTTGAAGATCCCTGAGGTCTTTTCCAACCTAGTTGATTCTGTGATTCTAAGATGTCAAACTACCACTTTTAGCTCCTGCCTACAATGGGTGAAAAGCAAGTGTCATGGGAGCACCAACCTGGGAAATGGGGGACTGAATTTCCAATCCAGCAGTGACAAGAAGAATGACCTTGGTCCAGCTGTATTTCACCCCACACCTCAGTTTGGTTATTTTGTTTGATTGTTATTTGCTTTTAACAGAAGCATGGTGTTTATTTGAGCAGTTAAGGGATGGTAAAACTCCTAAGCAGAGTCCTCACTGCCCAGCTTTATCTGTGATAGTTTGACCTGTGCTTTTATAAAAGGCCAATAAAGAATCTGCTGAGCCTCATTCACCTGTATGCACAGAAAAAGTTGCATTAAACCCTCCAAGGATCTGAGCAACTTGTAGATGACCCCATCTGCTGGATAGATCCATAGGACTACAGCTCAGGGCAAGAGGAGTATTGAATAACAGTGCTGAAGCTTTTAATTTGAGGGAGAAAAATCCCAGCCTTTGCCTTATGGGGAGCTCCCACAGAGATGAGCTCAGCCTCTGAATTACAGATTTGCAGACCATATATGGTCTAGAGACACTCTCAGCATTTCACTCCCTCCCCAGGCCCAGATATACTACACCATACCAACTGGTGCATGCATAGAATTTGTCCTCTAGCTAGTGGAGGCTGCTACACAAGAAATGCCTTCAGCCAGGATGGATGCGTTAGCGGGAGAGAGAGAAAACTTTCACGCAGCCAAACACCGCCACAAAACTTAATCACCCCAATGAAGCCAAACAAAACAACAGCAACAAAAAGCCAAACAAACAACAAATATAAACCCCAAAGCACCAGCCACCCCTCCACCCCCTCCTAAGATATGTTTTCTTATGCAGCATGTCACGCCAAAATTGGGCAGCTGAAACTTTCCAGGTTGAGAATGGGCTGAGACATCCAGGACGTGGGCCTCAGCTCACTGAAGGGATTGCTGCCTTTATAAGGCACAAACTCAACTAGTTGTATCTCCATTTGACTGGCTTTTCCTTGATGGAAGTGAAATGACAAGTGAGAAAATCAGAGAGTCACAGAAATGTTAGAGTTGGAAGGGACCTCAAGGATCATCCAGTTCCGATCCCCCTAACATGGGCAGGGACACCTCATACTACATCAAATTGCTCACAGTCACATCCAACCTGGCCTTAAAAGCCTCCAGGGATGAGGCTTCTACCACCTCCCTGGGCAACCTGTTCCAGTGTCTCACCACCCTCATGGGGAAGCATGTCTAATTAAATCCAAAATGAGTTACAAGTCAATTCTGACACCACTTGATTATTGAAGGTGATACATTCCAACCTGAAAATAGGAGTATGTAGTATACAGACAGGTTTGCTGGTCTGATCTGTGGTAAAGGGGTATTAGTGCCCTGCTTTGCTGAATCCACAAGAGGTGCATGGAGCCCACCTGCCCATTCTTCAAGGTCTCTGTATTCACAGAACCACAGAATCACAAAGTCACAGAAACATAGAACATTAGGGGTTGGAAGGAACCTTGAAAGGTCATCTAGTCCAACCCCACTGCCAGAAGAGGATCCCCTATACTAGATCACATAGGAATGCATCCAGGTGGGGTTTGAATGTCTCCAGAGGAGACTCCACAACCCCCTGGGCAGCCTGTCCCAGTGTTCTGTCACCCTCAGGGGTGAATAACCTCACTATGAAGTGAGGGCTCAGTGAGCTAGTTTCCTCACTTGAGAAGCTGATCATAGAAGTGTTAGGGTTGGAAGAGACCTCAAGGATCATCCAGTTCCAACTCCCCTGCCATGGGCAGGGACACCTCACACTAGATCAGGCTGGCCAGAGCCTCGTCCAGCCTGGTCTTAAAAACCTCCAGGCAGGAGGCTTCCACCACCCCCTGGGCAACCTGTGCCAGTGTCTCACCACCCTCATGCTGTATAATTTCTTCCTGACATCCAATCTGAATCTCCCCATTTCTATTTTTGTTCCATCCCCCTAGTCCTATCCCTCCCTGACACCCTAAAAAGTCCCTCCCCAGCTTTCTTGTAGCCCCCTTCAGATACTGGAAGGCCACAAGAAGGTCTCCCCAGAGCCTTCTCTTCTCCAGACTGAACAACTCCAACTCTCTCAGGCTGCCTCTGTATTCCTATTAGAACCTTCTCACCTGCTTTTACGCCACTACATATAACATGCTAAGGAGAAACGTGGTGGGATGATAGTTTCACCTATTTCTGTCAGCCATTTGGCAACAGCTCCATAAATCTCATCAAGTATCAGTATCACCACGAGGTTGATGATGACAGCCGTGGCCGTCACGGTGACGCGGACGTTGGACCTGGGTGTCTGATTGGTGCTGAATGACAAAGCTGCTGCGGTTGTGATGCGGTAAACAATCACTCCAAACACTGCTGAGCAGGTCAGCATGATCTGCAAAGAAATGAACAGAGAGATTAGCTCCAGTTTGGTACCACCGGTTTCAACCGGCCCTGCTGAGACCGCAGCTTGGGTGCTGGGTTCTGTACTGGGTGCCACAGGATAGGAAAGATATTGAGGGGCTGGAGGGTGTACAGAATGGAGCAATGAGGCTGGGGAGGTGTTTGGAGGGCATCAGAAGAGGACAGGCTGGGAGAGCTGGGGTTGTTTAGTCTGGAGAAGAGAAGGCTGAGGGAAGATCTTATTGCTCTCTACAGCTACTTGAAAGGAGGTAGAATCATAGAATCATAGAACTGTCAGGGTTGGAAGGGACCTCAAGGATCAGCCAGTTCCAACTCCCCTGCCATGGGCAGGGACACCTCACACTGGATCAGGTTGCTCAGAGCCACATCGAACCTGGCCTTAAAAACCTTCACCACCTCCCTGGGCAGCCTGTTCCAGTGTCTTACCACCCTCATGGGCAAGAACATCTTTCTAACATCCAATCTGAATCTACCCATTTCTAGTTCTGTTCTATTCTATTCTATTCTATTCTATTCTATTCTATTCTATTCTATTCTATTCTATTCTATTCTATTCTATTCTACTCTACTTCTATTCTATTCTATTCTATTCTATTCTATTCTATTCTATTCTATTCTATTCTATTCTATTCTATTCTATTCTACTGTATTCTACTTCTATTCTATTCTATTCTATTCTATTCTATTCTACTCTACTTCTATTCTACTCTACTTCTATTCTATTATATTCTATTCTACTTCTATTCTATTCTATTCTATTCTATTCTATTCTATTCTATTCTATTCTATTCTATTCTATTCTATTCTGATTAAAAATATTTTCATGTTGTTATACTTTTCAGAATGACCTCAAGTGGTTCAGCAGGGCTTCAGTTTACATTCATGCCCCAGAAGCCAATTAGTGTCCCGGCATATTTCATGAGCTGGCTTTGACCCATGAGAGGAGGAAAATCAGCCCTGCTATTTGAGGTCGAGTTCCCACAAGAGGCATTTGAATTGCACAGAGCTACAGTATTTTGCTTTCCAAAACCCCAAACCACTCCACAATGACATAAATAACCATGAAAACCCAGCACATTTTCTCAGCCATGGCAGGAAAGGGAGGGAGAGAGCACATTTTTCTCTTTCATTTTTTTGCCTGTGGCAAGGATTCCAGTGTAAATTCATTATTTTGGGGCAAACACCTCAAGATCCTCAGATGAAAGTGGCGACCTACATGTGCAAGATCAGACTGCTGCAATCATTGCAGCGGGCCTAGGGGCCCTTGATTCACAGTGCAGGTTTTAAGGGAGTTGAGCAGTTTGCTTCAATGACCCTGCAATCATAGAATCATAGAATCATAGAATCAGTCAGGGTTGGAAGGGACCACAAGGATCAGCTAGTTCCAACCCCTTGCCATGGGCAGGGACATCCCACACTAGATCAGGCTGGACAGAGCCTCATCCAGCCTGGTCTTAAACACCTCCAGGGATGGGGCCTCAACCACCTCCCTGGACAACCCATTCCAGGGCTTCACCACTCTCATGGGGAAGAACTTCTTCCTCACATCTAGCCTGAATCTCCTTATTTTCAGCTTCATTCCGTTCCCCCTAGTCCTATCACTACCTGAGATCCTGAGAAGTCCCTCCCCAGCCTTCCTGTAGGCCCCCTTCAGATACTGGAAGGCCACAATGAGGTCACCTCGGAGCCTTCTCTTCTCCAGACTGAATAGCCCCAACTCCTTCAGTCTGTCCTCATAGGAGAGGTGCTCCAGCCCTCTGATCATCCTTGTGGCCTCGTGGCCCTGCAATAGTTTATGGAATTCACAGAACCACACAGAATCACAGAATCACCAAGGTTGGATGAGACCTCAAAGATCAAAGGACAGCCACCACTAAACAGAGAATGAGGAAATTTCTGGTCATGGATGTTAGAGTAGAGTAGAGTAGAGTAGAGTAGAGTAGAGTAGAGTAGAGTAGAGTAGAATAGAATAGAATAGAATAGAATAGAATAGAATAGAATAGAATAGAATAGAATAGAATAGAATAGAATGCAATGCAATGCAATGTTCAATGCAATGCAATGCAATTCAATTCAGTTCAATTCAATTCAATTCAATTCAGTTCAGTTCAGTTCAATTCAGTTCAATTCAATTCAATTCAATTCAATTCAATTCAATTCAATTCAATTCAAGTAACCAGGTTGGAAAAGACCTTAGAGAAAATCAAGTCCAACCTATTACCCAACACCATCTAATCAACTCAACCATGGCACCAAGTGCCTCATCCAGGCTCTTCCTAAACACCTCCAGGGATGGTGACTCCACCACTTCCCTGGGCAGCACATTCCAATGGCCAATATCTCTTTCTGTGAAGAACGTCTTCCTAACCTCCAGCCTAAACCTGCCCTGGTGCAGCTTGAGACTGTGTCCTCTTGTTCTGGTGCTGGTTGCCTGGGAGAAGAGACCAATCCCTACCTGGCTACAACCTCCATTCAGGCAGTTGTAGACAGCAATAAGGTCTCCCCTGAGCCTCCTTTTCTCCAGGCTAAGCAACCCCAGCTCCCTCAGCCTCTCCTCACAGGGCTGTGCTCCAGACCCCTCCCCAGCTTTGTTGCCCTTCTCTGGACACCTTCCAGCAACTCAACATCTTTCCTAAACTGAGGGACCCAGAACTGGACACAGCACTCAAGGTGTGGCCTAACCAGTGCTGAGCACAGGGCAGAATGACCTCCCTGCTCCTGCTGGCCACACTGTTCCTGATGCAGGCCACCTGGATTCTTGGCCACCCGGGCGCACTAGCAAACTCTTAAACCTGACTGACCAAATGATTTAAGAGATCCATAGCTATGAAGAAGATTATTGGATGACAAGAGGCAGTCAGAGGCTTGCACTGTTGCAAGCTTTTCAATTCATGCAGTGCCATAGCCAGACAGACAAAGGAAAAATCATGTTATTTGCTTCAAGAACAAGGATACTGCTTTTGCAAAAGCTTGAGGGCTTCAGGCTTCAGCTGCCCAGCCTGTCTGAAACATCTGCTTAGACACAGATGGGAAAATCACTCCCTTTAGGAGCCTTTATTATCTGTGCATCCAGCAACAAGAGAAAATTGTGGAGGGTGTGGAGGGCTGCACAGTAACTCAGAGCCCAATCCTCACTCCCCAGACAGTCACTGAGGAGTGGTTCCTGTATCTTTACAGCATTTCCCTACTTCACTACAACACTTTTTGTTTTCCTGCCCACTTTACAGGTTAGATGGTCACCTTTCATTCAGGTGTTTACTCTGGGGTTTGTTGTCAGTGTCAACTTTTCACCCAGCCAGGTCTATCCCCTGCTATGGCAGGCAGTTTCTTCCCCAAATATCTAAACTAGTCCATCAAGGACTGAATTGCTTCGAAACAGATGTGAAAATTGGCTGCAGGACTGGTCACCTACTGAGCCTGGTATGAATGAAGACAAACAGGAAAACATACTAGATCTGAGGAGGAAGCTATAAAACCCTGTGGGCTAGACTGATACCTTCATCCAAGAAGGACAGCAATTTAATGACCAAATAGTTCTCTGGCTCCCCAGCAGGGCTATTCTAGAGTCAAGTATTATGCCACGTGAGTAAGAATAAGGCAATGGGGAACTAAAGGAGGAACAGGCTGAACTCTTGTGCATTACTCCATATTGTCTTGCTCTCTGCCAGCTGCTACCAATGTTTCCAGCCCAACACATACCTTCTAGTTGAGGGCTTTCTGATTTGTGACATATATTATTACTAGTCACAGAAGCCAAACATTTGTAAGTACAGTTCTGGAGCCTCTGCTACAGGAAGGATCTGGATGGGCTGGAACATGTCCAGAGAAGGACCATGAGGATGAGCAGAGAGCTGGAGTTCCTCTCCTATGAGGACAGACTGAGGAATTTGGGGCTATTCAGTCTGGAGAAGAGAAGGCTCTGAGGAGAGTTAATTGAGCCTTCCAGTATCTGAAAAGCGCCTACAAGAAAGCTGGGGAGGGACTTCTTAGGGTCTCAGGTAGTGATAGGACCAGAAATGGGTAGATTAAGATTGGATGTTAGGAAGATGTTCTTCCCCATGAGGGTGGTGAGACACTGGCACAGGTTGCCCAGGAAGGTGGTGGAAGCCTCATCCCTGGAGGTTTTTAAGACCAGGCTGGATGAGGCTCTGGCCAGCCTGATCTAGTGTGAGGTGTCCCTGCCCATGGCAGTGGGGTTGGAACTGGATGATCCTTGAGGTCCCTTCCAACCCTAACAATTCTGTGATTCTATCATGTGATCATCCAGGCCAACTCCCCTGCCAGAGCAAGATCACAGGAACACATCCAAGTGGACTTTGAATGTCTTCAGAGGAGGAGTCCACAACCCCCTGAGCAGCCTGTTCCAGTGTTTTGTCACCCTCACATTACAAAAGTTTTTCCTTATGTTCCTGTGGAACCTCCTCTGCTCCAGCTTGCACCCATTGCCCTTTGTTCTGTCATTGGACATCACTGAGCAGAGCCTGGCTCCAGCCTCCTGACACTGCCCTGCACATCTTTATCAACAGGAATGAGGTCACCCCTCAGGCTCCTCTGCTCCAAGCTAAAAAACCCCAGCTCCCTCAGCCTGACCTTAGCAGGGAGATGTTCCACTGCCTTCAGCAGCTTTTTGGCTCTGTGCTGGACTCTTTCCAAGCAGTTCCTCGAGGTCCTTTTTGAATTGAGGAGCCCAAAACTGGACACAGTATTCCAGATGTGGCCTCACCAGGGCAGTGTAGAGGACAAGGAGAACCTCTCTTGAACTACTAACCACAGCACCTTCCACTCCAGGATGTCTGTGGCCTGGTTGGCCACAAGGGCACATTGCTAGCTCATGGGCATCCTTGTGTTGACCACAACTCCCACATCCCTCTGCACTGTTCATCAAGGTGTTTTTCCTCGAGGTGAGGAGAAAGTTCTTCCCAGAGAGAGTTGTTAGCTGTTGGAATGTGCTGCCCAGGGAGGTGGTGGAGTCACTGTCCCTGGAGGTGTTCAAGAGGGGATTGGATGTGACACTTGGTGCCGTGGTTTAGTACTCATGAGGTGTTGGGTGACAGGTTGGACTTGATCTTTGAGGTCTCTTCCAACCTTATTGATTCTATGAAGCTTTCCTCGTAGGACCCAGGTTTCTCTCAAACTATGAGTTCTGAACCAAGCTTTCTTCAGATTTTTAGCACCTTTGAGGACACTCATTCAGGATTCCACTCGAGGTGCTCTGCTGCAAACTTTCTCACACCTAACACAGGGGCAGAAACGCAGCTTATATTACCATGAATAAAATCAGGCCCAAGTTGGCTGCGTATCCAGGCATACGGTCGCTCCACGTCAGCTTCTCCTTTTCACCCTTTGGCAAAACACAAAGATAAAACAGCAGGCATGACAGGACTGTACCACCAGAGCAAGCATCAGAATTAGCAAGATCTGTTATTGAAAAGTGCTCTTCACTCCTCTGCTCCTGTTGTAAATTTGAAGGTGATGATGAAACGTTCAATGCTGATATTTTAAAGACATTTGAGATAAAAGAGATTAAGAGAGTCAATAAAGGCATATCAGATTAGAATAGAATAGACAAGAATTAGAATAGAATAGAATAGAATAGAATAGAATAGAATAGAATAGAATAGAATAGAATAGAATAGACCAGACCAGTTTGGAAGAGACCTTCAAGATCATCTTGTCCAACCCATCATCCAACACCACCTAACTAAACCATGCAACCAAGCACCCCATCAAGTCTCCTCCTGAACACCTCCAGTGATGGTGACTCCACCACCTCCTCAGGCAGCCTATTCCAATGGGCAATCACTCTCTCTGTGTAGAACTTCTTCCTAACATCCAGCCTAAACCTGCCCTGGTGCAGCCTGAGACTGTGTCCTCTTGTTCTGGCTGCCTGGGAGAAGAGACCAACCTCTGCCTGGCTACAACCTCCCTTCAGGTAGTTGTAGAGAGCAATAAGGTCACCCCTGAGTCTCCTTTTCTCCAGGCTAAGCAACCCCAGCTCACTCAGCCTTTCCTTATAGGGCTTGTGTTCCAAAACCCTGCCCAACCTTGTTGCCCTTCTCTGGACACGCTCCAGCAAGTCAACATCCTTCCTAAACTGAGGGGCCCAGAGCTGGACACAGTACTCGAGGTGCACCCTAACCAGTACTCAAGGTGCAGTGTACAGGGGCAGAATGACCTCCCTGCTCCTGCTGGCCACACTGTTCCTGATGCAGGACAGGATGCCATTGGCCTTCTTGGCTGCATGGGCACACTGCAGGCTCATGTTCAGCCTACAATCAACCAGCACCCCCAGGTCCCTCTCTGCCTGGCTGTTCTCCAGCCACTTTGACCCCAGCCTGGAGCACTGCATGGGGTTGTTGTGGCCAATGTGCAGAACCCGGCACTTGGATGTGTTAAATCTCATGCCATTGGACTCTGCCCATCTGTCCAGCCTGTCGAGGTCCCTCTGCAAAGCCTCTCTGCCCTCCAGCAGATCAACTCCTGCCCCCAGCTTGGTGTCATCTGCAAATTTACTGATGATGGACTCAATGCCCTCATCCAGATCATCAATAAAGATGTTGAAGAGCATGGGGCCCAGCACTGATCCTTGGGGCACACCACTAGTGACTGGCTGCTATCTGGATGTGGCAGCATTCACCACCACTCTCTGGGCTCAGCTCTCCAGCCAGTTCCCAACCCAATGCAGTGTGCTCCTGTCCAAGCCAAGGGCTGCCAGCTTGGCCAGGAGTTTGCTGTGGGGGACAGTGTCAAAGGCCTTGCAGAGGTCTGGGTAGACTACATATAAAATACAAAGCAGTAGAATACAATAGAATAAACCAGGTTCGAAGAGACCTTCAAGATCATCGTGTCCAACCCATCAACCTATCCAAACCATCTAAACAACTAAACCATGGCACCAAGCACCCCATCCTGTCTCTTCCTAAACACTTCCAGTGATGGTGACTCCACCACCTCCCTGGGCAGCACATTCCAATGTGCAATCACTCTGTATAGAACTTCTTCCTAACATCCAGCCTAAACCTCCCCGGCATAGCCTGAGACTGTGTCCTCTTGTTCTGTGATATATACTGTGTGATATATACTGTGATATATATCACAGTACCCAGAAAATACAACATGTAACTATGGGTTTAATATTTGCCCCCCAAAAACTCCCCAAGGGTGTATTTCTTACTAAACTTCACCTCAAGAGAAAGCCCTGAAATTCACTTCAATTTCCATCCAGGCAAAGCAAGATCCAGCCCTCTGTTTTCTAACTGCTTGCTGTAAAACTTCAAAGGCGACTTGAGAGAGAAATCATGAAAAGAACACTTAACTTCCACAGAACGCAGATTTCTTTGTCTAGTGGTTACCTTAGCCCAAGATAATTCTTGCAAAGACACCCAATCCTTTTGGTGCTTGGTGCACAGAAGAATGAAGCCACAAAGGCACCCCTGCTCTGTGATCTCCGCTGCCAGCCTTGTTTTCTTTGTGTACAAACAACTCTCCATTGCCCGACTTAAAGCAGCTGTGATCAGTGAAATCTAGCAGGCTTTTGTTCTTCCCCAAGCAGACCTCTGGTGATGTGTGCATCTAAAGAATACATTTGAATGTAGATTTTATAGGAGAAATACGATGCCCCCATCCTCTCCAAACAGGTTTCTTGAAATAATAAGAAGGTCATTACTTTGTTTGAGTGGAGCTGAGAGTGGATAATCAAATTAGCTCACCACACAGAGCCAGCTGCTGTTTGCATTTCGCCGCTACTATCCCAAGGACAAGTACCTCACTCACATTAGAGTTAACCCAGCACTCTTCTGAATTTAACTGAATCTAAATCAGATTAGAATCCAGGTCAAAGGTTTCATACAAACCATATTGTGCCTTTGGAAAAGGCTCTCCCAGAGCAGCACAAGGGATAGAGCGGGTACTCTCCAGGGCACAAATTCCGCCGTGGAGTTTTGTCGCAGAGGTTGTTGGGATGTGGAATTGCACCAAAGGCATTGTCTAGCCAGCAGTGTGCCCAGGTGGCCAAGAAGGCCAATGGCATCCTGGCCTGCCTCAAGAATAGTGTGGCCAGCAGGAGCAGGGAAGTCATTCTGCCCCTGGACTTAGCACTGGTTAGGCCACACCTGGAGTCCTGTGTCCAGTTCTGGGCCCCTCAGTTTAAGAAGGACATTCAGACATTTGAATGTGTCCAGAGAAGGGCAACGAGGCTGGTAAGAGGCCTCAAGCACAGCCCTGAGAGGAAAGGCTGAGGAAGCTGGGATTGTTTAGCCTGGAGAAGAGGAGACTCAGGGGAGACCTTCTTGCTCTCTACAACTACCTGAAGGGAGGTTGTAGCCAGGAGGGGGTTGGTCTCTTCTCCCAGGCAACCAGAACAAAAGGACACAAGTCTCAAGCTGCACCAGGGGAAGTTTATGCTGGAGATGAGGAGAAAGTTCTTCACAGAGGGAGTTGTTAGCCATTGGGATGTGCTGCCCAGGCAGGTGGTGGTGGCCCCATCCCTGGAGGTGTTCAAGAGGGGATTGGATGTGGCACTTGGTGCCATGGTTTAGTCATGAGGTCTGTGGTGACAGGTTGGACTTGATGATCTTTGAGGTCTTTTCCAACTTTATTGATTCTATGATTCTATGATTCTATGCTTCTGCTCATGAGAATGGTTTCATAACAAACTCAACTTCATCTTTCTTGTATTTGACTGTAATGTGGCACTTGGTGCCATGGTTTAGTCATGAGGTCTGTGGTGACAGGTTGGACTTGATGATCTTTGAGGTCTCTTCCAACCTTGGTGATTCTGTGATCTTGTCTACACACCTGCTGCCGTTGTGGTCATGCTTCAAACACTGTGGGAAGTGCTGTTATCCAGCATCCCCTTTCCTCAGCTCAGCTGTTCAAACTGAGCACGTCTCCTTTGGGAGAATGCTGGCAGGACTAGGCCATAGCAAACCCAAGCAGGAGCACAAACAGTTTGGCCCAATGTATGCATCACATAAATACTCCATGCAGTACATAAATGGAGTCCATCATTTAGCTGGAAGGCTGCTTTAAAAAGCAGCTCTGTGAAGGCACAGATGCATTTAATTTCATTTTGGCTTTTACCACTCAGTAATTATATAGGACATAAAGAAGGTCTAAGTGATTATACTCCAAGAAGGCCTGAAGGACACCATGCCTAACAGCTTCACTAGGGGAAAACCAGTGAGGACATCCAACAGCAGAGTGAGTTAATGCTAGCCAGAACAGTTAAAAGAGAGAAGAAATTCTTTTGTAAACATATTGAGGTGAAAAAGAGAAAATTGTGACTTATACAAAAGAGCCAAGAAGGAGGAAACATGACCAAAGAGGTCACTTCAGAAATCTCTCTGGCATTAAGAGCTGTGGAAAATACAAAGGCAAGATATCAAATTCAAAGTTTCACATACAGTGCACCATCCTCTCAAATCCTAAGTGGCAGAGCGACTAAGACTTTTCATGTCTTGGGGTTTGTTTGATATTTCTAGTGGTGTAAGATCTTTACTGTGTTTTGAAAACCCAGCCTCAGTTCAGGATTCTGACGTGATCTGCTGGCTTCACGAGTCAAGGAAACATCATCCAGGGCTGGGAGGCTACTCAGCAGCTTGCAAATCTGGGAAATCAAGAAGTGGGATGGGATGGGATGGGATGGGATGGGATAGAGGATAGGATAGAGGATAGGATAGAGAATAGGATAGGATAGAATAGGATAGGATAGGATAGAGGATAGGATATAGGATGGGATAGGAGATAGGATAGGATAGGATAGGATAGGATAGGATAGGATAGGATAGGATAGGATAGGATAGGATAGGATAGGATAGGATAGGATAGGATAGGATGAAACAGATAGATAGGATGAAACAGATAGATAGAATGATATATAGAATAAACAAGGTTGGAAGAGACCTTCGAGATCATCGAGTCCAACCTATCATCCAACACTATCTAATCAACTAAACCATGGCACAAGCACCCCATCAAGTCGCCTCCTGAAAGCCTCCTGAACACCTCCATTAATGATGACTCCACCACCTCCCCAGGCAGCCCATTCCAATGGGCAATCACTCTCTCTGTGTAGAACTTCCTCCTAACCTCCAGCCTAAACCTCCCCTGGCACAGCCTGAGACTGTGTCCTCTTGTTCAGGTACTGGCTGCCTGGGAGAAGAGACCAACCTCTGCCTGGCTACAACCTCCCTTCAGGCAGTTGTAGAGAGCAATAAGATTATGGAACGGGTCATCTCGAGTGCAATCACACAGCACTTACAGGATGGCCAGGGGCTCAGGCCCAGCCAGCATGGATTTAGGAGGGGCAGGTCCTGCCTGACCAACCTGATCTCCTTCTATGATCAGGTGACCCACCTGGTGGATGTGGGAAGGCCTGTGGATGTGGTCTACCTGGACCTCAGCAAGGCCTTTGACACAGTCCCCCACAGCAAACTCCTGGCCAAGCTGGCAGCCCATGGCTTGGACAGGAGCACACTGCGTTGGGTTAGGAACTGGCTGGAGGGCCGAGCCCAGAGAGTGGTGGTGAATGGTGCCACATCCAGCTGGCGGCCTGTCACTAGTGGTGTGCCCCAAGGATCAGTGCTGGGCCCCATGCTCTTCAACATCTTTATTGATGATCTGGATGAGGGCATTGAGTCCATCATCAGTAAATTTGCAGATGACACCAAGCTGGGGGCAGGAGTTGATCTGCTGGAGGGCAGAGAGGCTTTGCAGAGGGACCTCGACAGGCTGGACAGATGGGCAGAGTCCAAGGGCAGGAGATTGAACACATCCAAGTGCCGGGTTCTGCACATTGGCCACAACAACCCCAGGCAGTGCTACAGGCTGGGGTCAGAGTGGCTGGAGAGTGGCCAGGCAGAGAGGGACCTGGGGGTGCTGGTTGATGGGAAGCTGAACATGAGCCAGCAGTGTGCCCAGGCAGCCAAGAGGGCCAACCGCATCCTGGCCTGCATTAGGAATAGTGTGGCCAGCAGGAGCAGGGAGGTCATTGTGCCCCTGTACTCTGCTTTGGTTAGGCCGCACCTTGAGTGCTGTGTCCAGTTCTGGGCCCCTCAGTTTAAGAAGGACATTGAGACACTTGAACGTGTCCAGAGAAGGGCAACAAGGCTGGTGAGAGGCCTTGAGCACAAGCCCTATGAGGAGAGGCTGAGGGAGCTGGGGCTGTTTAGCCTGGAGAAGAGGAGGCTCAGGGGCGACCTCATTGCTCTCTACAACTACCTGAAGGGTGGTTGTAGCTGGGGGGGTTGGCCTCTTCTCCCTAGCAACCAGCACCAGAACAAGAGGACATAGTCTCAAGCTGCACCAGGGGAAGTTTAGGCTGGAGGTGAGGAGAAAGTTCTTCACCGAGAGAGTCATTCACCATTGGAATGGGCTGCCCGGGGAGGTGGTTGAGTCTCCATCCCTGGAGGCATTCAAGAGGGGACTGGATGTGGCACTTGGTGCCATGGTTTGGTTGTGAGGTTGTGGTTACAGGTTGGACTCGATGATCTCAAGGTCTCTTCCAACCTTGGTTATTCTATTCTATTTATTCTATTCTATTCTATTCTATTCTATTCTATTCTATTCTATTCTATTCTATTCTATTCTAACACCACCCCTGAGTCTCTTCCTCTCCAGGCTAAGCAACCCCAGCTCCCTCAGTCTCTCCTCATAGGGATCCTCATAGGGATGGGATGGGATGGGATGGGATGGGATGGGATGGGATGGGATGGGATGGGATGGGATGGGATGGGACAGGATGGGATAGGATAGGGTAGAGTAGGATAGGATAGGATAGGATAGGATAGGATAGGATAGGATAGGATAGGATAGGATACGATAAGAATTAATTAACCAGGTTGGAAAAGACCTTTGAGAGCATCGAGTCCAACCCATCACCCAACACCATCTAATCAACTAAACCATGGCACCAAGCACCCCATCCAGTCTCTTCTTAAACACCTCCAGTGATGGTGACTCCACCACCTCCCTGGGCAGCACATTCCAGTGGCCAACCTCCCTTTCTATGAAGACCTTCTTCCTAACATCCAGCCTAAACCTCCCCTGGCACAGCTTGAGACTGTGTCCTCTTAAGTACCTTGAGACACTACTGTCCATTATAGAAAAGAATCAATTATTTGTCCTACCTCCTTTAATTTTTTTTAGTAAAATAGGACAGTTATCAGAAAGAAGAAAAAATAGCAAACTTGAGCAATGATTGGCATTTGCTTCTGGAGTTGAATATCAGGAAGCTAAGGTGAGTTTATTGTTTTAATTTAATCATGCTGATTTAATTTATGATTATTTGAAATAGGTTTAGATGGTGAGAAACAAAAACAGAACTGAAACCCCCTTCCTCGTCACCCCCTCCCTATTTCTTCCCAGGGTCAAGTTCAGGCCTTCACTCCTGGCTTCATTGTTTCCCTCCTCAAGGGGTACAGGAAGATGAGGAATAATGGTTTATGGGGTCAGCCCTGAACAACTTCTCTCTGCTGTTCCTTCCTCCGTACCCTGATCCCCTGATCTATCATGGATCCTTCCATGGGCTGCAATCCTTCAGAACAAATCTTCACCATGGGGCTGCAGTTCCTTCAGGAAATACACCCATTCCAGTATGGGGTCATCCATAGGCTGCCATGTGGCTGTCTGCTCCATGGTGGCCCATTCCTTGGGCTGCAGGGAATTACCTGCTCCACTGTGGTCTCTCCAAAGGGAATCTCTTCTCAGCTACTTTGAACTCCACCCCTCCTCCTGCTCTCACCTTGGTGCTCATTGGGTTGTTTCTCATACTTTTCTTCCTCTCACCTTACTGCCAGGCAGCATTTGACCCTTTCTTACAGGCACTTTCCCAGAGGTGTCACCATCTTGCTGAGGGGCTCAGCTATGCCCTGCACTGGGTCTGTTGGAGCAGCCCCAGACTCTCATCATAGAATCATAGAATGGTCAGGGTTGGAAGGGACCACAAGGATCATAGAGTTCCAACTCCCCAACCACAAGCAGGGACACTTTCCACTAGATAAGGCTGCCCAGAGCCACATCCAGCCTGGCCTTAAAAACCTCCAGGGATGAGGCTTCCACCACCTCGCTGGGCAACCTGTTCCAGTGTCTCACCACCCTCATGGTGAAGAAATTCTTCCTAACATCTAATCTAAAACTACCCTCCCCTAGTTTAGATCCAGAAGATATTCCTGCAGTCAATCCTGCCAGTGCTGGGGCACTGGCAACCAGTCCACTTCTGGTGTTGGTACAACAGCACAAGGAAAATCACATCTGGCTTTGAACTGTGCCCAATGCAATGCAGTTTGAATAGAGCTCAGTGGGCAGACACTTCAGCAGTACACTCCCAGGCTCCTCATGCAAAGAACGATACAAAGGAGGAAATTAAAAAGAGGAGAGAAGAGAGGCTGCACACAGGAAAGGAGCAGTGAAGAAAGGAAGGAAGAGAAGATGTCCCAGTGGAGGCCAGTGACAAGTGGAGTCCCTCAGGGATCACTCCTGGGACCTGTCTTGTTCAACATCTTTGTGGGTGACATGGACAGTGGCATCGAGTGCAGCCTCAGCAAGTTTGCTGATGACACCAAGCTGTGTGGTGCAGTGGACACGCTGGAGGGAAGGGATCCATCCAGAGGGACCTGGACAGGCTGGAGAGGTGGGCACAAGCCAACCTCATGAGCTTCAACAAGACCAAGTGCAGGGTCCTGCATCTGGGTCGAGGCAATCCCAGGCACAAATCCAGGCTGGGCAGTGACTGGCTGGAGAGCAGCCCTGAGGAGAGAGACTTGGGGGTGCTGGTGGACGAGAAGCTCAACAGGAGCTCTCAGTGTGCGCTTGCAGCCTGGAAAGCCAATCAGATCCTGGGCTGCAACAGAAGTGTGACCAGCAGGTCAAGGGAGGTGATTCTCCCCTCTACTCAGCTCTGGTGAGACCCCACCTGGAGTACTGCCTCCAGTTCTGGAGCCCCTATTACAAAAGGGATCTGGAGGTGCTGGAAGGTGTCCAGAGAAGGGCCACGAGGATGATCAGAGGGCTGGAGAACCTCTCCTACGAGGACAGACTGAAGGAGTTGGGGCTGTTCAGTCTGGAGAAGAGAAGGCTCCAAGGTGACCTCATTGTGGCCTTCCAGTATCTGAAGGGGGCCTACAGGAAGGCTGGGGAGGGACTTCTCAGGCTATCAGGTAGTGATAGGACTAGGGGGAATGGAATGAAGCTGGAGGTGGGGAGACTCAGGCTGGACGTGAGGAGGAAGTTCTTTCCCATGAGAGTGGTGAAGCCCTGGAATGGGTTGTCCAGGGAGGTGGTTGAGGCCCCGTCCCTGGAGGTGTTTAAGCCCAGGCTGGATGAGGCTCTGTCCAGCCTGATCTAGTGTGGGGTGTCCCTGCCCATGGCAGGGGGGTTGGAACTAGATGATCCTTGTGGTCCCTTCCAACCCTGCCTGATACTATGATCAGCATGCCATCTAGTCAGCTTTCTCTTTCATGCATGTGCTTCCTCTAACCTCGGGTGACTTTGCCTTGTGTTGCCATTCTCCGCTGCACTTGGCCTGACAGAGATCTGAGCAACACACCGGAGCTCCTGAGCCATTTCAAGAACAAAGAAAAAGCTGGAGAAAGAATTTACTGAATTACTTAGCACACGTGGCACAAATCAGGTTCTGGAATTTAAATTCAGGTAGTACAGAATACAGAACTAACCAGGTTCCTCAGAGATCAGCAAGTCCAACCTAGGAAGAGACCTTTGAGATCATTGAGTCCAACCTATCACCCAACACCATCTAATCAACTCAACCATGGCACCAAGCGCTTCATCCAGGCTCTTCCTAAACACCTCCAGTGATGGTGACTCCACCACCTCCCTGGGCACCACATTCCAATGGCCAATCCCTCTTTCTGGGAAGAACTTCTTCCTAACATCCAGCCTAAACCTCCCCTGGTGCAGCTTGAGACTGTGTCCTCTTGTTCTGGTGCTGGTTGCCTGCAAGAAGAGACCAACCTGAAGAGCTACAACCTCCTGCGAGAAGAGACCAACCACCTGGCTACGACCTCCCTTCAGGTAGTTGTAGAGAGCAATGAGGTCTCCCCTGAGCCTCCTCTTCTCCAGGCTAAGCAACCCCAGCTCCCTCAGCCTCTCCTCACAGGGCTGTGCTCCAAACCCCTCTAATCAGCTTTGTTGCCCTTCTCTGGACACCTTCCAGCAAGTCAACATCTTTCCTAAACTGAGGGCCCCAGGACTGGACACAAGACTCAAAGTGTGGCCTAAACAGTGCTGAGGAAGAGCTTACACGGCACAAGTCAAATTCTGAAATGTAAGTCCATGTAGTAGGCAGCAGGAAGCTGCTTTCTGTTGCAGCTCTTGCTAAGCAGAGGGACTCTGAATTCGCCTGGTGTCTCCTACCACACCTGATTGTACTCTCTGACAAGAGTGCCATCTAGCAGCTAAAGGCTGTACTGTGAGGTGTCTGGAGCACCTTGCCTGAGATCCAAATGTTCCACTTGGAGGCTGCAGCAAGTGTTGTATCCTCAATGCATGGAACTCATTCCTAGATCGGCCATGGGATATGGCACACCCCCCGGCATTCTAATCGGTAGGGTGCACTGCACAGCATTCCCGAGGTTTTAGACGGGCTGGGAAAAGCTTTCCTGCAGGCTGATGCAAACTCAGCCACTCAGGCAGGGAATCTGTGTGGAGCAGTCCAAGAGGCATATGCATTTACTGACGTAACAAGGCGAAACTCATCATCTGAAGAACAATGTCACTGACAGATATATTGCGCTGTGGAATACTCCCCAAGAGCAATTGCATGGCAGGGAAATCTTTGTACACAGACACAGAGCTCACATCAGAGATTACATTCCTGTTTTTTTTTTTTTTTTTCCTGTGGGGAGCCAGACAAGCCCAAAGATACATTTCTAAATCTTCCAGATTCTTGAAAGATATTTGCAATTGTATTGGTTGGGCCCCCATCCCTGGAGGTGTTTAAGCCCAGGCTGGATGAGGCTCTGGCCAGCCTGATCTAGTGTAGGGTGTCCCTGCCCATGGCAGGGGAGGTTGGAACTGGATGATCCTTGTGGTCCCTTCCAACCCTGACTGATACTATGATACTATGAGAGTTATTGTTCTAGGTGCAGTGATGCATTGCTCTTTTCACGTTTGATGTGTTCCATACAGGAATGTGATCCATGGGATCACAGGATGTCAGGGGATGGAAGGGACCCAAAGAGATCATTGAGTGCAACCCCCTGCCAGAGCAGGACCATACAATCTAGCTCAAGTCACAGAGAAATGCATCCAGACAGGTCTTGAAAATCTCCAGAGAAGGAGACTCCACAACCTCTCTGGGGAGCCTCTACCAGTACTCTGTCACTCACAGTAAAGAAATTCCCCCTTGTGTTGAGGTGGAACCTCCTGTGCTGCAGCTTACATCCATTGCTCCTTGTCTTATCATGGGGAGCAAGTGAGCAGAGCCTGTCCCCTCCCTTCTGGCATCCAGCCCTCAGATATTTATAAACATTTATTGAATCCTCTCTCAATCTTCTCTTTTCCAGACTAAAAAGCCCCAGGTCCCTCAGCCTTTCTTCATAAGGCAGTGCTCCAGTCCCCTAATCACGTTGGTAGCCCTCCACTGGAGTCTCTCCAGTAGATCCCTGTCCCTTTTGAAGTGGGGAGGCCAGAACTGAATGCAATACTCCAGGTGAGGATTCACAAAGGCAGAGTAGAGGGGGAGGAGAACCTCCCTCCATCTGCTGGTCACACTCCTCTTAATGCACCCCAGGATCCCATTGGCCTTCTTGGCCACCAGGGCACATTGCTGTCCCATGGAGAGCTTGGAATCTACCAGGACTCCCAAGTCCCTCTGCACAGGGCTGCTCTCCAGCAGATCCCCTCCCAGCCTGTACTGGTGCAGTGTGTTCTTCCTCCCCAGATGCAGGACTCTGCCCTTGTCCTTGTTGAACCAGTTCTTGCCTATTGGGAGATTTTTAAAAAATAAATAAATAAAAGGAATGACAAAAGCACATCAACAAAGTAATCACCACCTAGGTTTTGCTGGATGGTTTACCCCCTTGTGAACTACCATACAGGGCAATGATCCAACGTGTGCAGCTCTGTATCCTCTTGTGGGCCTCTGAGCGGTGGGAACCTGGAAACATGCTGCACTGGGACGGCACCAAGGGGCTTGGTGAAAACAGTTCTGTGCTTCTCTGTGAATTAAACCACAGCCACTTTGCTCCAGTCATGACTCTTTCAGGAATTCCTTTATATTTGCCCACAAGAGCACACCTCCTCAAAGCAGGTGTTTCTAACCATCACTCTTGCCTGCTCAGCCTGCACTTGGGGAGTAACGCAAACGCTTGTCTCTCTTTTGCATCCTACATTTCACTCACAGAATCATACAACAGATGGAAAGGACCTCAAAAGGGGTTGGAAAGGACCTCCAACCCCCTGCTAGAATAGGATCACCCAGGGCAGGCCATACAGGAACACATCCATGCAGCATTTGAAAGTCTCCAGAGAAGGAGACTCCGCAACCTCTCTGGGCAGCCTGTTCCAGGGCTCTGTCAATCTCACTGTGAAAAAGCTTTTCCTTATGTTCCTGTGGAACCTCCTCTGCTCCAGCTTGCACCCATTGCCCTTTGTTCTGTCATTGGACATCACTGAGCAGAGCCTGGCTTCATCCTCCTGACACTGCCCTGCACATCTTTATCAACATGAATGAGGTCGCCCCTCAGGCTCCTCTGCTCCAAGCTAAAGAGCCCCAGCTCCCTCAGCCTGTCCTCAGCAGGCAGATGTTCCACTGCCTTCAGCATCATCTTTGTGGCTCTGTGCCAGACTCTTTCAGGCAGTTCCCTGAGGTCCTTCTTGACCTGAGTGGCCCAGAACTGGACACAATATTCCACATGTGGCCTCACCTGTTCTGAAATTCATGCTCTTCAGTGAGCTTGCACCTGGGCAAACCCAACAACTCCACTGGATTTGCACAGAGCTTCAGTAACTAACTGGAATGTAGCAAAAGCTCAGGGAAGAACAGAAGTCAGGGACCTTCCCTCTTGGCTTCCCAAGGTTTTCCCAGCTAGCAACAGCAGAAAGCTGCAAAGTTATACTTCTGATGAGAAAATCCAGAAGTTCATCTCTCAGTGCAACCAGGAAGCATCAAACAATAAAACTGTCATTTTTATAACTGCACTCTCCTTTCAGTAGAAACAAAAGGTTTAATTTGCATAAAGACTGTGCTGTCCAAATGAGCAGCATCAAATACAGCTCTTCTGGATTTGTTTAACACCCAAACGTTACATGAGCATTGCAGGCTAAAGACAAGGAATGAAATGAGGTTCTTGGGGAAGGGAGGGGAGGGGAGGGGAGGGGAGGGAAGGGGAAGGGGAAGGGGAAGGGGAAGGGGAAGGGAAGGGAAGGAAGGGAAGGGAAGGGAAGGGAAGGGAAGGGAAGGGAAGGGAAGGGAAGGGAAGGAAGGAAGGGAAGGGAAGGGAAGGGAAGGGAAGGGAAGGGAAGGGAAGGGAAGGGAAGGGAAGGGAAGGGAAGGGAAGGGAAGGGAAGGGGAAGGGAAGGGAAGGGAAGGGAAGGGAAGGGAAGGAAGGGAAGGGAAGGGAAGGGAAGGAAGGGAAGGGAAGGGGAAGGGAAGGGAAGGGAAGGGAAGGGAAGGGAAGGGAAGGGAAGGAAGGGAAGGGAAGGGAAGGGGAGGGAAGGGAAGGGAAGCTTTGGGAAGGGAAGGGAAGGGAAGGGAAGGGAAGGGAAGCTTTGGGAAGGAAGGGAAGGGAAGGGAAGGGAAGGGAAGGGAAGGGAAGGGAAGGAAGGGAAGGGAAGGGAAGGGAAGGGGGAAGGGAAGGGAAGGGAAGGGAAGGGAAGGGAAGGGAAGGGAAGGGAAGGGAAGGGAAGGGAAGGGAAGGGAAGGGAATTAACCAAGTTGGAAAAGACCTCAGAGACCATCGAGTCGAACCTATCATCCAACACCATCTAATCAACTAAACCATGGCACCAAGTGCCTCATCCAGGCTCTTCCTAAACACCTCCACTGATGATGTCTCCACCACCTCCCCAGGCAGCACATTCCAATGGCCAATCTCTCTTTCTGGGAAGAACTTCTTCCTAACCTCCAGCCTAAACTTCCCCTGGTGCAGCTTGAGTCTGTGTCCTCCTGCTCTGGTGCTGGTTGACTGGGAGAAGAGACCAACCCCCACCTGGCTACAACCTCCCTTCAGGTAGTTGTAGACAGTCCTTACAATTTTACTTTGGACATGACAGAAGATAAATGCAAGGAGAAAAGGATACTTCAGAGCTCTTGGCAGGTCAAAAGAAGTTAAGAACTAGGGAAAGCCTGGAGCACAGACACTTTTGGAAGGCAGTCAGTTCCAGGGTAGCAATACAAAGGGAGCCACAATCAAGGTCCACCAGGATTTCTGGGGTGCTGCACTGGCCCAGAGCACTAATTGCAGCTAAGAAAGTGCACACATTCCCAGGAGTGTTCCAGCCTGTATTAAGGATCATTAGCCCTCAAACTTCTGTGAGGAAAGGCAGAACTGTCACCACTCTGGGCATCTGCCAGTGCCTGTGTCTATTCCTGTCTGAATCTGCCCCTAGGGGTTCTACCTTCATGCTCCCATAGAAGCTGTAAGAGCTTTGGTTTAAGACCCATTAAAAAGGAAAGAATAAATATTTCCTACTCTTCTCATGTAGAAAGCAGTGAGGACAGTTTGAAAGGTAAAGATGCCTGGTTTCTGGACAATGCTACGTTTAAGGCTCGCACATGGGAAATGAACTGCCAAGACTCATTTGGAGCCAGTTGAAGGGCTGCAAAACCTTTCATTAAGAGCGTTTTGCTGTCTTCAAAAGATGCAGAATAGCAGAGATCCTCCACCAGCTTTCAGTGGAGCTTAGCAGGCACGCTGTAAATCATTGGCAGAAGCAGTGCAGAGCAAAGAACTATGAGAAGAGTGTGCAAGGCTCAGCACTAGGATCATGGAAATTAATGGAATGTAAGCCCAAGCAGCATTGCTGTGAACTCCCCAGCCTGGGTTTCCTTTGTAACCACAGGGCTTCCTTGAGATACTTTTTGCTGTAAGGATAATAAACGTGGTTTAACTTTTTTCCCCCTCCCCTTTCTTTTTTCTTTCTGAGAAATCTCTAATCACAGCTTGAGCATTTCTGTGATGAACAGTCTGTCACAACCCTTATTAGGTCATCCCAATTGCTAATTATCCTAGCTGCTGAAAGCCTATGGCTGATTTCCAAGCAGAACTTATCTATCTGCATCTTCCAGCCTTGGCATTTAGCTGCAGCTCTGTCGGTTCGGAGCATCTACTGGCAGATTCTGGGGTTTGGCTGCAAGATCTTACTAACTGTGACCAGGCCCCACCCCGCCCCCACCCCCCCCCGTCTTTTCTGCTAGCTTAGACCAATCACTCAGAATGGGGATAATCAATCAAGATCCAGCTGTGTTTCTTCCCCTGCAATGTGATTCAAAACCAATTTCCCACAGGCAACAGCCCTGACCTGAGCCATTCGCTTGGCCCTTCACGTAGCAAGGCTGATGAAAGCAGAGAATCATAGCATCATTCTGCTTGGAAAAGACCTATGAGATCAAGTCCAACCATTCTCTAACTCTACCAAGTCTGGTGCTAAACCATGTCCCTCAGCACCACGTCCCTGATCTTTTAAACACTGCCAGGAACAGAGATTAAACTGCTTCCCTGCGGAGCCACTTTTGCTGTTTAATAATCCTTTCAGTGAAGAAATTTCTCCTAATACCTGAGTTAATCTCTCCTGGTGCAACTTGAAATCAGGAATAGTGTGCCCAGCAGGAGTAGGGAAGTCATTGTGCCCTGTCCTCAGCACTGGTTAGGCCACACCTTGAGTACTGTGTCCACTTCTGGGCTCCTCAACTTAAGAAGGACATTGAGACTCTTGAACGTGTTCAGAGAAGGACAACGAGGCTGGAGAGGGGTTTGGAGCACAGCCTTGTGAGGAGAGGCTGAGGGAGCTGGGGTTGCTTAGCCTGGAGAAGAGGAGGCTCAGGGGAGACCTTCTTGCTCTCTACAACTACCTGAAGGGTGGTTGTAGCCAGGTTGGGGGTTGGCCTCTTCTCCCAGGCAACCAGAACAAGAGGACACAGTCTCAAGCTGTGCCAGGGGAGGTTTAGGCTTGAGGTGAGGAGAAAGTTCTTCCCAGAGAGAGTTGTTGGTCATTGGAATGTGCTGCCCAGGGAGGTGGTGGAGTCCCCATCCCTGGAGGTGCTCAAGAGGGGAATGGATGTGGCACTTGGTGCCATGGTTTAGTAGTCATGAGGTCCTGGGTGACAGGTTGGACTTGATGATCCTTGAGGTCTTTTCCAACCTTATTGATTCTATGATTCTATGACTTAAAGCCTCCTACTCTCATCCAGCCTAGAGGTACCCTGGTGCAGCTTGCTGCTCTTGTTCTAGAACTAATTGCCTGTGAGAAGAGACAAGTGCCTGCCTCTCTACATTGTCTTGATATCATGAGATAACTCATAGCCGAAGGATGTGTAGACAGGTAGAGCCTGTGGAAATCACAGACATATGATGATGTTACTGCAAACTGCATTCTTTTCAAAGATTAAAAATATTAATCCTCCTCGCAGTGGTTTCACAAAGTACTTCACAGAATCATAGGGTACCTCCAAGATCAGCCAGTCCAACCTTCACCCCAGCACTGAAGGGTCAACACTAAACCGTATCTGTAAGCACCAGGTCCCCACACTGCTAAAACACCCCCAGGGATGGTGACTCCAGCACTGGGCAGACCATTCCAGTGTTTGAGAACCCTTTCAGTGAAGAAGTATTTCCTAGCATCCAGCCTGAACCTCGCCAGGTGCAGCTTGGAACCATTTCCTCTAGTCCTGTTGCTTGCCACCAAGGAGAAGAGGCTGCCCCCTCCTCACTCCAACCTCCCTTCAGGTACAATACAATACAATACAATGCAATACACCAGGTTGAAAGAGACCTTCAAGATCATCGCGTCCAACCCATCAACCAATCCAACCCACCTAAACAACTAGACCATGGCACCAAGCACCCCATCAAGCCTCCTCCTGAACACCTCCAATGATGGTGACTCCACCACCTCCATGGGCAGCCCATTCCAATGGCTAATAACTCTGTGTAGAACTTCCTCCTAACATCCAACCTAAACCTCCCCTGGCACAGCCTGAGACTGTGTCCTCTTGTTCTGGTACTGGCTGCCTGGGAGAAGAGACCAACCTCTGCCTGGCTACAACCTCCCTTCAGGTAGTTGTAGAGAGCAAGAAGGTCTCCCCTGAGCCTCCTCTTCTCCAGGCTAAGCAACCCCAGCTCCCTCAGCCTCTCCTCATAGGGGTTGTGTTCCAAACCCCTCCCCAGCTTCATCGCCCTTCTCTGGACACGTTCCAGCAAGTCAACATCCTTCCTAAACTGAGGGGCCCAGAACTGGACACAGCACTCAAGGTGTGGCCTAACCAGTGCAGTGTACAGGGGCAGAATGACCTCCCTGCTCCTGCTGGCCACACTGTTCCTCATGCAGGTAGTTACAAGGAACAATGACATCTCCCCTCGGCCTCCATTATTCCAGACTGAACAATCCCAGCTCCCCACTCATCACAGGCCAGGTGCTCCAGGCCCTTCACCAGCCTTGCTGCCCTTTGCTGGACATGCTCCAGCACCTCAGCATCCTTGCTGTAGTGAGGGGACCAGAACCGAGCCCCACACTCAAGGTGCGGCCTCACCAGTGCTGAGCACAGGGGGATGATCACCTCCCTGCTCCTGTTGGCCACAGTGCTTCTAACATAATGTCAAGCTGCTTTATTCACTTCTAAATACTGACAAAATGTTGTGGGTCTGCTCTCACTGTAATTTACATTCATGTAGCTAGACTTGGTTCATTTGGTACACTGTGGTTTATTCAGTGGCTCATTTCCCTGCTGCATTTAGAATTTATCTTGCCTGTGATACTTATCTTAATGCATCGAGTGCAATGTAAATGGCAGCAAGGTGCTCAGTCTTTATATCACTGTTGAAAATCAACCTCTTGCTATTTACATAAGGTTCAAGTGAAAACTGGCAGCACTTCTATCTTTTTTTTTTTCCCCCAATGACAGTTTAACATATGGTTTAACAACTATGAATTATGTATGTCAACTGGAAGCCACCCTGAACATTACCAGAAAACCACTACAATTTACACAAGCAATAGCCTTACATCTGTGGTCATAAATATTCATTGTTTAGCAAGGCCTCTTTTTTTTTTCAGATGATTAATAAATCATAATGAGACTGATCCTGAGAAGGCAAAGGGCCAGAGGCACAAACACACTCAAACAGCTGGGGGGGGGGTTTCCACAGTGAGTGACTGACAGGGGCACACAGGTCTGCTGTAGGAGGGAAGTGGAATTCACAGGATGAGGTCGGAAGGAACCTCCAAAGATCATCAAGTCCAACTCCCCTGCCAGAGCAGACACATAGAATCCAGCACAGGTCACACAGGAACACATCCAGAGTGGGCTGGAAAGGCTCCAGAGAAGGAGACTCCACAACCGCTCTGGGCAGCCTGTTCCAGTGCTCTGTGACCCTCACAGTGAAGAAGTTCCTCCTTATGTTGAGGTGGAGCCTTCTGTGCTGTAGTTTGTACCTATTGCCCCTTGTCCTATCACAGGGGGCAATGGAGAAGAACCTGTCCCCTTCCTCTTGACATCCAGCTTTCAGATATTTATAAGTATTTATTTAATCCCCTCTCAACCATCTCTTCTCCAGACTAAAAAGCCCCAGGTCTCTCAGCCTCTCTCATAAGGCAGTGCTCCAGTCCCTTCATCATCCCATCTCTTCAGGTACTGGAAGGCTGCTCTTAGGTCTCCCTGGAACCTTCTCTTCTCCAGGCTGAACAACCCCAGCTCCCTCAGCCTGTCCTCATAGCAGAGGTGTTCCAGGCCCCCAATCATCTTTGTAGCCCTCCTCTGGACCTGCTCCATCAGGTCCATGTCCTTCCCATATTGAGGGCTCCAGAGCTGGACACTGAAGCTTATCTGTTCCGGTTCTGGGCCAGCGTCCCAGCTGGAAGAATCTAAGCTGAAAACCTTGCTCAAGTGAAATCAATCACAAAATTCTGAGAGACTTCAATGAAGCAGAATCTCACCCCAAGGATCTGGCATGGCAGAGGTTCTCCATTGTCTTACACCATGTGAAGTCACTTATTCCACACCAAGAAGGAGAAAAAGGCATGCAACACATTATCAGTTTCCTTTGGTTGCAATTTCAAGTGGAGCTGACACAAAACTGTGAATGATCACATCTGCAGCAGAGGGGAGTGAAGTGGTGTCAATTTTAGCAACATTTTGAGTTGTAATGAAATGTTTGAGGAGGGAAAGAATTAAAAAGGGATGTGGCTCTGCTAGATTCTTTCCCTGACTCCAGAGCGTTTATGAGCAGATGCAAAATGTTAATCAAATCTCTGTTTTAACTTTTGAATGCACTACATAAATGATGACACTGGAGTGCAGAACACAAACTACAAAGACAAACTTTTGCTAGTACCCTTCAGGTACTGGAAGGAGACTCTCGGCTCTCTGCAGAGCCTTGGGGGTATTAATTGAGAGCTGGATGAACATGAGCCAGCAGTGTGCCCAGGTGGCCAAGAAGGTCAATGGCATCCTGGCATGCACCAAGAATAGTGTGGCCAGCAGGAGCAGGGAAGTCATTATGCCCCTGGACTCAGCACTGGTTAGGCCACACCTTGAGTCCTGTATCCAGTTCTGGGCTCCTCAATCTAAGAAGGACATTGAGACACTTGAAGGTGTCCAGAGAAGGGCAACAAAGTTGGTGAGAGGCCTTGAGCATAAGCTCTATGAGGAGAGGCTGAGGGAGCTGGGGTTGCTTAGCCTGGTGAAGAAGAGGCTCAGGGGAGACCTTCTTGCTCTCTACAACTCCCTGAAGGGAGGCTGTAGCCAGGTGGGGGTTGGTCTCTTCTCCCAGGCAACCAGCACCAGAACAAGAGGTCACAGGAACAAGAGGTATAGGCTGGAGGTTAGGAAGAAGTTCTTCCCAGAAAGAGAGACTGGCCATTGAATGTGCTGCCCAGGGAGGTGGTGGAGTCACCATCCCTGGAGGTGTTTAGGAAGAGACTGGATGAGGCCCTTGGTGCCATGGTTTAGTTGATTGGATAGTGTTGGGTGATAGGTTGGACTTGATGATCTCTGAGGTCTTTTCCAACCTGGTTAATTCTATTCTATTTTACCCTCTGCACAGGTTACTGCAGGCCCACAAGCAATGCAAACCCCCAGCCTTCCCTGCACTCCAAGATCTCACACCCACACCGTGTCCAAGTTTCTTTCCATGTGCTACTGCTAAAACATACACACAGGATTAATCCACACAGGCATCTGGTTTCCTCACCGTCTCCCAAAGCAGGACAGGCTGAGGATGCTGGGGCTGTGCAGCCTAGACAAGAGAAACACAGAATCAATAAGGTTGGAAGAGACCTCAAGGATCATCAAGTCCAACCTGTCACCCAGGACCTCATGATTACTAAACCACATCCAATCCTCTCTTGAATACCTCCAGGGATGGTGACTCCATCACCTCCCCTGGGCAGCACATTCCAATGGCTAACAACTCTCTCTGGGAAGAACTTTTTCCTCACCTCCAGCCTAAACTTCCCCTGGTGCAGCTTGAGACTGTGTCCTCTTGTTCATAGACTCAGAATCATCTTCACAGAGCAACCCAACAGAGCTGGTAGCCCGCCTAATCCCAGCAAAATCTTCTATCTTACCATGATGTAAATAACAAACTCAACAATGTCCCTTGACCTCCAAGTGTGAATTCTGACTTCCTGAGTGACATATAGAATCATAGAATGGTTTGGGGTGGAAAGGACCACCAAAGAACATCTAGTCCAACCCCTCTGCAGTCAGCAGGGACATCCTCCATTAGATCAGGTTGCTCAGAGCCTCATTGAGCCTCACATTGAATATCTCCAGGAATGGGGCTACAGCCAGCTCCCTGTGCAACCTGTTCCAGTCTCCCACCACCCTCACAGTAACTTGCACCCTTGACACCAACAGATGAAGCAAGGACATCTGGCTTGTAGACCTCACAGGCAAGAAAATACAGCTTCCATCGTGCCAACATCTGATAACTAAAGCTGAATCTCCTGTTACAATTAATTCAAGTTCCCTGAGGAGATGTTTATTAGGAGAACTTTTGCTTTTCTTTGTGAAATTGTGCTACTACCAGTTTACATCTTGCACTGAACTGAGCCTGTGCAAAATTCACCACCTGTAAATAGATGCTTCTGTTCCTATTACATCTCTACTGCTTAGTGCCATTTTCCTCCTGTTTGTACCAATGCCTAATTGAAGCTATGGTTCAGCACTGGTTAGGCCACACCTTGAGCACTGTGCCCAGTTCTGGGCCCCTCAGTTCAAGAAAGATGCTCAAACATGTCCAGAGAAGGGCAACAAAGCTGGGGAGGGGTTTGGAGCACAGCCCTGTGAGAAGAAGCTGAGGGAGCTGGGGTTAGCCTGGAGAAGAGGAGGCTCAGAGGAGACCTTCTTGCTGTCTGCAACTGCCTGAAGGGAGGTTGTAGCCAAGTGAGAGTTGGTCTCTTCTCCCAGGCAACAACCAACAAAACAAGAGGACAAAGTCTCAAGGTGTGCCAGGAGAGGTTTAAATTGAATGTTAGGAAGAAGTTCTTCCCAAAAAGAGAGATTGGCCATTGGAATGTGCTGCCCAGGGACGTGGTAGAGTCACCATCCCTGGAAGAAGGATGGGCATTGGATGAGGCACTTAGTGCCTTGGTTTAGTTGATTGGATGGTGTTGGGTGATAAGTTGGACTTGCTGATCTCTGAGGTCTTTTCCAACCTGGCTAATTCTGTATTCCATAAAATTCTATCAGAAATCAGACTATGTACTGATGTGAATAATAAGGTGGAATCATTCTTTCCTTAGCCTAAGTAAGAATGAACAAATTAGCAACAGCTTAAGCATCTGGAACCTTTTAAATAATTTGCCTAAATGTGCAGGATTATTAGGAAAAGATGTGTTTTCTTCTTTTGGGATTTGTGTCTGATTTTTATTTCACCACAGAGGAGCTTCAGAAGGCAGCAGGAGAAAAAGCCAACAGCAAACAGTTTGCTTGTTTGCTCAGTGAATGAGCTAGTTGTTCTGTCTTTTAAAGAAGGTGAAAACAAACATTGTACTAACCCTGCCAGGCATGGACTGTGTGTGGTTGGTCAGCTGAAGCCTGAAAGCTGCTTTGCAAGGGTCTGGAAGCTATACAACAGCCAGCAGGTTCAAAGGAGACTCCTGAGCTCAAAACCCTTCCAGACTGAAATTTCCAGCCTTGCATTCTGGGGCCTTCAGAGGTCCAGCAAGGAATTTCGATTTGTACTTCCCTGCTGCTGTCCCAAGGCAATGGAACCTGGACAGCCCCAGCTCCCTCAGCATGCCCTTGTAATCAGAGGTGTTCCAACCCCCTGATCATTTTCATAGCCCTCCCTCTGGACCTGTTCCATCAGTTAGATGTTCTGTAGAGAAAATCACAGGAATACCACCCACAGCAATCCCTTTCACCTTTGCTGAGCTCTCCTGATGTCAGTACCTCCAGGGCTGCTAGGTGCCTGTTCTTCTTGCAAAACAAGCTATTCAGAGCAGTGACTTGGTGTTGATTGCCAGCCTCTGAATCCAGAGTGTTCTCTGGGGACGGCGAGTGGGTGGGATGTTTCCCCAGCAATTACAAAAGGAGCTCTGTCATAATCCCTGAGCCTTGTGGATTCCTGCTACTCTAGAAATAACCCAGACACCGTCAGGCCCCTTGTCACAGAACTTCTGGAGCGCACATTTTGCCGTTCATGCCTTTAGTATTTCACAAGACACATTTCTTCTGCCACGCCTCACACCAGAAGACTTTGCTGGGGTGAGGAGTAAGCATCTATGTAATGGTGCCTGCCAGAAAATCTACCTTTTGCCTTTCTTAGCACCCTTCACAGAATCATAGAATGGTTTGGGTCGGAAAGGACACCCAAAGGTCATCTACTCCAACCCCCTCTGCAGTCAGCAGGGGCATCCTCCACTAGATCAGGTTGCTCAGAGCTCTGTCAAGCCTCACCTTGAATATCTCCAAGGATGGAGAATAGAATAGAATAGAATAGAATAGAATAGAATAGAATAGAATAGAATAGAATAGAATAGAATAGAATAGAATAGAAGAATAGAAGTAGAGTAGGATAGAATAGAATAGAATAGAATAGAATAGAATAGAATAGAATAGAATAGAATAGAATAGAATAGAATAGGCCCTCAACCCCCTCCCTGGGCAACCTGTTCCAGGGTTCCACTAGCCTCATGGCAAAGAACTTGCTCCTAACATCCAATCTAAATCTGCCCTTCTCTAGTTTGAAGTCATTGCCCCTCATCCTGTCCAAAGTATGCTTGGGTAGGTTCATATTGGATGTTAGGAAGAAGTTCTTCCCCATGAGGGTGGTGAGAGACTGTCACAGGTTGCCCAGGGAGGTGGTGGAAGCCTCATCCCTGGAGGTTTTTAAGGCCAGGCTGGATGTGGCTGTGAGCAACCTGATGTAATGTGAGGTGTCCCTGCCCATGGCAGTGGGGTTGGAACTGGCTGATTCTTGAGGTCCCTTCCAACCCTGACAATTCTCTGATTCTCTGATTCCATGTCCCAAATTGGGCTGAAAAGCTGAAGCATTTGTTTCCCAAAGTGTTTTTAATTACTGTGCACTAAATGTTTTTACGTCAACAACTTAAACTATTTTGTTTTGGTTTATTCTATTTTTAACCCCACCCCCACCCCCTCTACCCTCCCCACCCCCCAACATAAATTGCACTTTGAAAGAAGAAGTTTAGTCCCAGGAACAGGAAAATTCCTCCCTCTACCAAAGCTGAGCCAAGGGAATTCATTAAAATCAAGCCAAGAGAATTCATTAAAATCAAACCATCTTTCAAAAGTACTTAAAACAAACAAACAAACCAATATCCTCAGTAAGCAGTATTTTCCAGTGGAAAATTGCTTCAACTCTATCTTTTTTTAAGCACCTCTGTTCTCAATTTTGCTCCAACAAAGGGGGATTCCTGGAGCTTCAGGCCCTGCAGACACCCTGCTGTTCGTGCTGATTATGTGCGTCGTGTGTTGTCACGTCCTGCTGGTAAGGGTAAGATTCTACATAGTACATGCTTGCTGGGCTTGAGGATAAAACAACCCTGCTCAACTCAAAAGAGGCTTGACAGAACTATGGCCTGTGCTTTCTTGCATGCAGACACACCCCACTCAGCACACCCCACCCGCTTCGAGAGCTGCTGCTGAAATAACCACTTCCGAAATCAACCAGGAACCGTGGACACTGCTGCATCCTATCTGAACCTGCTGGAGCTTAAGGGAAACCAAGAGTTCACTGGGATAACCACAAAGAATTGGTAGTGTTGGAAGAGACCTCAAGGATCATCCAGTTCCAACCCCCCTGCCATGGGAAGGGACACCTCACATTACATCAGGTTGCTCAAGGTCTCATCCAGCCTGGCCTTCAAAACCTCCAGGGATGAGGCTGCCACCACCTCCCTGGGCAACCTGTGCCAGTGCCTCACCACCCTCATGGGGAAGAACTTCTTCCTAACATCCAAGCTGAATCTACCCACTTCTGATTTTGTTCCAATCCTCCCTGTCCTATCACTTCCTGACACCCTGAAAAGTCCCTCCCCGACACCCTGAAAAGTCCCTCCCCAGCTTTCTTGTAGCCTTCTTCAGATACTGGAAGGCCACAATTAACTGTCCTCAGAGCCTTCTCTTCTCCAGACTGAACAGCCCCAACTCTCTCAGTTTGTCCTCACAGCAGAGGAGTTCCAGCCCTCTGATCATCCTTGTGGCCCTTCTCTGGATACCTTCCAGTACCTCCAGAGCCTTCCTGTACTAGGGGCTCCAGAACTGGACACAGTACTCCAGGTGGGGTCTCACCAGAGTGGAGCAGAGAGGGAGAATCACCTCCCTCAACCTGCTGACTCTGCTTCTCTTGCTGCAGCCCAGGATGGGATTGGCTTTCTGGGCTGCAAGTGCACACTGCTGGCTCATGTTGAGCTTCTCATCCAGCAGCATCCCCAAGTCCTTTTCTTCAGGGCTGCTCTCAAGCCAATCCCTGTCCAGCCTATATCAGCACTTGGGATTGCTGCAACCCAGATTCATGACCTTGTACTTGGTCTTGTTGAACCTCTTGAGGGTGTCATGGGCTCACCTCTCCAGCCTGTCAAGGTCCCTCTGGATGGATCCTTTCCCTCTAAAGTGTCACACAGCTTTGTGTCACCAGCAAACCTGCTGAGGGTGCACTCAATGCCACTATCCGTGTCACCAAGAAAGATGTTAATCAAGACTGGTCCCAGGACTGATCCCTGAGGCACTCCACCTGTCACTGGCCTCCACTTGGGCCTGGACCCATTGAAAAGTCCTCCAAAGGTTAATGAGTCCCTGGGGGCTGGGCAGTTTGTCCCAGGATATTATAATCTATTATTCTACTCCATTTCCCTGTGTGTCTCTATTGAAGGGAGTGCACAGCCAAATATCTCCCTCTCTGCCCTCCAGCTGTGACACACGCAAGCCTAATCTTCATGCTTTGTAGGGGAGAGTCTTGGTTGGCAGGGAATTTCAAGCTACACCACAGGACCTGGTGAAGCCAGCTTGCTTTAGGTCTGAGTTCAGGGCAGGGTGGGTAGTTTAAACCTGCTCTTGGGCCTGCTGAGGCTGAGTGGTGTGGAGGTTTCTGGAAGGCAACTGAATATGAGCCAGTAGTGTGCCCAGGTGGCCAAGAAAGCCAATGGCATCCTGGCTGGGATTAGCAATGCTGTGTGCAGCAGGAGTAGGGAGGTGACTGTCCCTTGTACTCAGCACTGGTGAGGCCACACCTTGAGTGTTGTGTCCAGTTTTGGTCACCTCAATACAAGAGAGATGTGGAGGTGCTGGAGCCAGTGCAAGACATTTTGCCAAACCAGTGCATGTACAGGGGCAGCATACTGAGCATTTACAAACAGACTTCTCTGCACCACTACATGTCCATATGTATACAGAGAAGCTTGATAGAAGAGAAGGCAAAAAGTTTACTTTGTGCAATAGTAAAGAACGACCAAATATAATGGTTTGTGTCATCGTTATATTAAGAAGAAACTTCTGCACCTGGGTAGAACACACCTCACTATCAATACAGCCTAGGGGATGAGGTGATAGAAAGCATCCCTCTGCAAAAGGGCTTGGGGGTGCTGATGGATGATAAGCTGGACATGAGCAGGCAGTGTGAGCTTGCAGCCTGGAAGGCCAGTGGTATCCTGGCCTGCATCAAAACATGCATTGCCAGCAGATCCAGAGAGGTGATTCTGCCACTTTGCACTGCTCTGGTGAGACCTCTCCTGGAGTGCTTCATCCAGCTCTGGAACCCTCAATATAAGAAGGACATAGACCTAATGGACTGGCTCCAGAGGAGGTCCATGAAAATAATTAGGAGCTTGAAACTCCTCTGCCAGAAGGACATGCTGAGGGAGCTGGGGTTGTTCAGCCTGGAGATGAGAAAGCTCCAGGCAGACCTAATAGCAGCCTTTCAGTACCTGAAGGAGGTCTACAAGATGGCAACAGTAGGACTGTTTTGACCCAAAGGGCTGCAGTGGCAGGACAAGGGGCAGTGGTTTGAAATGAGAGAAGAGCAGATTTAGATTGGATGTGAGGAACAAGTTCTTTAGCATGAGGGTGCTGGAACACTGCAACAGGTTGCCCATGGATGTAGTTGCCACGCTATCCCTGGCGATATTGAAGGTCAGGCTGGACAAGGCTCTGAGCAACCTGCTGTAGTGGAGCATGTCCCTGCTGACTGCAGGGAGGATGGACCAGCTGACCTTTGGAGGTCCCTTCAAGCCAAACCATTCCATGATTCTACAGGCAGACATCCTAGAATAACACCACTCATCTGAAAGCATTTCTTTTTCACCCCTAGTTAGCAGAATCTGTAGCCTAAAGGAACAATTAACCCTCTGAAGAACCTCTGCTGCAGATCTCATACATGTCACAGCAATTGATGCATTCCATGACCTTTTGGAAAGAGCACTGTGAACCATGATATCATTCCTCATCTGAAGCAAATCTTCAGTCTGTGCTAATAGTTTGATAACACTTGTGTTAATAAAGAATGGACCCTGTGCTTAATGCTTCACAGAGAAAATCTGCAGAGTCAGCACAATGTTAATTATAACAATAAGTCTCCTTTCACCATATCAGCCACTTCCTCATCAATCTGCCTAATCATTCCACTTCTCTATTGTCCTACATTTGCTTCTGCTTCTTCCATACAGAAGTATGTAAAAGCTGAGAAACAGGGCAGGTCTAAAAGGATGATGATGAAGGGACTGAAGCACTGCCCTGTGAGAAAAGGCAGAGAAACCTGAGCCTGTTTAGTCTGGAGAAGAGAAGACTGAGAGGGGATCTAATCAATGTCTATAACCATCTGAGGGCTGGGTGTCAGGAAGGAAGGGACAGCCTCTGCTCACTTGTGCAGTGACAGGGGCAATGGATGGAAACTACAGCACAGGAGGTTCCACCTCAACATGAGGAAGGACTTCTTTACTGCGAGGGTGACATAGCCCTGGAACAGGATGCCCAGAGAGGTTGTGGAGCCTCCAGAGAGGTTGTGGAGTCTCCTCTGGACACTTTCAAGGCCTGTCTGGACGTGTTCCTGTACAACCTGTGATAGATTCTATGGTCCTTCTTTGTGACAATGGGTTTGGGCTGGCAGATCTCCGGAGGTCCCTACCAACCCTTAACATCCTGTGATGCTGTGAACATCTATGTAGAAATATTTGCATTAAGCAGAAAACAGAGGGCTTGAGCATAGGAGAAGTCTCCACAACAGCATGAAATCTGATGAAGGGGTGAGAAACTGATGGGGGGGGGGGAATTAAATGTGGCTTTATAGAGAAATATGATATGATATAGAAAGAAGTATAATGAAGCAAGTGGATCCAGACTAGAGGAGGGTGGATTTAGATTAGGGTGGATTAAACTACAAGAAGTTCTTCACCATGAGAGTGGTGAAACACTGGAACAGGTTGCCCAGAGAGGTGGTGGAAGCCTCATCCCTGGAAGGTTTGAGGGCCAGGCTGGACGTGGCTGTGAGCAACCTGACCTAGTGAGGTGTCCCTGCCCATGGCATGGGTTGGAACTAGATGATCCTTGAGGTCTCTTCCAACCCAGACAGCCCTGTGATTCTGGGAAGTGCCAGAAGGTCACTTCTGAGGTCCTTATTCACAGCTCTTATTAACCTTTCCAACCTAAGCCATTCTGTGACTCTATGATACAGCAAATAAATTTGGACCTTTTGGCAAAGGTTTACACTAAACCCAGCCCCACCTACCCTTCTTGCAATCTTCCCCACAGGTTTATCTAGAGTCTGAACTATTTAAGCAAACATATGATGGAAACATTCTAACTTTAACATGCAGGGTTATTAGGAGATTAAATAAATGTTTGTAGCCTACCAATATGCAAGCCAGGTTGCTAGGAGTGCTTAGAGATATAGAATCATCAAATCAATATGGTTAGAAAAGACCTCAAAGATCACCAAGTCCAACCTGTCACCCAACAACTCATGACCGCTAAACCATGGCACCAAGTGCCATGTCCACTCCCCTCTTGAACACCTCCAGGGACGGTGACTCCACCACCTCTCTGGGCAGCACATTCCAATGGTGAATGACTCTCTGGGAAGAACTTTCTCCTCACCTCCAGCCTAACCTTTACCTGGTGCAGCTTGAGACTGTGTCCTCTTCTTCTGGTGCTGGTTGCTAGAGAGAAGAGACCAACTCCCACCTGGCTACAACCTCCCTTCAGGTAGTTGTAGAGAGCAATGAGGTCGCCCCTGAGCCTCCTTTTCTCCAGGCTAAGCAACCCCAGCTCCCTCAGCCTCTCCTCATAGGGCTGTGCTCGAGGCCTCTCCCCAGCCTCGTTGCCCTTCTCTGGACACTTTGAAGAGTCTTTTTGCTGCTCTCTTGTACGGTTTCACAGTCTCAGGCTGCACCAGGACAGGTTTAGACTGGATGTTAGGAAGAAGTTCTACACAGAGAGTGATTGCCCATTGGAATCGGCTACCCGTGGAGGTGGTGGAGTCACCTTCATTGGAGGTGTTCAGGAGGAGACTTGATGGGGTGCTTGGTGCCATGGTTTAGTTGTTTAGGTGGGTTGGATTGTTTGATGGGTTGGACGTGATGATCTTGAAGGTCTCTTCCAACCTGGTGTATTGTATTGTATTGTATTGTATGGTATGGTATGGTATGGTATGGTATGGTATGGTATGGTATGGTATGGTATGGTATGGTATGGTTTAAATGCAATATGACCCTTGCCTATTTGTTCTTTACCTTCACAGAAAGAAAAAGATGCTGCTGCACTTAAGTCCAAGGTAGCTCACTGCCAACACATTTCTCACATCAAATGTTTTTTAAACAGACATAAAATACTAGCAAGACCTATTCTTTCCCTTCTACTTCTGAGAAATGTCACAGAGACAGCTTTACAATGCCATAGAATAAAAAGCCTACTTAGTGAACTTTCAGAGGAAAACCTGAAATCAATACATTTGCAATCAAATACGTATTGATTTTGTCATTTCCCTCTTTGAAAATAAACTGGCTCAGTAAATTACATTAAACTCAAATCTTGACACAGTCCTTAAGACTCACAGATCTTATTTCTTTCTATATCTAGTTACTTTTAATGCTGTGAACAGTCCTCAGTTAGCAAGAGCAGTTCTGGTGGCTAAACTACTGTGAACAGTCCTCAGTTAGCAAGAGTAGCTCTGGTGACTAAACCATGTGAAGGGCAAGAAAGCTGGGGAGGGGTTTGGAGCACAGCCCTATGAGGAGAGGCTGAGGGAGCTGGGGTTGCTTAGCCTGGAGAAGAGGAGGCTCAGGGAGACCTTATTGCTGTCTATAACTACCTGAAGGGAGGTTCTAGATAGGTGGGGCTTGGTCTCTTCTCCCAGGCAACCAGCACCAGAACAAGAGGACACAGTCTCAAGCTGTGCCAAGGGAGGTTTAGGCTGGGTGTTAGGAAGTTCTTCATAGAAAGAGAGATTGGCCATTAGAATGTGCTGCCCAGGGAGGTGGTGGAGTCACCATCCCTGGAGGTGTTTAGGAAGAGACTGGATGAGGCACTTGGTGCCATGGTTTAGTTGATGAAATGGTGTTGGGTGATAGGTTGGACTTGATGATCACTGAGGTCTTTTCCAGCCTGGTTGATTCTCTATTGAGTATGTGCATGCAAAAGCTTTTTGACATCTTTGGGTCCTAGCATTCTTTGTCATCAGCTGTTTTTGAGGCAAAGCTGTAACAGAGCAGCTGTACAATCCCCATCTTGAACAACTTCAGAGGCAGATGGAATGAAACAGAACTCCCTCACTTTGATGGACAGAGTAATTCCTACTGAACAATTAAGGTAAACCCAGTAGCTTCTACTCTATGGTTAATGATGGGTTTAATATCCTGAAACCCCTTTTTAAGTATCTAATTTTAATGCTATGGTAAATACAGAGGTTGTGTCTCTGCTTTCTAGGATAAATCTTTCCCTTAATGCTCTCTTATGCCAGGACATTGACTTGCAGGCTTTGCTTTTGTGGTTCTCTCTTTGACTTCAGTAAGGGCTCTGGAGAGAAGAATGGCATAATCAAGTGCTTAATCAAATTTAGTAAAACCCTGATGATATACAACCCAATTAAGGAAAACTTCTCCATTCCCTAAGAGCTTTTTACATTCACTATAAAACATTTTCTTCTTCCCCACATAAAACTCACTCTAGGCATAGCAGGCTGTCAGCATGAAGTGCTAGCCTTACAAATAAAAGTGGGGTAATGAAACCTGCCAGCTATTGCTGGTTGAACAGTGAAAAGATAATGCTAACTGGCCAAAGAACTTTAGAGCAACTTTCAGTCATGCTATCAGGCACATTCCTAAAACCACAACGATCCTGGGATGTATCAGTTTCTGCAAGTAGGATCCTACATATCAACACAGGCTGGGGGATGATGAGACTGAGAGCAGCCCTGCAGAAAGGGACTTGGGGGTGCTGATGGAGGAGAAGCTGAACAGGAGCCAGCAGTGTGCACAGAAGGCCAATGGCAGCTTGGGCTGCATCAAAAGCAGCATGGCCAGAGATGGAGAGAGAGGATTCTGCCACTTTGCTCTGGTGAGACCTCACCTGCAGTGCTGTGCCCAGCTCTGAGCCCTCAGCACAGGAAGGACACGGACCTGATGGAGCAGGGCCAGAGGACAACCACAACAATAATCACAGGGCTGGAGCACCTCTGCCACAATACAATACAATACAATACAATACAATACAATACAATACAATACACCAGGTTGGAAGAGACCTTCAAGATCATCGCGTCCAACCCATCAAACAGTCCAACCCACCCAACAACTAGACCATACAGCCAAGCACCCCATCAAGTCTTCTCCTGAACACCTCCAGTGAAGGTGACTCCACCACCTCCACGGGCAGCCGATTCCAATGGCCAATCACTCTCTCTGTGTAGAACTTCTTCCTAACATCCAGCCTAAACCTGCCCTGGCGCAGCCTGAGACTGTGTCCTCTTGTTCTGGTGCTGGCTGCCTGGGAGAAGAGGCCAACCTCTGCCTGGCTACAACCTCCCTTCAGGTAGTTGTAGAGAGCAATAAGGTCACCCCTCAGTCTCCTCTTCTCCAGGCTAAGCAACCCCAGCTCCCTCAGCCTTTCCTCATAACAGGCTGAGAGTGATGGGGCTGCTCAACCTGGAGAAGAGTTCTGGGAGACCAAACAATGGCCCTCCAGTACCTGCAGGGGCCTCCAACAGGCTGCAGAGGAACTGTTTGCAAAGGCCTGCAGTGATACGGCAAGAGGGAATGGTTTGAAATGAGGGAAGAACAGATTTAGATTGGATGTTAAGAGCAAATTCTTTAGCATGAGGGTGGTGGAACACTGGAACAGGTTTCCCAGGGAAGTAGCTGAGGCCTCATCCCTGCAGATACCCAAGGTGAGCCTGAACAAGGCTGTGGGCAACCTAACCTAACAGAGAACATCCCTGATTACTGCAAGGGTGTTGGACCAGGTGACCTTTGGAGTTCCCTTCCAACCCAGACCCTCTTCTGATTCCACAGAGAACTCCCAGCACAGGCTGGATTTCTCTTCATTTTCACTCTTAATGAAAATTCTAATAGGCACTTTTGTAGCTGGATCCAGTGAAACATATTGATTTATAGGCTATTAAATACGTGATATCTCCCTTGTGGCATCACACTATGGGGGCTTGCTGAAGTACACTGCGTTTTCCTTCCTTAAGGAATCAATTGCATCGTTAAAGGAAGACAGCAGTTTAGATGGCATGGTCATTAATCTGCCTTTAGCAAGCCCACATTCCCTTTTGTCCCATTTCTCAAGTACTTCCATGAAAGCTCACATTAGACTTTTCTTTCAAAATGGGCCTATTGTGGTTAAATCAGTTTGTTTGCACTTGCTTAGATTGTGTTTTTTTTCCCTGATTTTCACAGAATTGCCCAACAGCTGGAGTTGGAAGGCACCACTGGAGATTATTTCAGCCCAATACCAGGCTTTAAGCAGGGTCATCTAGAACAGGATGTTAGGAAGAAGTTCTTCCCAGAAAGAGAGATTGGCCATTGGAATGGGCTGCCCAGGGAGGTGGTGGAGTCACCATCACTGGAGGTATTTGAGACTGGATGAGGCACTTGGTGCCATGGTTTAGTTGATTAGATGGTCACAGCAACTCCATGCAGTGCTACAGGCTGGGGTCAGAGTGGCTGGAGAGCGGCCAGGCAGAGAGGGACCTGGAGGGACTGGTTGATTGTAGGCTGAACATGAGCCTGCAGTGTGCCCAGGTGGCCAAGAGGGCCAATGGCATCCTGGACTGCATCAAGAACAGTGTGGCCAGCAGGAGCAGGGAGGTCATTCTGCCCCTGTACACTGCACTGGTTAGGCCACACCTTGAGTCCTGTGTCCAGTTCTGGGCCCCTCAGTTTAGGAAGGATGTTGAGTTGCTGGAACGTGTCCAGAGAAGGGCAACAAAGCTGAGGAGGGGTTTGGAACACAAGCCCTATGAAGAGAGGCTGAGGGAGCTGGGGTTGCTTATCCTGGAGAAGAGGAGGCTCAGGGATGACCTTATTGCTCTCTACAACTACCTGAAGGGAGGTTGTAGCCAGGCAGAGGTTGGTCTCTTCTCCCAGGCAACCAGCACCAGAACAAGAGGACACAGTCTCAAGCTGTGCCAGGGCAGGTTTAGGCTGGATGTTAGGAAGAAGTTCTACACAGAGGGAGTGATTGCCCATTAGAATGGTCTGCCCGTGGAGGTGGTGGAGTCACCTTCATTGGAGGTGTTCAGGAGGAGACTTGATGGGGTGCTTGGTGCCATGGTTTAGTTGTTGGGTGGGTTGGATTGGTTGATGGGTTGGATGCGATGATCTTGAAGGTCTCTTCCAACCTGGTTTATTATATCGTGTTGTGTTGTGTTGTGTTGTGTTGGGTGATAGGTTGGACTCGATAATCTCAGAGGTCTTTTCCAACCTGGTTAATTCTATTCTATTCTTTTAAGAAAGGTTTCTCAAACCTTTGTGCAGGTTTCTCAAACCCTGAGATGAGATTGGTTCCATTTTATCTAATGTCTTGCATTCAGGTACTCAAACAAATTCATAAAGATCTCTGAGTCTTCTCTTCCTGAGTTTCAACCATCCCACTTCTCAGCCCCTCAAAGGTTCATCATACACATCATACATACATTCAGTCTGGAGAAGAGAAGGCTCCCAGGAGACCTTATTGTGGCCTTCCAGTATCTGAAGGGGGCTACAAGAAGGCTGGGGAGGGACTTCTCAGGCTATCAGGTAGTGATAGGACTAGGGGGCATGGAATGAAGCTGGAGGTGGGGAGATTCAGGCTGGAGGTGAGGAGGAAATTCTTCCCCATGAGAGTGGTGAAGCCCTGGAATGGGTTGTCCAGGGAGGTGGTTGGGGTTCTTATCATCCAATCTAAATATGCTCTTCTCTAGTTTGAAGCTATTGCCCCTTGTCCTGCCACTGCAGACCTTTGTAAACAGTCTCTCTCCATCCTTCTTGGAGGCCCCTTTCAGATACTGGAAGGATGCTATTAGGTTTCACTGGAGCCTCCTCTTCTCCAGGCTGAAGAGCCCCAGCTCCCTCAGCCTGTCCTCAGAGCAGAGCTGCTCCAACCCCCTGACCATTTTCATGGCCCTCCTCTGGACCCACCCCATCAGGTCCATGCTTTAAACAGCCTAGTGCCTTTCCACTGGACTCACTCCAGGACATCCATGCTTCTGTTGTAGAAGGAACTGCAGAACAGGGAACTGCAGCCCAGTTGCAGTACCACCAGGACTGGATAAAAAGGAAGGCAGGCCTCTCTCAATCTGCTGGCAATGCACTTCACCATGCATTCTAGGAGGCTATGGGACTTTGCAGCAAGAGCAAGTTCCTGGCTCATGTTCATCTTGTTCACCAAAGCATTCAAGTCCCTTTTTAGCAAAGCTGTTTTCCAGTCATTCATCCCTTAGCCTGTGCTGGAGAAAATTGAAGTGCTGACTATACAGCTGATATTCTTCCATTCTCCTTTCCAACTGCTCTTCCTTCCTACATCTCTTGTGTTAAAATCATCATCCTGCTCAAGAAAAAGTATTGCCTTTGGCAATTAGAATCTCATTTTTACCACACAGATGAGCCACTTATTTTGTGGCTCAAAGGCCTTCCAATGGTGTTAACTTTCTTTTTCTTTTCTTTCTTTTTCACTTAGTCTTCAGGTTACTGACTCATCAAACTAGATCCTATCAGAAATGAAGCAGCCACAGGACTGCCTAACCCATTCCATCCAAGAGCTTTCATGCCTCTCTGTTGATTTAGAGACAGTTGATCTTCATTCTTTTCTGAAGACTTTTGACTTAAGGTTGCTTTAACATTCAGTGAATCAGAACTGCCAACTGAGTTTGGCTGTTTCAGTTCTAAAGCTGTCTCTGAACTTTGACCTGTCAGTCATTGTCCCATAAGTAAAGGTGAGGCCTCTTCCTTCTTCAATGGCACAGCCACAGGACTGTTTGGTGCTGTCTGTCCCTACTAAGCAAAACCACACAGACAAAAACTGCAAGGAAACAAAATGAAGATGGAGAAATGATGACAAATTTTTAGAAGGTGGAGTAGGAGAAAAGAACATGGAGAAGGAAGAAAATAAGACTACAAGAAGAGGGAATGGAATGGAATGGAATGGAATGGAATGGAATGGAATGGAATGGAATGGAATGGAATGGAATAGAATAGAATAGAATAGAATAGAATAGAATAGAATAGAATAGAATAGAATAGAATAGAATAGAATAGAATAGAATAGAATAGAATAGAATAGAATAGAACAGGACAGGACAGGACAGGACAGGATGGGACAGGACAGCTGGCCAAGCTGGCAGCCCATGGCTTGGACAGGATCACACTGTGTTGGGTTAGGAACTGGCTGGAGGGCCAGAGAGTGGTGGTGAATGGTGCCACATCCAGCTGGCAGACAGGCACTAGTGGTGTGCCCCAAGGATCAGTGCTGGGCCCCATGCTCTTTAACATCTTCATTGATGATCTGGATGAGGGGATTGTGACAGTCATCAGCAAATTTGCAGATGACACCAAGTTAGGAGCAGATGTTGATCTGTTGGAGGGTAGAAGAGCTCTGCAGAGGGACCTCGACCGACTGGACAGATGGGCAGAGTCCAATGGGATGACATTCAACAAGTCCAAGTGCCGGGTGCTGCACTTTGGCCACAACAACCCCATGCAGAGCTACAGGCTGGGGTCGGAGTGGATGGAGAGCTGCCAAACAGAGAGGGACCTGGGGGTGCTGGTTGACAGCTGCCTGAACATGAGCCAGCAGTGTGCCCAGGTGGCCTTCCATAGTGTGGCCAGCAGGAGCAGGGAAGTCATTCTGCCCCTGGACTCGGCACTGGTTAGGCCACACCTTGAGTGCTGTGTCCAGTTCTGGGCCCCTCAGTTTAAGAAGGACATCGAGACACTTGAACATGTCCAGAGAAGGGCAACAAGGCTGGGGAGAGGCCTGGAGCACAGCCCTATGAGGAGAGGCTGAGGGAGCTGGGATTGTTTAGCCTGGAGAAGAAGAGGCTCAGGGGAGACCTCATTGCTCTCTACAACTACCTGAAGGGAGGTTGTGGACAGGTGGAGGTTGGTCTCTTCTCCCAGGCAATCAGCACCAGAACAAGAGGACACAGTCTCAAGCTGCACCAGGGGAAGTTTAGGCTGGAGGTGAGAAGAAAGTTCTTCACTGAGAGAGTTGTTCACCATTGGAATGTGCTGCCCAGGGAGGTGGTGGAGTCACCATCATTGGAGGTGTTTAGAAGGAGACTTGATGGGGTGCTTGGTTGCATGGTTTAGTTGATTAGATGGTGTTGGATGATGGACACAATGATCTTGAAGGTCTCTTCCAACCTGGTCTGGTCTGTTCTATTCTATTCTATTCTATTCTATTCTATTCTATTCTATTCTATTCTATTCTATTCTATTCTACTCTACTCTACTCTACTCTACTCTACTCTACTCTACTCTACTCCATTCCACTCCTCTCCATTCCATTCCATTCCATTCCATTCCATTCCATTCCATTCCAATTAAGCATGGCAATAGCTGCAGAAGTTGAGCAGTTCAAACTGACTTCTTTAGGTCCCTCAGCTTGGAGTACATGGATTTTCAATCTTCATGGGATGGATGCCCAAAGGAGTTTAATGTAAAAGCAGTTTATTTCTTTAAAATTGCAGACAGGATTGCAGTCTGCATCAAATAAAAAACTCTTGGCAACTGACTCAACTGACTGCTGTTTCCACAGCCAATCTGTGTAAATTTTGTCCCAGATCTGGGCTTCTGTTGTGACCTTGGAGATTAATAGCATGAAATTTACCCTATAAATATGCTCAACAGAAGGTAAAAAATATACTCCAGGATACAGGAGTATGTCACCAGCACACAGGAAAGGGAAAATGCTCTAGTTTGGGATTCCTATGCCTCAGCTTCCACCCTTGTCCTGTCATTGGGCACCACCCAGCAGAGCCTGGCTCCATCTTCTTGGCACTCACCCTTTATGCATTTATAAACATTGATGAGGCAAGGGTAGAGTCTTGCACCTGGGAAAGAACAACCCCATGGATCAGTATAGGTTGGGGACTGACCTCTTGGAGAGCAGTGAAGGGGAAAAGGACCTGGAGATCCTAGTGCAAGGAAGGATGACCGCGAGCCAGGAATGTGCTAACACACCATTGTGGGGTGTGTTAGAGGGGCTGTGGTTAGTAGGCTGAAAGAGGTTCTCTTCCCCCTCTGCTCTGCCCTGCTGAGGCTGCATTTGGAATATTTTGTCCAGTTCTGGGCCCCTCAGTACAAGAAGCACCTCAGGGAACTGCTTGAAAGAGTTCAGCACACGGGCAGAAAATTATCAGAACTATTATGTTTATCCTTCAGATGTGACTTGATCTATTTAGCCAACCAAATATTGGTGCAATAAAAAGAATGAGATCTCTCAGATTATCATAGTATCAGTCAGGGTTGGAAGGGACCACAAGGATCATCTAGTTCCAACCTCCCTGCCATGGGCAGGGACACCCCACACTAGATCAGGCTGGCCAGAGCCTCATCCAGCCTGCTCTTAAACACCTCCAGGGACGGGGCCTCAACCACCTCCCTGGACAATCCATTCCAGGGCTTCACCACTCTCATGGGGAAGAACTTCCTCCTCACATCCAGCCTGAATCTCCCCACCTCCAGCTTCATTCCATTCCCCCTAGTCCTATCACTACCTGATAGCCTTATCATTATAAGCATTCTCTTTCATCTTCAGTCGTTCCCCATCTTTAATTTTCCAAGTTAATGATGGAAGGAACAAGTGGGAGAGAAAATAAAGATCAGTGACTACCCTCTTACTGTCCCCATATGCTCAGAGAGTGAAATTATTTGTCAGAGTAATGCAATGAAAGAGGCTGGAAGGACACTAGCTGATTTATGAAACGCTGGTGGACTTATCACATGAATAATAAGGCCCAATAGATGCTAAAAACACATCTTCTCAATATTAATGATAAAAGAACTCTGGGTTTACTTGCAGCTCTGATTTTTTCTAATTAGTGTTTATCACTAATTATCTTGGGTTTCTCTACAGTGTTGCAGCTAAGACATAACAAAAGATCTTTTCTTTTGTTCAGTTAATCTTATTAAGGACTGGCTTAAGAAAGAGCTGGCCTCCAATATCTGAAGTGACCCGGGCTGGATGTGGCTCTGAACAGCATGATCTAGTGTGAGGCGTCCCTGCCCATGGCAGGGGGTTGGAACTAAATGATTAGAATTGAATAGCATAGAATAGCATAACATAGCATAGAATAGCCTAGAATATAATGGAATAGACTAGACTAGACTAGACTAGACTAGACTAGACTAGACTAGACTTGAATAGAATAGAATAGAATAGAATAGAATAGAATAGAATAGAATAGAATAGAATAGAATAGAATAGAATAGAATAGAATAGAATAGAATTAACCAGGTTGGAAGAGACTTTCAAGATCATCGAGTCCAACCTATCATCCAACACCATCTAATCAACTAAACCATGGCACCAAGTGCCCCATCCAGTCTCTTCCTAAACACCTCCAGGGATGGTGACTCCACCACCTCCCTGGGCAGCACATTCCAATGGCCAATCTCCCTTTCTATGAAGAAGTTCTTCCTAACGTCCAGCCTAAACCTGCCCTGGTGCAGCCTGAGACTGTGTCCTCTTGTTCTGGTGCTGGGTGCCTGGGAGAAGAGACCAACTCCCACCTGGCTACAACCTTCCTTCAGGTAGTTGTAGACAGCAAGAAGGTCTCCCTTGAGCCTCCTCTTCTCCAGGCTAAGCAACTCCAGCTCCCTCAGCCTCTCCTCACAGGGCTGTGCTCCAAACCCCTCCCCAGCTTTGTTGCCCTTCTCTGGACACGTTCCAGCTGCTCAACCTCTTGAGGTCCCTTCCAACCCTGACAATTCTATGATTCTATGATTCTCAGGCCTTGTGGGAGATTTGCTAATGCAGAACTGATTAAGCAACAGACTAGTAGCAAGAATTAACACTTCCATGCTTTCCAGTCCTGAAATTTTAAACACCCATGCAAAGAATTAATCAGCAATCCACAATTTGCCTTTATAGTTATGTGATCTTCTTTGCACAACAGACTTTCCCCTTCACAAGCAGCTTCCTTCAATTCACTTGTTCACTGAAGGGCTAGGAAGGGAATCTTTCTGTCTTTTGTTTCAATTACCAGCTGAATTAGCAATTTAAATAAACTCTTCCACCACTTTCATATTTAAAATGAATTAAAGGCAAGACAGAAGGCCAGATTCTATTATTCTCAGGATTTTCTCCAAGTAAGGACACGAGCCAAGAGACAAGACACTTTTTTTCCCCCTCTCTATAAAGACACTTTTCCTTGAGAAATATGTGGAATGAGTTATTCATTTTCCTGCCAAACAGGGAAGATAAGTACATAGATGTTGCTGCATTGTGTTTGCCAGATCAGCTGGACATTTAATGAAGAGGAGTCAGGGCCTGATCCATCTCTCCCTGAGATGTCTGTACGGCTCACTTTCCATCAGCTCCACTGAGGGTTGGACCTAGTCCCATTTGTATGTTTGCAGGCACAAGATCAATTTTCATTTCCTGACCTGAATGTATTTCCATTGAGAACATTACTACAGCACAGAGAGAGGAGCAACTTATCAGAAGATTACAAGTGTCCAACACCTTTTTTTTTAGTGAACATTCTGCAGATACAGTAACTTTAGCTTCCTCATTATTCTATCCACATCCTGGCTGTTGTAGGGTATTAAACAGTGAATTAAAGCCTAACTTCACCTTCTTCATTAAATATTTCTAACCATATCTTCCCTGTTGTAGTGTATCTACACCCTGACTGTTGCAGTGTATTAAGCTGTGAATTAAAGCCTAACTTTGCCTTCTTCATTAAATATTTCTACCCACATCTTCCCTGTTGCGGTGTATTAAACAGTGTATTAAAGCCTAGCTTCACCTTCTTCATTAAATAGTTCTATCCCTATCTTCCCTGTTGTAGTGTATCCACATCTTCCCTGTTGTGGTGTATTTAACAGTGAATTAAAGCCTAACTTTACCTTCATTAAATATTTCTATCCACATCCTGACTGCTGTAGTGTATTAAAGCCTAACTTTACCTTCATTAAATATTACTATCCACATCTTCCCTGCTGTAGTATATTAAAGCCTAACTTTGCATTCCTTATGAACTATTTTTCCCCACGTCTTCCCTGTTGTAGTGTATTAAACAGTGTATTAAAGCCTGACTTTCCCTTCTTCATTAAATATTTCTATCCACATCTTCCCTGTTGTAGTGTATCCTAGGGTGCTGAGAGAGCTGGCAGGTGAGCTGGCCAAGCCGCTCTCCATCATTTTCCTCCAGTCCTGGCTGACCGGTGAGGTCCCAGATGACTGGAAACTGGCCAGTGTGGTCCCCATCCACAAGAAGGGACGGATGGAGGAACCCGGAAACTACAGGCCAGTCAGCCTGACCTCAGTGCCAGGGAAAGTGATGGAGCAGATTATCCTGGCGGCAATAACTGCGCACCTGCAGGATGGCCAAGGGCTCAGGTCCAGCCAGCATGGATTCAGGAAGGGCAGGTCCTGCCTCTCCAACCTGATCTCCTTCTATGATCAGGTGACCTGCCTGGTGGATGTGGAGAGGCCTGTGGATGTGGTCTACCTGGACTTCAGCAAGGCCTTTGACACCGTCCCCCACAGCAAACTGCTGGCTAAGCTGTCAGCTCGTGGCTTGGGCAGCAACAATCTGCGCTGGGTTGGGCACTGGCTGGAGGGCAGAGCCCAGAGAGTGATGGTCAATGGTGCCACCTCCACCTGGAGGCCAGTCACCAGTGGCGTCCCCAGGGATCAGTGCTGGGCCCCATCCTCTTCAATGTCTTCACTGATGATCTGGATGAGGGGATTGAGACAGTCATCAGCAAATTTGCAGATGACACCAAGTCGGGAGCAGATGTTGGTCAGTTTTCAACATCTTTATTGATGATCTGGATGAGGGCATTGAGTCCATCATCAGTAAATTTGCAGATGACACCAAGCTGGGGGCAGGAGTTGATCTGCTGGAGGGCAGAGAGGCTTTGCAGAGGGACCTCGACAGGCTGGACAGATGGGCAGAGTCCAATGGCATGAGATTTAACACATCCAAGTGCCGGATTCTGCACATTGGCCACAACAACCCCAGGCAGTGCTACAGGCTGGGGTCAGAGTGGCTGGAGAGCGGCCAGGCAGAGAGGGACCTGGGGGTGCTGGTTGATGGGAAGCTGAACATGAGCCAGCAGTGTGCCCAGGCAGCCAAGAGGGCCAACCGCATCCTGGCCTGCATTAGGAATAGTGTGGCCAGCAGGAGCAGGGAGGTCATTGTGCCCCTGTACTCTGCTTTGGTTAGGCCGCACCTTGATCAATCTGTTTTTATAGTGCACACTGCTTCTACATTTTTTTGCTGAACCCAGGAAATTGTAATTTTGTTATTCAAACCCACAATTCTGGTATCTCATTATAAGATGGCAGGAAGGCAAACAAAAACAAAAACAAAACAAAAAAAAAAAGTTAGAAGGTGGAAGGGCCCTGCAGAGGGACCTCGACCAGCTGGACAGATGGGCAGAGTCCAACGGGATGGCATTCAACAAGTCCAAGTGCCGGGTGCTGCACTTTGGCCACAGCAACCCCAGGCAGAGCTACAGGCTGGGGTCAGAGTGGCTGGAAAGCTGCCAAACAGAGAGGGACCGGGGGGTGCTGATTGACAGCTGGATGAACATGAGCCAGCAGTGTGCCCAGGTGGCCAAGAAGGCCAACGGCATCCTGGCCTGCATCAGGAATGGTGTGGCCAGCAGGAGCAGGGAGGTCATTGTGCCCCTGTACTCTGCCTTGGTTAGGCCACACCTTGAGTCCTGTGTCCAGTTCTGGGCCCCTCAGTTTAAGAAGGACATCAAGACACTTGAACGTGTCCAGAGAAGGGCAACGAGGTGAGAGGCCTTGAGCTCAAGCCCTGTGAGGAGAGGCTGAGGGAACTGGGGTTGTTTAGTCTGGAGAAGAGGAGGCTCAGGGGAGACCTCATTGCTCTCTACAACTACCTGAAAGGTGGTTGTAGTCAGGAAGGGGTTGGCCTCTTCTCCCTAGCAACCAGCACCAGAACAAGGGGACACAGTCTTAAGCTACAACAGGGGAAGTTTGGCTCGAGGTGAGGAGAAAGTTCTTCATTGAGAGAGTGATTCGTCATTGGAATGTGCTGCCCAGGGAGGTGGTGGAGTCGCCATCCCTGGAGGTATACAAGAGGGGATTGGATGTGGCACTTGGTGCCATGGTCTAATTGTGGGGTCTGTGGTGACAGGTTGGACTTGATGATCTTTGAGGTCTCTTCCAACCTTAGCAATACTGTGCTACTGTGGTACTGTATCCACATCCTGACTGTTGGAGTGTATTAAACATAGAATTAAAGCCTAACTTTACCTTCATTAAATATTTCTATGACATCTTCCTTGTTGGAGTGTATTAAAGCCTAATTTACCTTCTATATTAAATATTTCTATCCACATCTTCCCTGTTGTAGTGTATTTAAGAGTGAATTAAAGCCTAACATTACCTTCCTCTTTTAATATTTCTATCCACATCTTCCCTCTTGTAGTGTATCCACATCCTGACTGTTGCAGTGCATTAAACAATGAATTAAAGCCTAGCTTCACCTTCTTCCTTAAATATTTCTATCCACATCCTGACTGTTGCAGTGCATTAAACAGGAACAACAACAAATTATATTAATTGCTTTGATGCACAAGAATAAATAAATCTGCTATATTTTCATGAAGGTATTGTCAGACATATGCAGACATAAGCTTGCATCTCTGTTGCAAGAACAAAGAAACCTTTTAGTAGACATGAATCGAGAAGCTCCACATCACAGAATCACAGTATCACAGTATCACCAAGGTTGGATGAGACCTCAAAGATCATGAAGTCTAACCTGTCACCACAGACTAATCAGTCAGGTTTGGAAGGGACCACAAGGATCAGCTAGTTCCAACCCCCCTGCCATGGGCAGGGACACCCCACACTAGATCAGGCTGGCCAGGGCCTCATCCAGCCTGGGCTTAAACACCTCCAGGGATGGGGCCCCAACCACCTCCCTGGACAATCCATTCCAGGGCTTCACCACTCTCATGGGGAAGAACTTCCTCCTCATGTCCAGACTGAATCTCCCCACCTCCAGCTTCATTCCATTCCCCCTAGTCTTATCACTACCTGATAGCCTGAGAAGTCCCTCCCCAGATGTCCTGTAGCCCCCTTCAGATACTGGAAGGCCACAATAAGGTCTCCTTGGAGCCTTCTCCTCTCCAAACTGAACAGCCCCAACTCCTTAAGTCTGTTCTCACAGGAGGGGTGCTCCAGCCCTCTGATCATCCTCATGGCCCTTCTCTGGACACCTTCCAGTACCTCCAGATCCCTCTTGTAATAGGGGCTCCTGGACGCAGTACTCCAGGTGGGGTCTCACCAGGGCTGAGTAGAGGGGGAGAATCACCTCCCTTGCCCTGCTGGCCACACTTCTCCTGATGCAGCCCAGGACCTGATTGGCTTTCCGGGCTGCAAGTGCACATTGAGAGCTCCTGTTGAGCTTCTCGTCCACCATGGCAAGCTTTTATTTATGTGGCCACAAAGACTCAAGCAGTGCTGCAGATTCTAAACCATAACATTGTAGGTTGCCAGAGCAAATCCCTTATAATTTGTCTCTTCTTTTTTTTAATGAATGCCATATTTCATCATCATCATATTTCATCTCTTTATGCAGCTGCTAACTACCTGAGGCATTTCATGTAAATGTTTCAGCTCCTTTAGCTTTCAATGAACAATAGGACCTTAGGGTGCTATTTTAAGGGTAAGTTCACACCAGTCTTTGGTTGGTTGGTTGGTTGGTTGGTTGTTTGGTTGGTTGGTTGGTTGGTTGGGGTTTTTTAAGTCCTCTAAGTCCTCACAGTTTCTTCCTCAAGCTCAAAACAGCCACTAAAATATTTATTAAAACAACCTGAACCACACAGGGTGGGGTGGGCTTGAATTTTGTTCTTTCCTTATTGCAGCAGGACACAAATGCCTTAAGTAGTATTTGTATGAATGCTATATTCTACAGCACAAATCCCACTGGGCAAGTAATGCAGGAGATTTGTAGTACTTTCTTTTTGCCAGTCTCATCAAGCTGATTTGGAATTTGTTGCCTGGGTAGAGTGACTCATATGTTTATCTGCCCTGACAGGTGCTGGGCATCTTCCACACTCATTAATGTTAATGACTTCAACAGTGAACCAGGAAGACTGCATGCTGAAGTGGCTTTCCTCTTAGCAGGTATTCCCAAGTCACCGTTTAAGACAACACGTAAGTGGTGTCGATTTTCTTCTGCAATCACAGAGCCAGTTCACAACCAAACTCCTGCATTGCAAACATGACACAGAATCACAGAATTTCAGGGGTTGGAAGGGGCCTTAAAGATCATCCAGTCCAACCCCCTGCCAGAGCAGGATCACCTAGAGCAGATCACACAGGAACTCATCCAGGCAGGTCTTGAATATCTCCAGAGAGGGAGACTCCACAGCCCCCTGGGCAGCCTGTTCCAGTGTTCTGTCACCCTCACAGGGAAATTTTTTCCTCATATTTGCATGAAACTTCCTTTGCCTCACCTTCCATCCATTGCCCCTTGTGCTGTCACTGGGCACCACCAAACAGAGCCTGGCTCCATCTTCTAGGCACTCACACTTTACATCTTTATGAACATGAATAAGGTCACCTCTCAGTCTCCTCTTCTCCCAGCTAAAGAGCCCTCAGCTTCCTCAATCTCTCCTCATACAGAAGATGTTCCACTCCCTTAATCATCCTCATGGCTCTGTGCTGGACTCTTTCAAGCACTTCACTGTCTTTCTCGAACTGAGGGGCCCAGAACTGGACACAATATTCCAGACGCAGCCTCACCCTCTTCACAGGGAGTCCTTGCTGGAGTAAGGCATGGAAAAAAAAAATCACAAAACCAAAAAACAAACCAACAACTCCCCCAAACCTTTGTACTGTACACAGAGCTTTCCACATGAAAGCTCATTTTCTTGCCATAAAACCAGTCACATCCTCACCGGAACAGAGGAATTACCATGCTGGACAGAAGCCAGCAGTTTATAGAGATGTAGGCCTTTAAGTAAGCTCTGAATCAGTACTCTCACAATAGCCACAGCTTTGGCATCATTTCTCTCCCAACAAGCCACAGCTGCTGAAATGGAGACTTCTGACTTCGTGTTAGATAAGTAATGAGAAGTGTCAGGCAGTAGTGCCAGAGCCTGTCCTTTGATATCGGCTCAGCACACCACAGTTGCTGACCAGCCTCACCCGAAAGATATGCCTTTAAATGACACTAGTGAACTAAAAATGTTCAGGCTAGAACTTCAAGAGACTTATGTCATGACATCAGACTATCAACCAAGACATGATGAGGCAGAGACCTCACAGGCATCTGTGCATTCAAACAAAACCAAGAAATTAGGAGTGAACCTTTAGCTGCAGAGAGACCTCTGATGTCTGTCCAAACACTAGATCTGCACAATTAATATGACAAAGTCCTGTACCCTGGCTTCCACCCAACAAGGCAGAAGCACTGAGCCAGAGACCTTACAAAAACCTGTGGCTCAGTCTTAACCTGCCATGCCAAAGCTCCTCAGATAATGGTCTTGCAAAGTGTATGACATTTGAAAGCAGGAAAAAGATTAAAAGCTCTACAAATTAGGCAGAAAAATTACTACAGTCTTAAGTGTTCATCACATTTAATGTCTAACATTTCAGCTTCTTGGGACAGCAACGTGCCCTTGTGGCCAAGAAGGCCAATGGGATCCTGGGGTGCATTAAGAAGAGTGTGTCCAGCAGATCCAGGAAGGTTCCTCCCCCTCTACTCTCCGCTGGTAAGGCCCCACCTGGAATACTGCACCTAGTTCTGGGCTCTCCAGTTCAGGAGGGTCAGGGTTCTGCTGGAGAGACTCCAACAGAGGGCTACAAGGATTATGAAGGGACTGGAGCACTGCCTGGTGAGGAAAGGCTGAGGGCCCTGGGGCTGTTTAGTCTGAAGAAGAGAAGACTGAGAGGGGATCTAATCAATGTCTATAAATATCTGAGGGCTGGGGGTCAGGAAGGAAGGGACAGCCTCTGCTCACTTGTGCCCTGGGATAGGACAAGGGGCAATGGATGGAAACTACAGCACAGGAAGTTCCACCTCAACATGAGGAAGAAGTTCTTTACCGAACAGGGTCCCAGAGAAGTTGTGGACTCTCATTCTCTGGAGACTTTCGAACTCTGACTGGATGCATTGCTGTGTAACCTGAGCTAGATTGTATGGTCCTGCTCTGGCAGGGGGTTGGACTCGATGATCTCTTTGGGTCCCTTCCAACTCCTACCATCCTGTGATCTTCCAAATCAAAATGCAAAGGTGCATTTCCACACTTACATTTAATGTAACAGCTCAGTTGAAGTATTGACCTGCTCTGCAGCAGGTCTCAAACGTTTCTTGCCCTTCTACAATCCTGTGACCCTGAGACAGAAACCACTGAGCAAAGCGGCTTCCAAACCCAGACTAATGTGCTGTGTGTTGGAAAGAATTCAAGGGAAATCAAAAAGTGATTGCAACAAAACCAATGAGTAAAATGTTTACTGATGGAAAACTGCTCAGAGCTGAGCAATAGATTTCAGTGATTTGGGTAGAGATGGTAGTCAGTGAACTGCAGAAGGAATGGATTGAATAGGAATTTGCCTTAAACAGCCCACATGGAATGGAATGGAATGGAGTGGAATGGAGTGGGATAGGATAGGATAGGATAGGATAGGATAGGATAGGATAGGATAGGATAGGATAGGATAGGATAATAATAATACAATACACCAGGTTGGAAGAGACCTTCAAGATCATCGCATCCAACCCATCAACCAATCCAACCCACACAACAACTAAACCATGGCACCAAACACCCCATCAAGTCTCCTCCTGAACACCTCCAATGACGGTGACTCCACCACCTCCACGGGTAGCCAATTCCAATGGGCATTAAGTCCATCATCAGTAAATTTGCAGATGACACCAAGCTGGGGGCAGGAGTTGATCTGCTGGAGGGCAGAGAGGCTTTGCAGAGGGACCTCGACAGGCTGGACAGATGGGCAGAGTCCAATGGCATGATATTTAACACATCCAAGTGCCAGGTTCTGCACATTGGCCACAACAACCCCAGGCAGCGCTACAGGCTGGGGTCAGAGTGGCTGGAGAGTGGCCAGGCAGAGAGGGACCTGGGGGTGCTGGTTGATGGGAAGCTGAACATGAGCCAGCAGTGTGCCCAGGCAGCCAAGAGGGCCAACCGCATCCTGGCCTGCATTAGGAATAGTATGGCCAGCAGGAGCAGGGAGGTCATTGTGCCCCTGTACTCTGCTTTGGTTAGGCCACACCTTGAGTCCTGTGTCCAGTTCTGGGCCCCTCAGTTTAAGAAGGACATTGAGACACTTGAACGTGTCCAGAGAAGGGCAACGAGGCTGGTGAGAGGCCTTGAGCACAAGCCCTGTGAGGAGAGGCTGAGGGAGCTGGGGCTGTTTAGCCTGGAGAAGAGGAGGCTCAGGGGCGACCTCATTGCTCTCTACAACTACCTGAAGGGTGGTTGTAGCCAGGAGGGGGTTGGCCTCTTCTCCCTAGCAACCAGCACCAGAACAAGGGGACACAGTCTCAAGCTGCACCAGGGGAAGTTTAGGCTCAAGGTGAGGAGAAAGTTCTTCACTGAGAGAGTGATTCGTCATTGGAATGGGCTGCCCGGGAGGTGGTTGAGTCTCCGTCCCTGGAGGCGTTCAGGAGGGGACTGGATGTGGCACTTGGTGCCATGGTCTGATTGTGAGGCTGTGGTTACAGGTTGGACTCGATGATCTCAAGGTCTCTTCCAACCTTGGTAATTCAATTCAATTCAATTCAATTCTATTCTATTCTATTCTATTCTATTCTATTCTATTCTATTCTATTCTATTCTATTCTAATCACTCTCTCTGTATAGAACTTCCTCCTAACATCCAGCCTAAACCTCCCCTGGCACAGCCTGACACTGTGTCTTCTTGTTCTAGTACTGGCTGCCTGGGAAAAGAGACCAACCTCTGCCTGTCCACAACCTCCCTTCAGGTAGCTGTAGAGAGCAATAAGGTCACCCCTCAGTCTCGTCTTCTCCAGGCTAAGCAACCCCAGCTCCCTCAGCCTCTCCTCACAGGGCTGTGCTACAGACCCCTCCCCAGCTTTGTTGCCCTTCTCTGGACACATTCAAGAGTCTCAATGTCCTTCTTAAAATGAGGGGCCCAGAACTGGACACAAGACTCAAGGTGTGGCCTAACCAGTGCTGAGTACAGGGGGACAATGACTTCCCTGCTCCTGCTGGCCATACTGTTCCTGATGCAGGCCAGGATGCCATTGGCCTTCTTGGCCACCTGGGCACACTGCTGGCTCTTGTTCAGCCTACTATCAACAAGTCCCCCCAGGTCCCTCTCTGCCTGGCTGCTCTCCATCCACTCTGACCCCAGCCTGTAGCACTGCATGGGGTTGTTGTGGCCAGTGTGTAGAACCCGGCACTTGGATGTGTTGCATCTCCTGCCCTTGGACTCTGCCCATCTTTAATGAAGTTTAGAAAAGAGATGGGATGGCTTTGGGAAAATTTTCATCAAAATCCTCAAATAATTAAATATTTTTTTCCCTACAGTGTCTTCAGAATGAAATATTACTAAAAAACAGGAGTTTTGCAGTTCAAAATGCCTTCATCAATTTCCAAAACAGGATTTGGCCTCCTGAGAGGATATTGGAGGAACTCTGCATACAAATGCTCCAAAAACCTGAAGGAAGTATTTTATAAATATTTTTTTTTTCATCCACATTCACACAAAAAAGAAAACAACCCCAAAATAACCAAACCAAACCAACCAAGCAAGCAAAAAACCCCACCCAAGCAAAGAACAACAAAACCCCAACCAAAACAACTAATTGAAGTAAAGATATTCGAATCATAGAATCATAGAGTCAGTCAGGGTTGGAAGGGACCACAAGGATCAACTAGTTCCAACCCCTGCCATGGGCAGGGACACCCCACACTAGATCAGGCTGGCCAGAGCCTCATCCAGCCTGCTCTTAAACACCTCCAGGGATGGGGCCCCAACCACCTCCCTGGACGACCCATTCCAGGGCTTCACCACTCTCATGGGGAAGAGCTTCCTCCTCATGTCCAGACTGAATCTCCCCACCTCCAGCTTCATTCCATTCCCCCTAGTCCTATCACTACCTGATAGCCTGAGAAGTCCCTCCCCAGCCTTCCTGTAGGCCCCCTTCAGATACTGGAAGGCCACAATAAGGTCTCCTTGGAGCCTTCTCCTCTCCAGACTGAACAGCCCCAACTCCTTCAGTCTGTCCTCATAGGAGAGGTGCTCCAGCCCTCTGATCATCCTCGTGGCCCTATATATTCCAGGATTTCATTTCCTTTCTTGATGTCTGAAAGTAGTTTTCCCCATTTTTATAATGATGACTCTTTACATTGTTCCTGAGTTTCAGTTTATGCTGTCAGAATGTTTCATTCCTGGCTTTTTTTCCCCCTTAAGTTAATTTCATATTTCACGATGCTGTGACTTCTCTGTCTCATTGAAGCAAGACAATCATCTAACATTGCCATGTAGCTACAAAAGTCTCATATTCTACAGCCCCAATCTCTGATTTGTTTCCAGATTTCACTTACTTTAAGTCAGAACAAGCTGAAGAGCAGCAGCTGCTTTATCCATCTTCTGCAGCCTTTGATCCTCTAGTTGGAAGGCCTAAGGAACTCTTTAATCTTTAAGTGAAGACCTCCCCATACTGCCATGTGAGAGCCTTTGCTCATATTGGGCACAATCCAAGGCCTATTAACACAAGTGAGAATATTTCCCTTATCTTCTGTGGAGTTTGGGTGGATTTAACAGGTGGAAAGCAGTCTCACTGAGATGAAAGATTCACTGGAAACACTTCACAGTCATGAGAGTGATCAACAGAAGAAAGGGGTAGTTAAGATCCTCCAAAAGCTTGCCAGGCAAAGTGTGTTGGACCAAACCTGGAAACTGGGGTACTCCCTCCACTTCAGTGTTGAAACAAAGTAAACTGTTTCCTTCTACCCAGAAACTAGACATGGTTTTGGAATGCTTCAGCTTTGCTGCTGCATGTGGCATGCAGGCAGCGAGCAATGGTTGACCAAGCGTAACCGGCAAAGCCTACAGGCACTTACAGGTGCTTATAAGATACAATCCTAGAATCATAGAATCAACCAGGTTGGAAAAGACCTTTGAGATCAAGTCCAACCTATTACCTAATACCTAACACCTCATAACAACTAAATCATCACAGTATCACAGTATCACCAAGGCTGGAAGAGACCTCGAAGATCATCAAGTCCAACCTGTCACCACAGACCTCATGACTAGACACTGGCACCAAGTGCCACGTCCAATCCCCTCTTGAACACCTCCAGGGATGGTGACTCCACCACCTCCATGGGCAGCACATTCCAATGGCCAATTACTCTCTCTGTGAAGAACTTTCTCCTCACCTCCAGCCTAAACTTCCCCTGGTACAGCTTGAGACTGTGTCCTCTTGTTCTATTGCTGGTTGCCTGGCTACAAACTCCCTTCAGGTAGTTGAAGACAGCAAGAAGGTCTCCCTAAGCCTCCTCTTCTCCAGGCTAAGCAACCCCAGCTCCTTCAGCCTCTCCTCATAGGGCTGTGCTCCAAACCCCTCCCCAGCTTTGTTGCCCTTCTCTGGACACCTTCCAGCATCTCAACATCTTTCCTAATCTGAGGGGCCCAGAACTGGACACAGGACTCAAGGTGTGGCCTAACCAGTGCTGAGCACAGGGCAGAATGACTTCCCTGCTCCTGCTGGCCACACTGTTCCTGATGCAGGCCAGGATGCCATTGGCCTTCTTGGCCACCTGGGCACACTGCTGGCTCATATTTAGCCTACTATCAACCAGTACCCCCAGGTCCCTTTCTGCCTGGCTGCTCTCTAGGCACTCTGCCCCCAGCCTGTAGCACTGCATGGGGTTGCTGTGGCAAATGTGTAGAACCCGGCACTTAGATGTGTTAAATCTCAATGTTACCTCTGCAAATGATATCACTACAGTAAAAGAGGTTTACTGACCACAAAGTACTAAAATTCTAGGTCATTGCTCTAAGAATTCCCAGGGTGATTATATTGCTAATCATTCATCACTCTATGGATTAGATCCTGAAGCATCTGTCAAACATCTTCCCATGGAAACTTCTCTGATTGGCAGAGGTAGCCAAGGGATGATCTCAAAGACTTTCACTGCCACTGCAGGGCTGTATACCACCAAACCCCTAGCAAACATCTTACCAGGCCATTAAGTGCACCAAAAAAAACCCACAACAAAACAAAAGCCTTTTCCAAAGTATCCATCAGAGAGACACAAAAAGCCAAAAGGATAATCACAATGCAATAAAACACAATCCAATATAAGTGAAAAGATTGGGGGGGTTTATCTTACTTCATTTGAATTTTCTGCTGTCATGTTTTTATTCTTCAGCTTTTTCTGCAGGAGTTTGGTTTCATACTCTGGTCTGGGATGCTCCTGGGAGGAAAAAAGAGAAGAAAATCATTTCTGGTCACTTATTTGTGATCTAAGCCACCAAAATTATTCACTCTTAAGGCATCTTTCATACTAGGGAGATCCCTACCTAGAAGTATGGGATACAGAATCACACAGAATCACCAAGGTTGGAAGAGACCTCAAAGATCATCAAGTCCAACCTGTCACCACAGACCTCATGACTAAACCATGGCACCAAGTGCCATGTCCAATCCCCTCTTGAATACCTCCAGGGATGGTGATTCCATCACCTCATACATTACATTCAGGAGGAGACTTGATAGGGTGCTTGGTTGCATGATTTAGCTGATTAGGTGGTGTTGGATGATAGGTTGGACATGATGATCTTGAAGATCTCGTCCAACCTGGTTTATTCTACTCTATTCTATTATGGCACCACATCCAGCTGGCGGCCTGTCACTAGTGGTGTGCCCCAGGGATCAGTACTGGGCCCCATGCTCTTCAACATCTTTATTGATGATCTGGATGAGGGCATTGAGTCCATCATCAGTAAATTTGCAGATGACACCAAGCTGGGGGCAGCAGTTGATTTGCTGGAGGGCAGAGAGGCTTTGCAGAGGGACCTCGACAGGCTGGACAGATGGGCAGAGTCCAATGGCATGAGATTTAACACATCCAAGTGCCGGGTTCTGCACATTGGCCACAGCAACCCCAGGCAGTGCTACAGGCTGGGGTCAGAGTGGCTGGAGAGTGGCCAGGCAGAGAGGGACCTGGGGGTGCTGGTTGATTGTAGGCTGAACATGAGCCTGCAGTGTGCCCAGGCAGCCAGGAAGGCCAGTGGCATCCTGTCCTGAATCAGGAACAGTGTGGCCAGCAGGAGCAGGGAGGTCGTTGTGCCCCTGTACACTGCACTGGTTAGGCCACACCTTGAGTCCTGTGTCCAGTTCTGGGCCCCTCAGTTTAGGAAGGATGTTGACTTGCTGGAACGTGTCCAGAGAAGGGCAACAAAGCTGGTGAGGGGTTTGGAACACAAGCCCTATGAGGAAAGGCTGAGGGAGCTGGGGTTGCTTAGCCTGGAGAAGAGGAGACTGAGGGGTGACCTTATTGCTCTCTACAACTACCTGAAGGGAGGTTGTAGCCAGGCAGAGGTTGGCCTCTTCTCCCAGGCTGCCAGCACCAGAACAAGAGGACACAGTCTCAGGCTGCACCAGGGCAGGTTTAGGCTGGATGTTAGGAAGAAGTTCTACACGGAGAGAGTGATTGCCCATTGGAATCGGCTACCCGTGGAGGTGGTGGAGTCACCTTCACAGGAGGTGTTCAGGAGAAGACTTGATGGGGTGCTTGGCTGTATGGTCTAGTTGTTTAGGTGGGTTGGATTGTTTGATGGGTTGGACGCGATGATCTTGAAGGTCTCTTCCAACCTGGTGTATTGTATTGTATTGTATTGTATTGTATTGTATTGTATTGTATTATGGGATGCAGAGGAAGATCTTTTTGGGATTGCTTAGGGGAGGAAGCAAAAGTGGGAAAGGGAGGGATCTAGGCCAGGGAAGAAAAACTTGGGGAAAATAGGGGGATAAGATGGCCCAGTCCCATGTAAATAGTTAATAATTTGCTGGTCTGTATGGGGATTTGACCAGAAGCAACTGGAGCTAGTGCAGGTCTCAGACTGAGTGTGAAAGCACTAGTGGAGATCAAGCTGGAGTAGCTGGCAAGTAGGTGAAGTACCTGGGAGCCAGGAAGGTGTGAGTCTCTGTGGCAGAAATCATGCTGGTGTACAGAATCATAGATTCACAGAATATTAGAATCACTCAGGCTGGAAAAGACCTTCAAGATCACTGAGGTTATGTATGCACACATGTGGTGCACATGGGTGCTCTGTGTATGAATGCCATAGAGTCACAGAATCACAGAATGGTTTGGGTTAGAAGGGGCCTCCAAAGGTCATCCAGTCCAACCCCCTATGCAGTAAGCAGGGACATCTTCAGCTAGAGCAGGTTGCCCAGAGCCCTGTCGATCCTCACCTTGAAGATCTCCAGGGATGGGCCCTCAACCCCCTCCCTGGGCAACCTGTTGCAGTGTTCCACCAGCCTCATGCTAAAGAACTTGTTCCTCACACCCAATCTAAATCTGCTCTTCTCTGGTTTGAAGCCATTGCCCCTCATCCTGTCACTGCAGGTCTTTGCAAACAGTCCTTCTGCAGCCTTCTTGAAGCCCCCTTCAGCTACTGGCAGGCTGCTCTTAGGTCTGCCTTGAGCCTTCTCTTCTCCAGGCTAAACAACCCCAGCTCCCTCAGCCTCTCATAGGGCTGTGCTCAAGGCCTCTCCCCAGCCTTGTTGCCCTTTTTGCTGTCCAAGCCACGAGCTGACACCTTAGCCAGCCAGTTCACCCATGCTCCCCTCGTACTCCTGACTGAACAGACCACAGCACCTTTTGGCATGGTCGATTCTGTATATTCTCTTTATAACTGTATTGCATGAAACATTTATTTACAATGCAGATTTAGAGGCACTTGATGCTGATCATGTATCAATTCATATGAAGGAACAGTTCCACTCTCTGGTTAAAGAGAGGGAGATGCAGAATCAGTTCTGTGTGTGAAAATGGGGAAAAACCCTACACTTAGGACAATAAGCTAGAACTATTTGTGATGACTTGAAGAGGGCCAGATTTCCATGTAAGGATAGATGTGAATCCCACAGTGCTGGAGGCTTGCCAGTACAGCTGCCAGACACTTATTGAAAACCATGTAAGCCAAGGTGCTTTGAGGCCAAATGAGTGCTCAGAGTAGAAAATGATAATTCCCACCCTGAAAACAAAGAGCCAAGGCATGGTTATTATTCTTTTTTTTTGACTCAGATAAAACTCATGTTGCCATCAGGGGGACTTTCGTTGTAGATTGCCCTCCAGGGTTTGCCCCAAACACCCACTGCACAGTGTAAATTAAGGCTGTGGAGGTAATGATCCAGTTTGATAAGAATATATAACACCAACCAGCCTTTCCTTAATATCTCTCTGATTTAGGAAGACAGTGAAAACACAATTTTCCAAAGCATGCTTGACAAACTCTGCTGAGAAAAAATAGAGCCTCTCTTAGAAACTATCCCAGACTAACAGGGAAGGGAAGGGAAGGGAAGGGAAGGGAAGGGAAGGAAGGGAAGGGAAGGGAAGGGAAGGGAAGGAAGGGAAGGGAAGGGAAGGGAAGGGAAGGGAAGGGAAGGGAAGGAAGGGAAGGGAAGGGAAGGAAGGGAAGGAAGGGAAGGGAAGGGAAGGGAAGGGAAGGGAAGGGAAGGGAAGGGAAGGGAAGGGAAGGGAAGGGAAGGGAAGGGAAGGGAAGGAAGGGAAGGGAAGGGAAGGGAAGGGAAGGGGGAAGGGAAGGGAAGGGAAGGGAAGGGAAGGGAAGGAAGGAAGGGAAGGGAAGGGAAGGGAAGGGAAGGGAAGGGAAGGGAAGGGAAGGGAAGGAAGGGAAGGGTCCATCCTACTGTTTATTTTTCACAATATAGGGAAAGTCAGAGAAACTCTGGGAACTGATGAGCACCCTTATCCTAGTGTGCTAACCACAAGCAAAGCAGTGCACACTGGTGGTAAGCCAGGTATCCACAAATGAGGATTGGAACAATCCATCTGCTGCCCTAAGTCAAGATGGAAACTTGGAATGGATGGACAGAGCACCTGCTGTCACTTGCAAGAGGATTAATTATTCCAAATCAAGGACTAAAATCTTCTGTATCTTATGATGATGACACAGTGGATAGAGAAGGGAGAAGTAGAAGGATGATATTATCATTCCCATCAGTGATCTCTTTAGAAGCACAGGAAAACTACTTTTATATCTCAGCACATCACTGATAGATGTCCACATCCTTTTCAGTCCAGATTTCTTGCACATGAGCATACATAAAAGTAAAATCAAAGCCTGAGTAAGTCATTTAACACTGTTACAAGTTTAGGGATGTTAAAATACACAAGCAACAGCACAAGTACACAGGGACTCAGCTACCAAAGGTATTCTGAAGCAACAAAAAGGTATGCCATGGAAATACAGAACCATAGAATCCTAGAATGGCTTAGGTTGGAAAGGACCACAGAGATCATCTAGCCCAGTCTCCCTGCCATGGGTAGGGACACCTCTCAACTAGACTCAGCTGCTCAAGGCCTCATCCAACTTGATCTTCAACACCCCCAGGGTGGAGGCAGCCACAACCTCCATGGGCAACCTATTGGTCTCACCACCCTCATACTGAAGAACTTCTTCCTAAGCTCCAGCCTAACCCTGCTCTCCCTTCAAATCATTCCCCTTGTCCTGTCTCTAGACACCCTGATGAAAAGTCCCTCTGCAGCCTTCCTGTTGGACCCCTTCAGGTATTAGAAGGCAGCTCTAAGGTCCCCCTAGAGTCTTCTCTTCTCCAGGTTGAACAACCCCAGCTCCCTCAGCCTGTCCTCATAGCAGAGGTGCTCCAGGCACTGGATCATCTTTGTGGCTCTCTCTGGACTTGATCCAACAGTTCTGTGTCCTTCTCATGCCGGGGACACCAGAACTGGAGGCAGGATTGGAGGTGTGGTCTCAGCAGAGCAGAGTCAAGAGACAGAATGCCCTCTACTGCCCTGCTGGCCACACTCCTCTGGCTGAAGCCCAGCACACATCTCCCTGCTGGGCTGCATGAGAACACTGCTAGCTCATGGAGAGCTTCTCATCAACCAATGCTCCCATGTCTCTTTCTTCAGAGCTGCCCTCAACCAGCTCTGCACCCAGACAGGATTTGTGCTAGACAGATACAATGCCTTGGTTTGCCCTCTTTGAGCAAGAACAGTAGTAGTGCTTCAGAGGATTAACAGCAAAGCTAAATTTTTAAAGATGGCCTCAGGTTCTCAAGTGCCCTTAAGCTAGGACCTGACAACCAAATGCTGCCAGTGTAACGTTGCATCCTTGGGTAGTGGCAGCAGGATATAACACCGTTCATTTCTGTTCAATATTCAATTTGATTCTAATCCATTAAAATAGATTGATAAGGGGAATTGTGTGAAACCAGATGTCCTTGAAGCTTGCTAAAAAATTTATTTACTCTACTACCTGGTAAATCATGGCTGGGGCCCAGTTCTGGGCCCCTCAGTTTAGGAAGAACATCAAGACACTTGAACGTGTCCAGAGAAGGGCAACAAGGCTGGTGAGAGGCCTTGAGCACAAGCCCTGTGAGGAGAGGCTGAGGGAGCTGGGGTTGTTTAGCCTGGAGAAGAGGAGGCTCAGGGAGACCTCATTGCTCTCTACAACTACCTGAAGGGAGGTTGTAGCCAGGAAGGGGTTGGTCTCTTCTCTCTAGCAACCAGCACCAGAAGAAGAGGACACAGTCTCAAGCTGCACCAGGGGAAGTTTAGGCTTGAGGTGAGGAGAAAGTTCTTCCCAGAGAGAGTTGTTAGCCATTGGAATGTGCTGCCCAGAGAGGTGGTGGAGTCACCATCCCTGGCGGTGTTCAAGAGGGGATTGGACGTGGCACTTGGTGCCATGGTCTAGTCATGAGGTCTGTGGTGACAGGTTGGACTCAATGATCTTCGAGGTCTCTTCCAACCTTGGTGACACTGTGAACAAAGTGAGCTGCCAAACACAAAGAAGCAAGCCAGGCATGAGGCTGGATGCTAGCCCATTGAAAGGGGGCATCACCCACAGCTTGTCACTTCCCTCTTACCTTATTGGTCTACCTTTGATACAATATTACCTGGACTCTACAAAACTTAAAATGCCTGTGTGTATCACGGGATCATCGTTAGAGGACACAGTCTCAGGCTGTGCCAGGAGGTTTAGACTGGAGGTTAGGAGGAAGTTCTACACAGAGAGAGTGATTACCCATTGGAATGGGCTGCCCAAGGAGGTGGTGGAGTCCCCATCACTGGAGGTGTTCAGGAGGAGACTTGATGGGGTGCTTGGTGCCATGGTTTAGTTGATTAGGTGCGTTGGATTGATTGGTAGGTTGGACACGATGATCTTAAAGGTCTTTTCCAACCTGGTTTATTCTATTCTATTCTATCATAGTGTCATAGAATGACTCAGGTTGGAAGGGACCTTAGAGATCATCTACTCCAATCTCCTCACCATGGGCAGGGTCACCTCTCAGTTAGACTCAACTGCTCAAGGCCTTATCCAACCTGGCCTTCAACACCCCCAGGGAGGAGGTGTCCAAAACCTCCCTGGCCATAGAATCGTAGAATCAACAAGGTTGGAAAAGACCTCAAAGATCATCAAGTCCAACCTGTCACCCAACACCTCATGACTACTAAACCATGGCACCAAGTGCCACATCCGATCCCCTCTTGAGCAGCTCCAGGGATGGTGACTCCACCACCTCCCTGGGCAGTACATTCCCATGGCGAATGACTCTCTCTGGGAAGAACTTTCTCCTCTCCTCCAACCTAAACTTCCCCTGGTGCAGCTTGAGACTGTGTCCTCTTGTGGTGCTGGTTGCCTGGGAGAAGAGACCAACCCCTTCCTGGCTACAACCTCCCTTCAGGTAGTTGTAGACAGCAGCCTATTCCAGAGTGTCACCACCCTTGTACTGAAAAACTTCTTCTTAAGCTCCAGCCTAACCCTGCTCTCCCTCAGCTTCATACCATTTCCCCTTGTCCTGTCTCCAGACACCCTGATGAAAAGTCCCTCTGCAGCCTTCCTCTAGGACCCCTTCAGATACTGGAAGGCAGCTCTAAGGTCCCCCCAGAGTCTAGTCTGAACAAGATTATTGCATTGAGTGAGTTTAGTTGTTTCATAGCAGTACTGAGTAGTGACAGTCGCGGACTGGGACCTTGATTTCAGCTACTCTGTAATACAAGCCTAGAACTCCTTCTCCATAGTCTTAAAGAATGGTTTACCCCCTCTCCTCCCCCATACAGCCCTCCCTGCCCCTGTTCTCTTGTGTTGGCTGTTATCAGTGTGTAACAGTGGGAACACTTGGCTGTGGAGGCACTCTTTAGGGGAGCATGCTTATTTAGACATTTCCCTGTCAATACTGAGTGCTCTTTGGATGGATTGCAAATGTGTAGCTCTCACAAAAAGAAATACCAGAAACAGTGTAAAATCCTTTACATTCTTTCTGAAGGAAATCTGCTTGACAAGTCACAGCATTGTGGTCTCAAGAGAAAACATGCTGCAAATTAGCAAGGCTAGAAACCAACAGTTTCCTCCAACTCATTTTTCCATCGAAACAAGATGAAAATCCTGAGACACTGGGCCCTGAACTTGTCATTGCTCCAAGGCTACATTCCTCATTAAGCACCACAATGATCCCAAGAAATGCAGAAGTTTAAAAGAGGATCACTGGTGCATGGAAGAGGCTAACATTTTGTAGACCTCTTACAGAATCACAGAGTTATTGAGGCTGGAATAGACCTCTGAGATCAAGTCCAGCCTATGACCTAGCACTGCCACATCGAACAGACCGTGGCACTAAGTGCCACATCCAATCTTGCCTTCAACACCTCCAGGGGCAGCAACTCCACCACCTCTCTGGGCAGTCCATTCCAGTGTCTAATTCCCCTTTCCATCAGGAAGTGCTTCCTAACATCCTACCTAAACCTCCCCTGGCACAGCTTCAGGCCATGCCCTCCTGTCTTGTCACAGCCTGGGAGAAGAGCCTGACCCACACCTTACTACATCTTCCTTCAGATACTTGTAGAGTGTGACAAGGTCCCCCCTGAGTCTCCTCTTCTCCAGGCTAAACACCTCCAGCTCCCTCAGCCTCTCCTCATCAGACTTTCCAGTCCCTTTCCCAGTCTGGCTGTTCTCCTCTGGACCTGCTCCAGCACCTCAAGATCTCTCTTGCAGTGAGGAGCCGAGTGCTGCACACAGTGCTCCAGGTGAGGCATCAACAGTGCCCAGTACAGGGCAGAAGTCCATCCCTAGCCCTGCTGGCCACTCTCTTCCTGATCCAAGCCGAGATGACATTAGCCTTCTGTGCCCCCTTGGCATACTGCTGGCTCATGTTAAGCTGGATCTCAACCAGAACTGCCAGGTCCCTCTCTGCCAGACTGGTCAGAGGTAACAGACTGAGTCAAAGTTCAATGCTAAATTAAATCAGCAACAGAGTACTTCAGTTCCATGGATGGAACTACTGCAGATGTCATTAATTTTCCTCTACTTCCCTTGCCAGAGATAGGAAAGTGAATATAATGTAAGAATGTTTCTAGCATGCCAGATCTTGAAGTCTCTATCACTCTCATTTCAATAGGGATGCTTCATAAACAGCCCAATTTTCCTGCCACACAGAAAACACTTTCCCAGGTAATATCATATCAGGGCTGAACCACCTCTGCTGTGAGGATAGGCAGAGGGAGCAGGGGTTGTTCACCCTGGAGAAGAGGAGACTCCAGGGTGACCTGCAAGCTGCCTTCCAATTGCTGAAGGGATCCTACAGGAAGGCTGCAGAGCAACTTTTCATCAGGGTGTGTAGCAGTAGGACAAGGGGAGCGGTTTGAAGCCGTCCAACCCCACTGCCAGAGCAGGACCATAGAATCTAGCCCAGGTCACACAAGAACACACCCAGACAGGGCCTGTAAGTCTCCAAAGAAGGAGACTCCACAACCTTTCTGGGGATCCTCTTTCAGAGCTCTTTGACCCTTACAGTAAAGAACTTCTTCCTCATGTTGAGGTGGAACTTCCTGGGTTGCAGTTTCCATCCATTGCCCCTTGTCCTATCATGGGGCACAAGTGAGCAGAGGCTGTCCCTTCCTTCCTGACACCCAGCCCTCACATATTTATAGACATTAATTAGATCCCTTCTCAGTCTTCTCCCTCTCCAGAGAATCATCTGAAAATGAAAGAATCACCTTGAAAGAACAAAACCATCACTGAGAAATACTATGGTGCACTTTGCTCAAAAGAGGACAGGAGGCTCTCTCTTTATCTCTGGAAACAAAAAGATGAACAGCAAGGGGTTTTCAGCCAGACACTAAGAAAAGCATTTTAGCAGCACAGATAGAGAAGTATTAGAATACATTGCCTTGGGAGGAAGTGAAATCTCCACTACTGGATATATATATAAGAATAAATGAAACAAATATCATTTCATAATGGTTTGAGTTGATCTTATCATGCACAAGGGATGGCCCCTCAAGGTCCATCCCAGCCTTCTTTTTATGATTCCACACTCCTGATTCTTCAGCTTTGTGCTGAGATGTGTCTGGCACTCTTTCACTTGTCATAAACAAAGGATTCTTGCTGATCCCACAGTTCTTGTCCACAAAACCTTTAACACTTCAGATCCCTCCACCGGGAGACCTCACAGATGTAGAGATTCTTCCACAGTGCTTGGCAAATGTTGAGCTTTAAGGTTTGCTATTTGGCACTCCATGTGATGGAGTTCAGCAAAACCTGGTGGGCTCACCAGGTCTGCTGCAGGGGCAGGAGTTTGCTCTCCAGCCTCTCAGTTTGTAGAACTGCTGTTCTCCCACGGAGAATTAGGACATTCTACACAGGATTTCTGTTATGCTGCTGCACAACAACTTCCAAGGTGTGAATACAGAGTACCAGTCACACCATGGCTGGATAGACATGAGAGAAAAAGCTGAAAAGTGAGGCAAAATAAGGGAAGCTGTAGTCACATCAACAGTGAAGGAATACTTGAAGGTCTTCTTTGAGCTAAAGCAGTGCTGAAGGCTGTATTTTGGTATAGTGGTGGGAAAAGGAATACTGGAGTCTGCTGTCTGTTCTCAGGGGTATCTTCTCATTTCATTGAATGATTCTTGGGGGTGATGTGAAGCTCACCCTGAGCCAGTCTTGCAACCCGGAAGTCAAATCATGTCCTGGGCTGCAGCAAGAGGAATGTGGCCAGCAGGGCAAGAGGGGATTCTGCCTCTTGACTCTGCTCTGCTGAGACCCCACCTCTAGTACTGCCTCCAGTTCTGGTGTCCCCAGCATAAAAAGGACACAGAGCTGTTGGAGTGAGTCCAGAGAGGGCAACAAAGATGATCCAAGGGCTGGAACAGCTCTGTTATAAGGATAAGCTTAGGGAGATGGGGTTGTTCAGTCTAGAGAAAAGAAGTCTCTGGGGGGACCTTAGAGCTGCCTTCCATTCCCTGAAGGGATCCTACAGCACCAGAACGAGAGGACACAGTCTCAAGCTGCACCAGGGGAATTTAGGCTCAAGGTTAGGAGAAAGTTCTTCACTGAGAGAGTCATTCATCATTGGAATGAGCTGCCTAGGGAGGTGATGGAGTCACCATCCCTGGAGGTGTTCAAGAGGGGACTGGACATGGCACTTGGTGCCATGGTCTAGTCATGAGGTCTGTGGTGACAGGTTGAACTCCATGATCTTTGAGGTCTCTTCCAACCTTGGTGATACTGTGATACTGTGATACAGGAAGGCTGGAGAGAGACTTTTCATATGGGTGACTAGTGATAGGACAAGAGGGATTGAATTTTAGCTGAGGAAGAGTAGGTTTGACTGTATCTTAGGAAGAAGTTCTTCACTATGAAGGTGGTAAGAAGGGGTTACCCAGAGGGATTGGGAATGTCTCCTCCCTAGGGGTGTGGAAGGCCAGGCTTGATGAAGCCTTGAGCAGATGAGTCTAGTTGAGAGGCATCCCTGCCCATGACAGGGAGGTTGGAGTAGATGATCTCTGAGGTCCCTTCTAGCCTTCAGATATAGACTAATATTACACAGGGAGAGGAAACTTACTTCTTCTTCCTCCAGTCCAGTTAGATCCCAGAAGTAACTCAGTCTCATCTGTAATCTCTTCCATTGTTCAAGGAACATAGTAGCTTTAAAAGAAACATAAGGAAATAAATGAATATGTAGAATATTTAAAAGGTAGCTTTCCAATAAAAATAAATGAATGAATAAATAAAGTATTAAACATCCAATCCAGTCTGCTAAATATTTGGGTTGCTGATAAGCCCCACCAGATTATTTGAAGCCAAATATGCTTGGATCTCTATAAGCAGGCACTAAGAAACAGCCTTAGAATCAGTTTTAAAGGGAGAACACAAGCAAAGAGTAAAAGCAATAATTGCTGGGGTCAGAGTGGCTGGAGAGCAGCCAGGCAGAGAGGGACCTGGGGGTACTGATCACTGGTAGGCTGAACATGAGCCTGCAGTGAACATGTGCCCAGGCAGCCAACAGGGCCAATGGCATCCTGGAACAGTGTGGCCAGCAGGAGCAGGGAGGTCATTCTGCCCCTGTACACTGCACTGGTTAGGCCACACCTTGAGTCCTGTGTCCAGTTCTGGGCCCCTCAGTTTAGGAAGGATGTTGACTTGCTGGAACATGTCCAGAGAAGGGCAACAAGGTTGGTGAGGGGTTTGGAGCACAAGCCCTGTGAGGAGAGGCTGAGGGAGCTGGGGTTGCTTAGCCTGGAGAAGAGGAGGCTCAGAGGAGACCTTCTTGCTCTCTACAACTACCTGAAGGGAGGTTGTAGCCAGGTGGGGGTTGGTCTTTTCTCCCAGGCAATCAGCACCAGAACAAGAGGACACAGTCTCAGGCTGTGCCAGGGGAGGTGCAGGACATGTTCCATCTCAATGTCTTTCCTAAACTGAGGGGCCCAGAACTGGACACAGGACTCAAGGTGTGGCCTGAGCAGTGCTGAGTCCAGGGGCACAATGACTTCCCTCTCCTGCTGGCCACACTATTCTTGATGCAGACCAGGATCCCATTGGCCTTCTTGGCCACCTGGGCACACTGCTGATTTTATTTCTAAAGGACTGGCCAGTAGCTCACTCTCCTTTTTTCTGTGTCATTAATAAGGAACAGCTGCACTCTTCTCTCGTATTTACAGTCTCCTGACCTTCCTCTCAGAATTGCTGTTCCCTCCAGATAGCCCTTTGCATAGCTGCTCATTACATGCACATCATTGCCTCGCTGCTTCTGCCAGGAGCACAAAATGTTAGGGGCTGGAAGCGACCTCCATGGATCACTGAATCCAGCCACTCTGCCAAAGCGGCATCACCCGGGACAGGTCACGCTAGAACATATCCAGGCAGGTTTCCAAAGTCTCCAGAGAAGGAGACTCCACAAGCTCTCTGGGCAGCCTGTTCCATTACCCTCTCTCAGTGCTCCATCACCCTCACCATAAAGAAGTGTCTCCTCGTGGTGAGCTGGAACCTCCTGTGCAGCTGCCTTCCAATACCTGAAGGGATCCTGCAGGAAGGCTGCAGAGAGACTTTTCATAGGAGTGCCTAGCAATAGGACAGGGGGGAGTAGGACTGAGTGACTGTAGGTTTACACTGAAGCTGAGGAAGAAGTTCTTCAGCACAAGGATAATGAGGGTCTGGAAGAGGTTGCCCCGAGAGATTGTGGGTGCCTCCTCCCTGGGGGTGTTGAAGACCAGGTTGGATGAGGCCTTGAGCAGCTGAGTCTAGCTGAAAGGCATCCCTGACCATGGCAGGGAGGTTGGAGGGGATGATCTCTAAGGTCCCTTCTTACCTAAACCATTCTATGATAAATTAAGCAGACTCTTAGAAGACAGAATCTATTCAGACACTCAGCTGCAAATCTTTTCTGCACAGGTATCCTCCCATAGCACAAGCAATACACAGCACTGAAGCACAGGACTGACAGTCCCCTGAAAATAAACCCAGACACTCAGTAATTAAATTGCTATTTCTCCTTCCTTAGCAGAGGACATATAAAAGCTATATTTAGCATGTTTTGAAAAATACACAGTTTTTGACATATCCTAAAGACAAAAACCCATTTGGCTTTTTTATAGGGTGCTATTAGTCATTCTCTTTTTCCTGTTAGTCAAATACCCATTCCACATTTAGCTCTCTAAGAACTTCTTTGGCTAGGTGAAGTAGCTGCTCTGAAGCCAGCAAGTTTTTACTGACTTACACTAGCAGAAAACCAGTCAGCTGTCCTAACAAGTATGTCTGATAGCTGAACTCCAGCACCCAAGTATTGCTGGAATCACAAAGACACTTAGCTGGTAAAAAGCATGATTCCTTTCAAGACTTTCACTGCAGTAAGTCACCTTCCTTTTACAGAATGGGAGAAACCAAGCAAGATAAAAGGTTCCACCTCAACATGAGGAGAAACTTCTTTACAGTGGGGGTGGAGACTTTCCAAACCCACCTGGATGCATTCCTGTGTGGACTACCCTAGGTGATCCTGCTTTGGCAGGGGGTTCAATTTGAGGATCTCTAATAGAGCAGAGCAGAGCAGAGCAGAGCAGAGCAGAGCAGAGCAGAGCAGAATAGAATAGAATAGAATAGAATAGAATAGAATAGAATAGAATAGAATAGAATAGAATAGAATAGAATAGAATAGAATAGAATAGAATAGAATAGAATAGAATAGAATAGAATAGAATTAACCAGGTTGGAAAAGACCTTTGAGATCATTGAGTCCAACTGATCACGCAACACCATCTAATCAACTAAACCATGGCACCAAGCACCCCATCCAGTCTCTTCCTAAACACCTCCAGGGATGGTGACTCCACCACCTCCCTGGGCAGCACATTCCAATGGCCAATCTCTCTTTCTGGGAAGAATATATTCCTAACCTCCAGCCTAAACCTCCCCTGGCACAGCTTGAAACTGTGTCCTCTTGTTCTGGTGCTGGTTGCCTGGTCCCTTCCAACCTCTAATGTACTGTGATACTGTGATAAAAAACTTCATGAAATGAAGCCAGATCAAATTACTACACTTTAGGTTTTAATGGCAGAAGGCACAACAGAGAGCTACAAGGATGATTATAGGACTGGAGCATCTCTGCTATGAATAAAGACTGAGAGACCTGGGGCTGTTTATTGCTGAGAAGAGAAGGCTGAGAGGAGATCTTATCAACATCTAAAATTATCTCTGAGGTGGGTGTCAAGATGAAAGTGCCAGGCTCTTTTTGGGGGTGCCCAGTGATAGGACAGGAAACAACGGGCACAAGCTAGGACACGTGAGGTTCCACCTCAACATGAGGAGACACTTTCCACTAGATCAGATTGCCCAGAGACACATCCAGCCTGCTCCTAAAAATCTCCAGGGATGAGGCTTCTACCACCTCCCTGGGCAACCTGTTCCACTGTCTCACCACCCTCATGGGGAAGAACTTCTTCCTAACATCCAATCTCAATCTACCCATTTCTAGTTTTCTTCCATCCTCCCAGTCCTATCACTACCTGAAACCCTAAGAAGTCCCTCCCCAGCTTTCTTGTAGCCCCCTTTAGATACTGGAAGGCCACAATAAGGTCTCCTCAGAGCCTTCTCTTCTCCAGACTGAACAGCCCCAACTCTCTCCGTCTGTCCTCACAGGAGAGGTGCTCCAGCCCTCTGCTCATCCTCACGGCCCTTCTCTGGAGACATTCCAGCACCTCCAGATCCTTCTTGTAACAGGGGCTCCAGAATCGGACACAAAACTTCAGGTAGGATCTCATGAGAGTATAGTACAGGGGAAGAATCACCTCCCTCGACCTGCTGGCTCTGCTTCTCTTGCTGCAGCCCAGGATGGGATTGGCTTTCTGGGCTGCAAGTGCACACTGCTGGCTCATGTTGAGCTTCTCATCCACCTTCACCCCCAAGTCCTTTTTTCAGGGCTGCTCTCAAGCCAGTCCCTGCCCAGCCTGTATCAGTGCCTGGGATTGCTCCGACTAATTTTCACCATAAACAAGTTCTAGAGTGAATGAGGGCATGACAAGAGCAAAAATAGATGCAAGCACAACACAGAAGAATTTCAGAGCAGAAGTGAGGCCAGAAACAATAGGAGTAAGACTGCAATGCATTCATTAGCGTTTATGAAGTGTTTTGATACTCTCAGTGTGACAGGGTAGGTTTGCCACTGAAGAGAACTAGGCTTGTTTAAACAGAATACTTCAGAGCATATTAAAATGAAAATGATAATAGTCCCATTGTTCTTGGAATCCCATAAAATTGTGATACAATTATGTGACTAAGTTGTCCCACATGGAAGTGCAGTCTGTGCTTAAATTAAACCCTTACAACGGCCTGCGCCAGACCAGTCTCCAAATACATGCTGGTTCCAAGCACAGAAGGCGTTGAAGGGACTTGCCTTGTCCATAGGAAAACACAGTGAAGGCAAACATGGAAAAGATTAGAAGTGTCATTAAAGAAGAGAGCAGAGAGACAAAGCACACATTTTCCCTTCCTGGAACTTCCCAGCTCCTAGAATCACAAAACACATTGGGTTGGACAGGGCCTTTAACGGTCTTCTAGTTCACAGGCACACACACACACCACCCTAGATTAAGCAGGGACGTAGAATCATAGAACCAGTAAGGCTGGAAAAGATCTCAAAGGTCATCAAGTCCAACCTGTCACCCAAGAACTCATGACTAACTAAACCACGGCACCAAGTGCCACATCCAATCCCCTCTTGAACACCTCCAGGGACAGTGACTCCACCACCTCCCTGGGCATCTTTAACTAGATGAGGTTGCTCAGACCTTGAACGTCTCCAGGGATGGGGACTCCGCTACCTCCCTGGGCAACCTATTTTCAGTGTTCCACCACCCTCATAGTAAAGAACTTTTCAATTCACTCCAAAGCTTCCTAATGACAACAAAAAGCCTTGTGATACTGCTTTCTCCAGACCTTCCGAGGCTTGCCAACTTCATGAAGCCTATTCAATGTAATGGTGCTTTATGTAAAGCTCCTCTATGTCCTACTGCTGTGCATGGCACTGCTCATTTCTGTCAAGAGTTCAAAGATTGCAGAACCACAGAATTGTCAGGGTTGGAAGGGACCTCAAGGCTCATCCAGCTCCAACCTCCCTGCCATGGGCAGGGACACCCCACACTGGATCAGGTTGCTCAGAGCCACATCCAGCCTGGCCTTAAAATAATTCTAGGGACATGGCTTCTACCACCTCCCTGGGCAACCTGTTCCAGTGTCTTACCACCCCCGTGGTGAAGAATTTCTTCCTAGCATCTAATCTAAATCTCCCCTCCTCTAGCTTGGATCCATTCCCCTTAGTCCTATCACTACCTGACACTGTAAAATGTCCCTCAGCAGCTTTATTGTAGGCCCCCTTCAGATAGTGGAAGGCCACAACAAGGTCTCCTTAGAGTCTTCTCCAAACTGAACAATACCAACTCTCTCGGCCTGTCCTCACAGGAGCGGTGTTCCAGCCCTCTGATCACCCTCATGGCCCTTCTCTGGACACCTTCCAGCACATCCCGATCCTTCTTGTAATAGCGTCAAACAACACTGTCAACATGCAAAGCAGTACTCACCCCAGAGAGCCATGAAGACGGAGAAGAAGACTGTAGCAGGGTTGTCAAACAAGTGGCTGGCTCGAGCAGTAGCACAGGCAGTGCTGAGGTTCCAGTAATCACAGAACTTGTCACACAGGGGGCACATGGTGAAGGCATTGTGTTGGTCACACATTTCCTTGCTGTGAATGGCAAGGGCACAAATTCATAGAATCATAGAATCAACAAAGTTGGGAAAGACCTCAGCAATCATCAAGTCCAACCTGTCACCCAAGACCTCATGGCTACTAAACCATGGCACCAAGTGCCACATCCAGTCCCCTCTTGAACACATTCCAATGGCTAACAACTCTCTCTGTGAAGAACTTTCTCCTCACCTCCAGCCTAAACTTCCCCTGGCACAGCTTGTGACTGTGTCCTCTTGTTCTGGTGCTGGTTCCCTGGGAGAAGAGACCAACCCCCACCTGGCTACAACCTCCCTTCAGGTAGTTGTAGACAGCAACAGTCTCCCCTGAGCCTCCTGTTCTCCAGGTTGAACAATCCCAGCTCCCTCAGCCTCTCCTCGCAGGGCTGTGCTCCAGACCCCTCACCAAACTCGTTGCCCTTCTCTGGACATGTTCAAGAGTCTCAATGTCCTTCTTAAACTGAGGGCGCACAACTGGACACAGGACTCAAGGGGTGGCCTAACCAGTGCTGTGTACCTGGGCACAATGACTTCCTGCTGGCCACACTATTTCTGATGCAGGCCAGGATGCCATTGGCCTTCTTGGTCACCTGGGCACACTGCTGGCTCATGTTCAGCCAGCTGTCAAACAGTAGCCCCAGGTCCCTTTCTGCCTGGCAGCTCTCCAGCCACTCTGACCCCAGCCTGTAGCACTGCATGGGGTTGTTGTGGCCAAAGTGCAGCACCCAGAACTTGGACTTGTTAAATGCCATCCTGTTGGACTGTGCCCATCTGTCCAGCCTGTCAAGGTCCCTCTGGAGAGCCCTTCTACCCTCTAACAGATCAACACCAGCCCAACCCCCCTTCCAGAGCAGGATCATCCAGGGCAGGTCACACAGGAACATGCCCTGGTGGGTTTTGAATGTCTCCAGAGAGGGAGACTCCACAACCTCTCTGGGCAGCCTGTTGCAGTGTTTTGTCACCTTCACGGTGAAAAAGTTTTTCCTGCTGTTCATGTGGAACCTCCTCTGCTGCAGCTTGCACTGATTGCCCCACGTCCTATCATTGAGCATATAGCCTGGCTTATGTCTCAAAGTGTGGTATATCTGTAGCTGCTGTAGGCCATCATTCCACACTTCTTCATCTTCGATCTGCATGTGTAGTGCTTGCTCCAAGGATCTGTGGTCAGCAGAGTCTGCAAGAGGCCTTGCTGTTGAGGGTCTGCAATTCCAAGTCTCCTGGGAAACATGGGAATGGCCTCTCTGCCTCCAGTTATCCCCAAGAGTAGCTCTGGTCTAGGACCACAGTCTGTTAGGCAGTGAGAGACATGAAGGGTGCTGGGAAGACCTTTTAGGCTTAAGTTCACTGAAAACAGCATCACAGTATCACAGTATTACTAAGGTTGGAAGAGACCTCGAAGATCATCCAGTCCAACCTGTAACCACAAACCTCACGATTAGACCATGGCACCAAGTGCCACATCCAGTCCCCTCTTGAACGCCTCCAGGGACGGCGACTCAACCACCTCCCCGGGCAGCCCATTCCAATGGTGAATGACTCTCTCAGTGAAGAACTTTCTCCTCACCTCAAGCCTAAACTTCCCCTGTTGCAGCTTGAGACTGTGTCCCCTTGTTCTGGTGCTGGCTGCCAGGGAGAAGAGGCCAACCCCTTCCTGGCTACAACTACCTTTCAGGTGGTTGTAGAGAGCAATGAGGTCGCCCCTGAGCAGGCAATTGTTCCTATATTGACCATCATGAAATTACTTCAAACGAAAAAAAGGCAATATTATTCATACTAGAGGCTGAGAGCCCTGGGGATTTCTAGTCTGGAGAAGAGAAGACTGAGAGGGGATTTATCATAGTATCAGTCAGGGTTGGAAGGGACCACAAGGATCAGCTAGTTCCAACCCCCCTGCCATGGGCAGGGACACCCCACACTAGATCAGGCTGGCCAGAGCCTCATCCAGCCTGCTCTTAAACACTTCCAGGGACGGGGCCTCAACCACCTCCCTGGACAACCCATTCCAGGGCTTCACCACTCTCATGTGGAAGAACTTCCTCCTCACATCCAGCCTGAATCTCCCCACCTCCAGCTTCATTCCATTCCCCCTAGTCCTATCACTACCTGATAGCCTGAGAAGTCCCTCCCCAGCCTTCTTGTAGACTTCCTTCAGATACTGGATTTTTTTATTTTATATATATATATATATATAAAATATATATATGTTTATAAATATGTGAGGGCTGGGTGTCAAGAGGGAGGGGACAGGTTCTGCTCAGTTACACCTTATGATAGGACAAGGAGCAATGGATATAAACTACAGCACAGGAGGTTCCACCTCAACATGTGTCGGAGCTTCTTCACTGTGAGGGTCACAGAGCACTGGAACAGGCTCCCGAGAGGGGTTGTGGAGTCTCCTTCTCTGGAGACTTTCCAGCCCTGTGTGGCTGCATTCCTGTGTGACCTGTGCTAGATTCTGTGGTCCTGCTCTGGCAGGGGGGTTGGACTAGTTGTTCTTTGGAGGACCCTTCCAACCCCTAGCATCCTGTGATTATGTCATTGCAAGGCACAAAGCTGTTTCTAGCTATCACACAGTTCAAAGCAATGCTATCTTCTATTCCAAAAAGCAGCAGAGGGTGCTGCAGATACATCTTAGCCATAAATCTCACTGAAGTTTATATGTTAGCACAAGCTTTCCCAAAGGCAGACACAGTCCATCAAGATTCATTCAGACTGAGCTAAGAAAACAAACCCTGACTCAGTGAAAACATCCTGCTGCAGTCAGCCAGTTTCAAAGTTGCCACTTGATGTGAATGAATGAATGAATGAATGAACTGCCACTGCAAGTGTGATCAGCAGGACTGGTTAAACCAGTGTCCTGTCTCCACCAGAAGTCAGAGACAGATAACACAGAGCAGGTGTCCTCTAGTTTTGTTTGTTTGTTTTGACACTGAGAAGCTGACTTTAACACTGAGGCTTGGACAGACTGAGAGTTGGGCAGAGAGGAACCTAATGAGGTTCAATGAGGACAAGTGCAGAGTCCTGCACCTGGGAAGGAATAACAAACTGCACCAGTACAGGTTGGGAGGTGATCTGCTGGACAGCAGCCCTGTGGAGAAGGACCTGGGTGTCCTGGTGGGCAACAAGTTCTGCATGGGACAGCAATGTGCCCTGGTGGCCAAGAAGGCCAATGGGATCCTGGGGTGCATTAAGAGGAGTGTGACCAGCAGATCCAGGGAGGTTCTCCTCCCCTCTACTCTGCCCTGGTGAAACCACACCTGGAATATTGCATCCAGTTCTGGGCTCCCCAGATCAAGAGTGACAAGGATCTACTTAAGGGTGCTGAAGGGACTGGAGCACTGCCTGATGAGGAAAGACCTGGGGGACTTTTATTCTGGAGAAAAGACTGAGGGGGATCTGATCAATGTCTGTAAATATCTGAGGGAAGGAAGGGACAGCCTCTGCTCACTTGTGCCCTGGGATAGGACAAGGGGCAATGGATGGAAACTACAGCAGAGGAAGTTCCACCTCAACATGAGGAAGAAATTCTTTACTGTGAGGGTGACAAAGCACTGGAGCAGGCTCCCCAGAGAGGTTGTGGAGTCTCTTTCCCTGGAGATTTTCAAGACCCATCTAAATACACTCCTGTTCGACCTGCACTAGATTCTATGCTTCTGCTCTGGCAGGGGGTTTGACTTGAAGATCTCCAGATCTTCCAGCCCCTAACATCCTGTGAGCCTGTGAACATCGCGGTGTCAATTTGGTAGTTTTTCTGTAGTATAAACCCCTCAGCACACATTACATAAAACCCAGTGTTTTGTGCAGCCTTCATATAGGACAATGCTATGGAGACCAAAGGTGTGGATCTGCTGACTGTTCTTCATCTTACTTGTGCAAACTGTCTGATTTCAGTAAGAAGAACAAAGCAATCCAAGAGTCCTTGACAGTGCCACTGCATTAACTTCAGTGAGTTCTGCACAATGTCTTTGTCTTTTGTGCATTCATGAAAAGCAAGCAGATCTCATGGAAAAGAACAATCAACAATGCAGAGACTGACTGAACACAGAATCACAGAATTGTTAGGGTTGGAAGAGACCTCAAGCATCATCTAGTTCCATCCCCCTGCCATGGGCAGGGACACTTCCCACTAGATCAGGTTGCTCAGAGACACATCCAGCCTGGTCTTAAAAACCTCCAGGGATGAGGCTTCCACCACCTCCCTGAGCAACCTGTGCCAGCATCTCACCACCCTCATGGGGAAGAACTTCTTCCTAACATCCAATCTGAATCTACCCATTTCTACTTTTGTTCCATTCCCTCTAGTCCTATCATTACCTGACACCCTAAAAACTTGCTTGCAGCCCCCTTCAGATACTGGAAGGCCACAATAAGGTCTCCTCAGAGCTGCCTTCTCCAGGCTGAGTAGCCCAAACTCTCTCAGTCTGTCTTCATAAGAGAGGTTATCCAGCCCTCTGATCATTGTTTCAGGAGCTGCAGTGCTGACTAGTCAAACAAATGTGTGTCATTCCAAGGTTTTATCTGCTCAGTGCATGGTCACAGGGCTGTTAGCAGTACATCACTGTTCCTCAGACATGGCAAAACAGTTATTCTCACTAAGGGGTTGCAAACCAAAAGCAATCTTAACGTTTGCAAGCAGCAAATCCTTGCTCACAGAGAAGCTTACCTGGGAACGTCACTCTCGCACAGAGAAGCTTACCTGGGAATGTCACTCTCACACAGAGAAGCTTACCTGGGAACGTCACTCTCACACAGAGAAGCTTCTGGGAATGTCACTGTCACACAGAGAAGCTTACCTGGGAACGTCACTCTCACACAGAGAACTTACCTGGGAACGTCACTTACCTGGGACCTGGGAACGTCACTCTCACACAGAGAAGCTTACCTGGGAATGTCACTCTCACACAGAGAAGCTTACCTGGGAATGTCACTCTCACACAGAGAAGCTTACCTGGGAATGTCACTCTCACACAGAGAAGCTTACCTGGGAATGTCACTCTCACACAGAGAAGCTTACCTGGGAATGTCACTCTCGCACACAGAGAAGCTTACCTGGGAATGTCACTGTCGCACAGAGAAGCTTACCTGGGAATGTCACTCTCACACAGAGAAGCTTACCTGGGAACCTGGGAAGCTTAACGTCACTCTCACACAGAGAAGCTTACCTGGGAATGTCGCTCTCACAGAGAAGCTTACCTGGGAACGTCACTCTCACACAGAGAAGCTTACCTGGGAATGTCACTCTCACACAGAGAAGCTTACCTGGGAATGTCACTCTCACACAGAGAAGCTTACCTGGGAACGTCACTCTCACACAGAGAAGCTTACCTGGGAATGTCACTCTCACACAGAGAAGCTTACCTGGGAACGTCACTCTCACACAGAGAAGCTTACCTGGGAATGTCACTCTCACACAGAGAAGCTTACCTGGGAATGTCACTCTCACACAGAGAAGCTTACCTGGGAATGTCACTCTCTCACAGAGAAGCTTACCTGGGAATGTCACTCTCAATGGTTATACATCCGTAGAGAAACACAATGATCCCAACTACTGAAGATGGAATGAGGAATTCTGTGTATAAACCAAGCCATGCAAAATAAAGTCCTATCTTTTCTCCAAAATACTTTCTGAAAAAGAAGAGAGGAAGGGAGGAGAAGGGAGGAGGGGAGGAAGAATAAAACCCACATTTATCAAAGGTATGATTTTCACCTGTCTTTTACAGCTTCTTAATTAACAATCCCTGAAATTTAAAAGATTAAATTGTCAAAGGCATAGATATGAAAAAAACCAACATTGAATATCTTGAAGTAGTTATCAATAGATGAAGCGCAGCTTGGAGCTCTCCATTCTGAGGAGCTAAATTCAGTCCTGTATCATTGTCTTATATACTAGGGGGGTTGGTCTCTTCTCCCAGGAAACCCCCACCAGAACAAGAGGACATAGTCTCAAGATGTGCCAGAGGAAGCTCAGGCTGGATGTTAGGAAGAAGTTCTTCCCAGAAAGACAGATTGGCCTTTGGAATGTGCTGCCCAGGGAGGTGGTGGAGTCACCATCCCTGAAAGCCTTCAAAAAGGGATTGGACATGGCACTTGGTGCCATGGTGTAGTTGATTAGACAGTGTTGGATGATAGGTTGGACTTGATGTCAAAGGTGTTTTCCAACCTGGTTATTCCATTCCATTCCATTCCATTCCATTCCATTCCATTCCATTTCCATTCCATTCCATTCCATTCCATTCCATTCCATTCCATTCCATTCATTCCATTCTCTTCTATTCTATTCTATTCTATTCTATTCTATTCTATTCTATACTTAATGCTTGCTCAGGGAAGACTGTGGGTTTTTTCATCCCTTAAAGTCAGTGTAATATCCCCCATTTCTATCAAGAGCAGCAGAACTTCAACCATGTATTTGGCAGAAAATACTGTGAAGGATTTGGTTCCTCAGGAAAGCATCTGTAGTATCATCTATTTGTCTCTTTAAGTCCTCCTGGATTCACCTGGTGGCAGTCATGGAAGTGACATAGAATCATAGAATCAATCAGGTTGGAAAAGACCTCAAAGATCATCAAGTCCAACCTGTCACCCAAGACCTCATGACTACTAAACCATGGCACCAAGTGCCACATCCAATCCCCTCTTGAACAGCTCCAGGGACGGTGACTCCACCACCTCCCTGGGCAGCACATTCCAATGGTCAACATCTCTCTCTCTGTGGGAACACACTGACAACATCCTCTGGCGTCTTTGAGGAGCAGTAATCTTGAATTGTTTTTAGAGCAGGAAGGTTTACATGCACAATTAGCACCAGCTTTTCAGAGAGGATAAATATCTTTGACGAATTAAGTGTCTCTGCACAGCTGGGTTGAAAAAACAATTTCTCCTCTGAGGAACAATTCACTGTAGATGTTGATAAATACATGCTAGTCAGCCCAACATCTTCATGAATCACAGTGCAAGAAGTAAACCAAGCACAGATGAAACTCACTGGTCATTCCAAAGTGCTGTTAGAAGTGCTTACAATTATTGCAAAACACTAAGAACCTCAGAGACCTCAAGGACTCATCATCACTACAATTAAACTGCATTTGGAGAAGCAGCAACACAGGCAGAAACCTTTCACAAGGCAGAGGGGATAAGATGGAGGAATAATGGACAGAAAGCAGCTCTACAGAGAGCACTCAGGGTATGATATTGTGTTGTGACATATGCTAGAACTTGTCCAGAGAAGGGACACCAGGATCGGCAGAGGAGTGGAGCTCCTCTCCTGTCAGGACAGGCTGAGAGAGTTGGGGTTGTTCAGTTTGGAGAAGAGAATGCTTCAAGAAGACCTCATTGTGGCCTTCCAGTATCTGAAGGGGGCCTACAGGAAAGCTGGTGAGGGACTTTTTAGTGTGTTAGGCAGTGATAGGACTAGGGGGAATGGATCCAAGCTAGGGGAGGGAAGATTTAGATTAGATGTCAGGAAGAAGTTCTTCCCCATGAGGGTGGTGAGACACTGGAACAGGTTTCCCATGGTGTTGAATCCCCATTCCTGGAAGTTTTACGGCCAAGCTGGATGTGGCTCTGGGCAACCTGATCCACCAGCACCCCCAAGACCTTTCCTTTAGGGCTGCTTTCAAGCCAGCCACTGCCCAGCCTCTATCAGTGCCTGGGATTGCCCTGACCCAGGTGCAGGACCCTTCATTTGGTCTTGTTGAACTTCACGAGGTCCATGAACTTCAGGCTCTGCTCTCCAGCCTGTCCAGGTCCCTCTGGATGGATCCCTTCCCTCCAGCATGTCAGGCACACCACACAGCTTGATGTCATCAGTGAACTCGCCTCAAGGCCACTTGTCCATGCCACCGACAAAGATGACAACGCTCCAAAGAAGTTGAAAAGGACATGAAAATTAGTCTGCAATCTGAGCTGACCTAAACCATCTATTGCTTGGCCAAAGGGCCACAATTTAGCACAGAAACTGTTCAGATCTTAGAAGCATTAAAAAAAGCAGCTGACCAGGGTCAATCAAGTTGAAGGTTTCCTCTTGAATTTTTAAGCCTTCCAGTGAAAAATGTGATCTGTAACCTATAAAACAAAGGGCTGCCCTTTGCATCTGTGCCAAAAGAAAGTGGGAAGAGCTCCACAATGTCCTGGCAGTGTGAAAATAAAGCAGCTGCCAAGAAGAAAACTGCACAAGGTCCTGTGGCTTAACTGCTTTGAAAAAGAAAAAATAATTAAGGCTGCTGTACCCAAGTTCAGCCCATCAAGGTGCCAGAAAGTGAAATAATCTGAGGAGAAGGAATGACAGTGCGTGGAAGCATGATGACAAAACTGAATCTGAGTTTATCAAGCTAGAAAAAAAGCACAGGACACAGACATGCTCCTCCCTTCTTTCTTTGATATGTCCCCAGAACTGTTCTCCTGTTGCCCTGAATATGAGGAAAGGCTGAGAGACCTGGGGGTTTTTTGTTCTGGAGAGAAGACGACTGAGAGGGGATCTAATAAATGTCTACAGGTATCTGAGGGCTGGGGGTCAGGAAGGAAGGGACAGCCTCTGCCCACTTGTGCCCTGGGATAGGACAAGGGACAATGGCTGTAACCTACAGCACAGGAAGTTCCACCTCAACACGAGGAAGAGCTTCTTGACTGTGAGGGTGACAAGGCACTGAAACAGGCTGCCCGGAGAGGTTGTGGAGTCTCCTTCTCTGAAGACTTTCAAGACCCATGTGTCTGCATTCCTGTGTGACCTGTGTTAGATTCTATGGTCCTGCTCTAGCAGGGGGATTGGACTCGAATATCTATTCTATTCTATTCTATTCTATTCTATTCTATTCTATTCTATTCTATTCTATTCTATTCTATTCTATTCTATTCTATTCTATTCTATTCTATTCTATTCTATTCTGTTCTGTTCTGTTCTGTTCTGTTCTGTTCTGTCCCGTTCCGCTCTGTTCTATTCTGTTCTGTTCTATGAGACTTGATGGGGTGCTTGGTGCCATGGTTTAGTTGATTAGATGGTGTTGAATGATAGGTTGAACTTGATGATCTCAAAGGTCTCTTACAACCTGGTCTATTCCTATTCTACTCTACTCTACTCTACTCTACTCTACTCTACTCTACTCTACTCTACTCTACTCTACTCTACTCTACTCTACTCTACTCTACTCCACTCCACTCCACTCCACTCCACTCCACTCCACTCCACTCCACTCCATTCCATTCCATTCCATTTCCAGAGGTCCCTTCCAACTCCTACCATCCTGTTATCCTGTGAATAGGAGTCCAGCCTCTGCAAACACCTGTGACCACATGTGACAACACCTACTGCAGCCACAGAAAGTCAGCAATTTTTAGCTGAGACCTTAAGAATATCGAGTGGATTTCTATCACCCCTCTAAAAAAAAATCTGTTGAGAAAGGACTGGCATATTGTAGAAGGTTTGGAAACATCTTAGCCCAAGTCAGTAGTTTCATGTTTGGAATTACCAGGGGAAGTTTAGGCTCGAGGTGAGGAGAAAGTTGTTCACAGAGAGAGTTGTTAGCTGTTGGAATGTGCTGCCCAGGGAGGTGGTGGAGTCAGCCTCCCTGGAGGTGTTCAAGGGGGACTGGACGTGGCACTTGGTGCCATGCTTTCGTAGTCATGAGCTCTTAGGTAACAGGTTGGACTTGGTGATCTTTGAGGTCTTTTCCAACCCTATTGATTCTATGAAAGCAGGCTAATATTTTTATCTTAAAAAATGCAGAGATAACTAGCCCCTCCATAATTATAAACTAAAAAGGGGGGGGGGGGGAAATGAAAGGGAATGATTGTAGTGAATGAAGAGGGGTGGGGAAAAGGGTTCTTTAAGGATAGAGTAAGATGTGCATCGAGGAAAAGAATTGTTAAAAGGTTTTGTGTATTTACACTAAGAACTTGGCACCTTCACTCATTTACATTAGGATCAAACCAGTCTTACTTTATTATAATCAAGGAGTTTCTGATGATTTATGCTGGCACGAGGACAGTTAAGAGGAGAGTTTTGCTCTAGCCCAGTCACTGTCTAGCATCCAATTCACACATATCCAGACAAAGATAGGGACCGTTCTTTTCCAAAGCAGAATCATAGACTCACAGAATTGTTAGGGTTGGAAGGGACCTCAAGGATCATCTAATTCAAACTCCCCTGCCATGGGCAGGGACACCCCACACTAGATCAGGTTGCTCACAGCCACATCCAGCCTGGCCTTAAAAACCTCCAGGGATGAGACTTCGATCACCTCCCTGTGCAACCTGTGCCAGTGTCTCACCACCCTCATGGGGAACAACTTCTTCTTAACATCCAATCTGAATCTCTATTTGTGCTCAATTTCCCCCGGTCATATCAATACCTGAGACCCTAAAAAGTCCCTCCTCAGCTTTCTTGTATCCTCCTTCAGATACTTGAAGGCCACAATGAGGCTCCTTAGAGCCTTCCCTCCTCCAGACTGAACAGCCCCAACTCCCTCAGTCTGTCCTCATAGGAGAAGAGCTCCAGCCCTCTGATCATCCTTGTGGCTCTTCTCTGGACATGTTCCAGCACATTCAGATCCTTCCTCTAATAGGGGCTCTGGAACTGGACACAGTGCTCCAGGTGGTGTCTGACCAGAGCAGAGTAAAGGGGAGAATCACCTCCCTCGACCTGCTGGCTCTGCTTCTATTGATGCAGCCCAGGATGGGATTGGCTTTCTGGGCTGCAAGTGCACTCTGCCATTCAGTGAGCTCTATTTCCACATCAGCTGTCTTCTAATGTGGAGAAATGTCCCTTCATATACCACATATGGAATAAGGAGAGAAGTTCTCAGCCAAAACAAAAGGGAAATGGCTTTGATAATGACTGTGTGCCACTCCCATCAGAAGCAGTAGCCAAGGATTTAGTTCTGTGTGTTGAAATTGTGTGTCTGTCACTTTGGAAAGACTTCTTGAATGCTGATAAAATGGCCACCTACCAAGCACTGAGTTGTCTTGAGTAAGAATCATGTATTTAAGGAAAGATTTGGACCAATCAATTATAACTCCATCAAAAGCTGAACAAAAGTTGCACTTCCAGCAAACAAGCAGAAACAGTCAAAATTTACAGCACCCAGCATCTTGTAGAAGGCTCTCATGGCCTGGTTAGAGTAGGAAGTACTGAGATGGACACGGCACAAATATTTACTTAGATCTTTCTGCTTTGCCTATGTAACACTTGAAGCAGACATCTGCATTCCACTTCTGTCTGTCTGGCAGCCAAACCAACATTGAAAAGGATGATTAAACTCCATGCTAGCACATTGGTCACAGTGTTTCCAAGCCAAGATGTGCAATCTATTAATAGGATAAGATTTGGGGAAGAGGGGGAGAAGAGAGAAGGGGGGAGGAAGGGGTGTGTTGGGGGGCATCTCTTTCTCTTTTCCAGTCTGTGAAAACCAGTGTGGGATACCTGGAATGTGACTGAAGCATGTGGTGTGTGACACACACTGGAAAGAACTCCGGAGTTGCTCAGGAACAAAGTTATAAAACTGAGGAATAGACACAGTGGACACTGAGTCACCGAGCAGGGAAATTCCTTCAAAACTCTTCACTTGTTTTGGTTTTGTTGTTTTTCTTGTCTTTTTTGATTTCCATACCCTATTCTAGGCCAGCTGTTATTTCATGTTTGCCAGAGTTCACTGAACCACCCCTGTGGTGGTGGAAGAGTTTCTATGCAATTATATAGGTTGGACTCGATGATCTCAAAGGTCTTTTCCAAACGGGTTATTCTATTCTATTCTATTCTATTCTATTCTATTCTATTCTATTCTATTCTATTCTATTCTATTCCATTCCATTCCATTCCATTCCATTCCATCCTATTCCATCCTATTCTATTCTATTCTATCCTATCCTACTCTATTCTATTCCATTCCATTCCATTCCATTCCATTCCATTCCATTCCATTCCATTCCATTCCATTCCATTCCATTCCATTCCATTCCATCCTGTTCCATTCCATTCCATCTATTCTATTCTATTCTATTCTATTCTATTCTATTCTATTCTATTCTATTCCATTCCATTCCATTCCATTCCATTCCATTCCATTCCATTCCATCCTATTCTATTCTATTCTATTCTATTCTATTCTATTCTATTCTATTCTATTCTATTCTATAGAATAGAATATTGAATCTGGTTGATTCAATTCAATTCAATTCAATTCAATTCAATTCAATTCAATTAATTACAATTCATTTCTATCCTATCCTATCCTATCCTATCCTATCCTATCCTATCCTATCCTATCCTATCCTATCCTATCCTATCCTATCCTATCCTATCCTATCCTATCCTATCCTATTTTTGTGCTACTTATTGTGTAGGCTTTCCCTTGTGTCAGCCAAGTAAAGTGTATTACTTATGCCTTCAAACCAAACTTATTCACACAGATTATGGACAAGACCCTGGTGTTTCTGCTGCTGGGAGAAAGGACAGGCAGTCCACTTAAAGTATAGTTTCATGACAGGACATCTCTGCTACCAGAGCCAGTTAAGAAGTTTTCTTGCCCTCCCCAGCTTCTAGTGCAGGTACACATTCCTTTCTGACCCACAGCAAGCCAGTTTAAAAATACAGAATTGTCAGGTTTGGAAGGGACCTCAAAAATCATCTAATTCCAACCCCCCTGCCTGCCATGGGCAAGAATACTTTCCACTAGATGAGGTGGCCCAGAGCCACATCCAGCTTAGCCTTAAAAGCATACAGGGATGGGGCTTCCACCACCTCCCTGGGCAACCTGTTCCAGTGTCTTCATGGTGACAAACTTCTTCTTAATGTCTAATCTAAGTCTCCCCTCCTCTGGCTTGGATCCATTCCCCCTAGTCCTATCCCTAGAAGGGAACTCTCTTGTAGCCCCCTTCAGATAGTGGAAGGCCATAATATGGTCTCCTCAGAGCCTTCTCTTATCCACACAATGTAAGACTATCATGCAGACTCCAACTATTATTTCAGAAAGGAGCTAAAACTCTGTGTTCTGAACTTCCTATGTACTAAAAATTAGTTCTAGTTTAGACTAGAAAAGGGTAGATTCAGAAGGGACTTCAGGGAGAAGATCCTTACTGTGAGTTGGAGTCTCCATCTTAAAACTATAGACATTTCAGCAAGGCTGCTGAAGTAGAATCATAGAATCATAGAGTCAATAAGGTTGGAAAAGAACCTCAAAGATCATTAAGTCCAACCTGTCACCCAACACCTCATGACTACTACACTAGGGCACCAAGTGCCACATCCAATCCCCTCCTGAACACCTCCAGGGACGGTAGCTCCACCACCTCCCTGGGCAGCACTTTCCAATGGCTAACAACTCTCTCTGGGAAGAACTTTCTCCTCACCTCAAGCCTAAACTTCCCCTGGCACAGCTTGTGACTGTGTCCTCTTGTTCTGGTGCTGGTTGCTAGAGAGAAGAGACCAACCCCACCTGGCTACAACCTCCCTTCAGGTAATTGTAAACAACAATAAGGTCTCCCCTGAGCCTCCTCTTCTCCAGGCTAAGCAACCCCAGCTCCCTCAGCCTCTCCTCACAGGGCTGTGCTCCAAAACCCTCCCCAGCTTTGTTGCCCTTCTCTGGACACGTTCAAGAGTCTCAATGTTCTTTTTAAACTGAGAGGCCCAGAACTGGACACAATACTTAAGGTGTGGCTTAACTAGTGCTCAGTACAGGGGGACAACGACTTCCCTGCTCCTGCTGGTCACACTGTTCCTGATGCAGGCCAGGATGCCATTGGCCTTCTTGGCCACCTGGGCACACTGCTGGCTCTTGTTCAGCTGCTGTCAATCAGCACCCCCAGGTCCCTTTCTGCCTGGCAGCTATCCAGCCACTCTGCCCCCAGCCTGTAGTGCTGCATGGAGTTGTTGTGGCCAAAGTGCAGCACCCAGCACTTGGACTTATTGAATGCCATCCTGTTGGACTGTGCCCATCTGTCCATCCTGTCAAGGTCCCTCTGGAGAGCCCTTCTATCTTCTAACAGATCAACACCTGCCCCCAGCTTGGTGTCATCTGCAAATTTACTGATGATGGACTCAATCCCCTCATTCAGATCATCAATAAAGATATTGAACAGGATGGGGCCCAGCAGATAGAACACCCTCCCAGCCACAACAACAGAATCAGGAACTGGACCTGACATCTCTGCCTACCCCACCATGTGGCTCCAGACTTTTCTGGATTTCTCTTTTTTTTTTTTCTCTGCTTGAAAATTTTCTCAGGGGAGGATTCAGGAATTTATTGCAACCATCTGGGACACCTGGGTGGAATTAGTGCTCAGCAGCAGCAGCACTGAGGCTGCTGTGCATCCAGAGATCCTAGAGATTTCTACCATGTTTCTGCCTGACAGCAGGCAGGCACATACACTGTCCAAACAGTCTCCAGCAGAAAACACTGCAGTGCTAAATCCAGATATGTGGAAAGTGCACCGAATGGAGCGACGTGGAAGCCAAGAAAGGCTCCTGGCAGAAGACAGCCCCTCTTGGAGCATCTTGCCAAAAGACTGAAAACCTTTTGTTATTAAAATTTTAAGAGGAGAAAATAAACCAGCTACAGAACCTCAGCTAAATTACCATGCAAGGCAGGAAAGAGACAAAAATTCCATTAGAAGAATCAACCAGTCAGTTGTGCACCCAGAGAACAAAGAAAAGAGCTTCTCTCAGAGGTAACAGCAGATGGTTTTCCCTGAACTGGAGGTCATTCTGCCCCTGTACACTGCACTGGTTAGGCCACACCTTGAGTCCTGTGTCCAGTTGTGGGCCCCTCAGTTTAGGAATGATGCTGACTTGCTGAAACGTGTCCAGAGAAGGGCAACAAGGTTGGTGAGGGTTTTGGAACACAAGTCCTGTGAGGAGAGGCTGAGGGAGCTGGGGTTGCTTAGCCTGCAGAAGAGGAGACTCAGGGGTGACCTTATTGCTTTCTACAGCTACCTGAAGGGAGGTTGTAGCCAGGCAGAGGTTGGTCTTTTCTCCCAGACAGCCAGCACCAGAACAAGAGGACACAGTCTCAGGCTGCGCCAGGGCAGGTTTAGGCTGGATGCTAGGAAGAAGTTCTATACAGAGAGAGTGATTGCCCATTGGAATGTGCTGCCCGGGGAGGTGGTGGAGTCACCATCATTGGAGGTGTTCAGGAGGAGACTGGATGGGGTGCTTGGTGCCATGGTCTCGTTGTTTGGGTGGGTTGGATTGTTTGATAGGTTGGACACGATGATCTTGAAGGTCTCTTCCAACCTGGTTTATTGTATTGTATTGTATTGTATTGTATTGTATTGTATTGTATTGTATTGTATTGTATCTGTTGCTCCTTATCTACCTTAGAGGTAAACAAGCTCCATAGATGTGCATTTCCCTGTAAACTGTTCCATAAGGAACAAGACTGTCCAACAGACTGATTATAAAGGTGCTTGTAAAAGCAGTTGGTAAGAGCACGCAAGAGCCCTTAATCAGACCCTAAATGCTGAGCTGGTTCTAATACCTGGGAATATTGGTTGAAAGCTGACTGAACATGAGTGAGCAGTGTCCAGAGAAGGACAACAAGGTTGGAGAAGGGCCTGGACACATGGCCTGGGAGGAGCATCTGAGGAGCTGGGGTTGTGCAGTCTGGAGAAGAGGAGGCTGAGAAGAGACCTCATTGCTCTCTACAACCACCCAAAGGGAGGTTGGAGCAATAAGGGGACAGCCAAGAAAGCCAATGGCAACCTGGCTTGGAGTAGAAACGCCGTGGCCAGCAGGGACAGGGAGGTGATCATCCCCCTGTGCTCAGCACAGGTGAGGCTACATCTCAAGTGCTGTGTTCAATTCTGGGCCACTCACTACAGGAAGGACATTGAGGAGCCAGAGCATGTCCAGAGAAGGGCAACAAGGCTGGAGAAGGTCCTGGAGCACCTGGCCTGTGAGGAGCATCTGGGGGAGCTGGAGTTGTTTAGCCTGGAGACGAGGAGGCTGAGGGGAGACCTCATTGCTCTCTATCACCCAACACCATCTAATCAACTAAACCATGGCACCAAGTGCCTCACCCAGTCTCTTCCTAAACACCTCCAGGGATGGTGACTCCACCACCTCCCTGGGCAGCACATTCCAATGGGCAATCTCTCTTTCTATGAAGAACTTCTTTCTAACATTCAGCCTAAACCTCCCCTGGTGCAGCTTGAGACTGTGTCCTCTTGTTCTGGTGCTGGTTGCCTGGGAGAAGAGACCAACCTCCACCTGGCTACAACCTCCCTTCAGGTAGTTGTAGAGAGCAAAAAGGTCTCCCCTGAGCCTCCTCTTCTCCAGGCTAAGCAACCCCAGCTCCCTCAGCCTCTCCTCACAGGGCTGTGCTCCAAACCCCTCCCGAGCTTTGTTGCCCTTCTCTGGGCACATTCCAGCAACTCAACTTCTTTCCCAAACTGAGGGGCCCAGAACCAGACACAGTACACAAGGTGTGGCCTAACCAGTGCCATGAGAGTAGACAGGGAAGAAAGAGGAAGAGAATGACTTTGCAGCTGGATTTATAGGGTATGAAATAGCCAATTTCCTGTGCCCACCTACTGGGCTGGACCCTTGGGACACCGGAGGTGTAACCTATGTGGCAGCAACAAGAGGCACCCAGCCTAAATTGCCACAATTATCCTCAATTTGAAGGAGCAAAAAGTCAAGCCTTACACCCACAAAGAAACAAATCAAGGACAAGCCACTAACTGAGCTTCATAGATTCACAAACTTCATTACTTCCATTCCAAGTAACTGTCAGAATACAACTGCAAGGGCATAATTTGTGGCAAAGGGTTTGGAATATAAACTGAACACAAAGCCTTTGTTTACTTACTGTAATGCACAGAACAATAGCAGCATAATAAGTACACGTGTAATGTGACTGAGACAGCAATTAAAGCTGACTATTCACCAACTGGATGTGCAAGCAGCATGATGCTGCTTTGCCACAGAATCAGAAAGTCACAGAATTGATTTGGCTGGACAAGACTTCTAAGGTCATGAGGATGATCAGAGGGCTGGAGCTCTTCTCCTATGAGGACAGACTGAGGGAGTTGGGGTTGTTCAGTCTGGAGGAGAGAAGGCTCGGAGGAGAGAAGGCTCAGAAGAGACCTTATTGTGACCTTCCAGTACCTGAAGGGGGCCTACAAGAAAGCTGGGGAGGGACTTTTTGGGGCATCACGTAGTGAATGTTGTTAGGAACAAGTTCTTTAGCATGAGGGTGGTAGAACACTGCAACAGGTTGCCCAGGGAGGTAGTTGTGGCCCCATCTCTGGAGATATTCAAGGTCAGGCTTTGAGCAACCTGATCTAGTGTGAGATGTCCCTGATGACTGCAGGAGGGTTTTCCTCACATGTGAAATTCTCCTCTCCCTTAATAAGTCTTGTTGCCCTTCATATGTCATATGTCTAATATGTCCATGTCTCTATTTCTCTGAAGAGCCCAGCACAAGACGCAGTACTCCCACTGTGACCTCACTAGTGTTGAGCAGAGGGAAAGGATCACCTCCCTTGTGAAGCAGCCAAGGATGCCATTCACCTTTCCCAACCCAAACATTTCATAAAATCATAGAATCAATAAGGTTGGAAAAGACCTCAGAGATCATTAAGTCCAACCTATCACCCAACACCTCATGACTGACTAAACCATGACACCAAGTGCCACATCCTATCCCTTTTTGAACACCTCCAGGGATGGTGACTCCACCACCTGCACATTCCAATGGCTAACAGCTCTCTCTGGGAAGAACTTTCTCCTCACCTCCAGCCTAAACCTCCCCTGGCACAGCTTGTGACTGTGTCCTCTTGTTCTGGTGCTGGTTGCCTGGGAGAAGAGACCAACCCCCACCTGGCTATGACCTCCGTTCAGGTAGTTGTAGAGAGCAAGAAGTTCTCCCCTGAGCCTCCTTTCCTCCAGGCTAAACACCCCCAGCTGTCTCAGCCTCTCCTCACAGGGCTGTGCTCCAGACATCTCACCAGCCACACTGCCCTTCTCTGGATGTGTTCAAGTGTCTCAATATCCTTCTTAATTGAAGGGCCCAGAATTGGACACAGTACTCAAGGTGATTTCTGTGCTATGATTCTATGAGGAAGGGAGCACAGTTTCACTTCATAAACACCTCAGCACACCAAAAGATGCTGTGTGTAAGAAACAAATCACTCACTCAGCTATGCATGCAACTTTTTCTGTCATAAGTGATGCTGTATGCTCCTACACATAAGGAGTAATGTATTTAATATGACACTATGAATTAACCCTCCGTTTAGTTTGGTAGAACCTTTTTCTCCCTGTGTCATTTAACACCTGTTGTGGCTTGCTCTTTTGGGTTTCCTTTACTTGCAAAGGAGATGTCTGCCCAAGTTTTACCCTGGAACAGATGTGAGGTCACTCCTATTTTATCCCTTTGCAATTTCTTTCAGTTTTCACAAGGTGATTTGCAGGATTTTCACAATCAGAGCAGTTTGAAGCATAATTGCTGGCTTCTTTTAATGGATTACTGTTATTTATACTTATTAATATGTCAGGGATGCTCCTTTGGCTTTTCAAATGAATACAGCTAAGCCCTTACTACAGAGTCTGTGTGCATTCCATGTGTTTAGTGAGTACTTGTGAAGTATTGTCTCTGGAAGCGTTGCTGCTGTCTGATAGACACCATCTAGTGGCTAAAAGGGATGGATGGTGTGCAGTGAGACAGAAATAGAACGCTTGGGGGGTTTAGTCATAGTGTTACTGCATACTTTGAGATCGAAATCTTGCCTCTTGCCATCTTGAGACAGTAAGATTTCACAGAATCAGAGAATGTTAGGGGCTGGAAGGGACCTCAAAAGATCCGTCCAACCCCACTGCCAGAGCAGGATCACCTAGAGCAGGTCACACAGGAACATGTCCAGGTGGGTTTTGAGCATCTCCAGAGAGGGAGACTGCAGAACCCCCTGGGCAGCCTGTTCCAGTGTTCTGTCACCCTCACAGGGAAAATGTTTTTCCTCCTGTTTCCATGGAACTTCCTGTGCCTCATCTTCCACCCATTGCCCCTTGTCCTGCCATTGGGCATCACCCAGCAGAGCCTGGCTCCATCCTCTTGGCACTCACCCTTTACATCTTTATAAAGATGAATGAGGTCACCCCTTAATTCTCTCCTCTCCAATCTAAAGAGCCCCAGCTCCCTCAGTCTCCCCTCATAAGAAAGATGTTCCACTCCTTTTAGTATCTTTGTGGCTCTGTGCTGATCTCTTTCAAGCAGTTCCCTGAGGTCCTTCTTGACCTGAGGGGACCAGAACTGTACAAAATATTCCAGATGCATCCTCACTAGGGCAGAATAGAAGGGAAAGAAAACCTCCCTAACCACAGCCCTTCCAATACAGATTCACAGAATGCTATGGGCTGTAAGGGACCTAGCAGTGTATCCGAGGGAGCTGGGGATGCTTAGCCTGGAGAGGAGAAGGCTCAGAAGAGACCTTCTTGCTGTCTATAAGTACCTGAAGGGAGGTTGTAGCCAGGTGGGGGTTGGTCTCTTCTCCCAGGCAACCAGCACCAGAACAAGAGGACACAGTCTCAAGCTGCACCAGGGGAGGTTTAGGCTTGATCTTAGAAACAAGTTCTTCACAGAAGAATTGGAATGTGCTGCCCAGGGAGGTGGTGACTCCACCAGCTCCCTGGGCAGCACATTCCAACGGCCAATCTCTTTCTGTGAAGAACTTTCTCCTCACCTCCAGCCTAAACTTCCCTGGTGTGGTGGTCACAAAATATGGTGAATACTCTGAAGCTCGTGTTCATATCATAGAATGATAGAATTGAATGATAGAGTGAAAGAATGATAGAATGCTAGAGTGAAAGAATGATAGAATTATAGAGTGAAAGAGTGATAGAATGATAGAGTGATAGAGTGAAAGAATGATAGAATGATAGAGTGAGTGATAGAATGATAGAGTGAAAGAATGATAGAATGATAGAGTGAGTGATAGAATGATAGAGTGAAAGAATGATAGAATGCTAGAGTGAAAGAATGATAGAATGAAAGACTGATAGAATGGTTTGGGTTGCAAGGAACCTCTGCAGCTCATCTAGTCTATCCCCCCTGCAGACAGCAAGGATATACTCCACCAGAGCAGGTTGCTCAGAGCCTTGTGGAGCCCCACTTTGAACATCTCCAGTCATGGGGCCACAACTACCTCCCTGGGCAACCTGTTGCAGTGTTTCACGACCCTCGTGCTAAAGAACCTCTTCTAACATCCCATCTAAATCTCCTTTTCCCTAATTTCAAACCATTGCCCCTCCCTGTATGGAACAGGCCAACTCAGAATGATTTTACAGTGCCTAGTATGCTGTTAGCAAGTACTACAAACATTGTTAAACTGAATGGCTGCAGCAGTTCTCATTTTACCAGACCTGACAGCTCAGCTCAATTCAAACTAGAGGTACATCTGCTTCCATTCCATCTTCATTAGTGTTTTGCTGTCTCCATCATAATGTTTCACTCTACTGATATGATTTCATAGAAATTCTATGGCTTACACTTCTGTGAGGAAGAAAGAAGAAAAGGACCAGACATGTGCAACTGATTCGCTGTGCACAGAGAAGATCCTTCTTCCTTTTATCTTCCATGCTTTGCTTGACTGCTAGTTTGACTGCTAGCACTAAAAGAAATGTGGTTTTTATTTTCTGGGTAATGTTAGAGCTTTAAAGTATGTACACCTGAAGGATTACCACTCTTTTCTTCCTGCAGCTGAAATGGGATTTGACACTTCTGTGCTGTGGTGGAGGTTTGAATTCGTTCTCAGTGTGAATTGCTTCTCCCATGAACAAACCTCAGCCACACTTTGTGCATATTGATAATCTGCTGACATCCTTCTTTCTTAGTTTACACTCAGCTCTGGGTATTTGGTTGTGGTAGCATTGTGCAACTTAACAAGATTAAGTCTAGGATTTGATGGACAGGAGAAGCAATATTTGTGTTGCCTTATATTCAAAGCATGCCCTGACTGAGTCCGTCACCTAATGTGTCCAGCTGTGAAGCCCTCAACACAGGAAGCACATGGGCCTGATGGAGCAGGTTGGACTAGATGGCCTTTGGAGGTCCCTTCCAGCCCAAACCAGTCTATGATTCTATCATTCTATTGTTCTATCATTCTGTGACACAAAGACAAGCTTCAGATTATTCCAAGCTCCAAGTGCCTCTATATGCTTCTCTTGCTGCAAAGCCTAGAACTGGAAGACATAGATTCACAGAATCATAGAATCAGTCAGGGTTGAAAGGGACCACAAGGATCAGCTAGTTCCAACCCCCCTGCCATGGGCAGGGACACCCCACACTAGATCACGCTGGCCAGAGCCTCATCCAGCCTGGGCTTAAACATCTCCAGGGACGGGGCCTCAACCACCACCCTGGATAACCCATTCCAGGGCTTCACCACTCTCATGGGGAAGAACTTCTTCCTCACATCTAGCCTGAATCTCCCCACCTCCAGCTTCATTCCGTTCCCCCTAGTCCTATCACTACCTGATACCCTGAGAAGTCCCTCCCCAGCCTTCCTGTAGGCCCCCTTCAGATACTGGAAGGCCACAATGAGGTCACCTCAGAGCCTTCTCTTCTCCAGACTGAACAGCCCCAACTCCTTCAGTCTGTCCTCACAGGAGAGGTGCTCCAGCCCTCTGATCATCCTCGTGGCCCTTCTCTAGACACCTTCCGGCACCTCCAGATCCCTCTTGTAATAGGGGCTCCAGAACTGGAGGCAGTACTCCAGGTGGGGTCTCAGCAGAGCTGAGTAGAGGGAGAGAATCACCTCCCTTGACCTGCTGGCCAGACTTCTCCTGATGCAGCCCAGGATCTGATTGGCTTTCCAGGCTGCAAGTGCACATTGAGAGCTCATGTTGAGCTTCTCGTCCACCAGCACCCCCAAGTCTCTCTCCTCAGGGCTGCTCTCCAGCCAGTCCCTGCCCAGCCTGGATTTGTGCCTGGGATTGCCTCGCCCCAGATGCAGGACCCTGCCCTTGGTCTTGTTGAAGCTCATGACGTTGGCTTGTGCCCATCTCTCCAGCCTGTCAAGGTCCCTCTGGATGGCATCCCTTCCCTCCAGTGTGTCCACTGCACCACACAGCTTGGTGTCATCAGCAAACCTGCTGAGGGTGCACTCGATGCCACTGTCCATGGCACCCACAAAGATGTTGAACAAGATCTATATATCTATGTATCTGTATATCTATGTATCTATATATCTATAAATCTATGCATCTATACACCTATGCATCTGTTCCTGAAGGGAGGTTGTAGCCAGGTGGGGGTTGGTCTCTTCTCCCAAGCAACTGCCAACAGAACAAGAGGACACAGTCTCAAACTGCACCAGGGGAAGTTTAGGCTGGGTGTTAGGAAGAACTTCTTCCCAGAAAGAGAGATTGGCCATTGGAATGTGCTGCCCAGGGAGGTGGTGGAGTCACCATCACTGGAGGTGTTTAGGCAGAGACTGGATGGGGCATTTAGTGCCATGGTTTAGTGGATTAGATGGTGTTGGGTGATAGGTTGGACTTCATGATCTCGAGGTTCTTTTCCAACCTGGTCTGGTCTATTCTATTCTATTCTATTCTATTCTATTCTATTCTATTCTATTCTATTCCATTCTATGCATCTATATATCTATGGTTATATATGTTGAGGCAGCTGATCCAGCAGGTCAGTCCATACCCATATACACCTTTTCTGAAAGCCAGGTTTCAAAGCAAGGAGCAGTGAAGCCTGCCCCTTGTATACAGCCAGAGCAGTGAGCTGAGCTTTGAGCTGCCTCCCTCCCTCTGCAAGGCTCACCTGACTATCACCAGCTTCTATCACAAGGCTGCAGAGGGGAAAGAAACCTCCACCATAGCAGATGTGCAGGGGAACATCCAGCTCCTCATGCCTGGAGAATGGTCATGCTATGGACTTTTCTGTCTACTGAAGCAACTGCTAGGTCATAGAATCACAGAATCACAGCATCAGGTCAGGTGGTTATTTACTGCCTTCTGAGTAAGACATCATTTACAGCATGGGGTCTGCACATTGTTACAAGGAGGAGCTTTTCTCTGCCTGACAGTTTGATTCTGTACTTAACAGAAATGCCTTTTTAGTGGAAACCAAGTATGCTTCAGGCTTATCCATTGACTAGTGTGGCCAGCAGGAGCAGGGAAGTCATTCTACCCCTGTACTCAGCACTGGTTAGGCCACACCTTGAGTCCGGTGTCCAGTTCTGGACCTCTCAGTGTAAGAAGGATGTTGAGTTGCTTGAATGTGTCCAGAGAAGGGCAACAAAGCTGGGGTGGGTGGGTGTGTGTCTGGAGCACAAGCCCTTTGAGGGGCAGCTGAGGAAGCTGGGGTTGTTTAGCCTGGAGAAGAAGATGTGTTCACTGGAAGTGTTTAAAAAGGGACTGGATGAGGCACTTGGTGCCATGGTTTAGTTGATTAGATGGTGTTGGGTGATAGGTTGGACTTGATGATCTCAAAGCTCTTTTCCTACCTGGCTAATTCTTGTTCTATATTCTATTTATAGTCCTTCATTTATTCCACTATGTACCATTGAGCTGCTCCTCAGTTTTAAGCTCCTCTTTCTCTTTGAGGGAAGAGGCAGCTTGCTTAATTATTATTTTTTTTATGCCTATTATTGATTAGTGTGTTGATAGTGTTGTTCTTTCCCTTTTAGTCTGGTGAATTACTGGAGTATTCTGAGACAACACTGATGCATGGGACTCTGGAGAGGGTTCCCTTATGCCAGGTGCATAATGACAAGTAAAAGGCAGTCATGCCTGTGAAATACCTAAATGACTCAGCTCCCATACAGAAATATGGAAACACTGTGCAATTCCTCCCTGGCTGGCTTTAGCAGGCATATCTTCAACATGCACAAAGACTTTGACCACTTCGGGGATCTGCTGGCCAAAATATCGTGGGACAAAGCCCTAGAGGGAAGAGCAGCCCAGGACAGCTGGAAGGATCACCTTCTCCATGCCCAGGAGCAAAGTAAACCCACAGAGAGGAAAGCAGGAAAGAATGCTAGGAAAGAATGCTGGAGGTGATAGAAGCCTCATCCCTGGAGCTTTTTAAGGCCAGGCTGGATGTGGCTCTGAGCAACCTGATCTAGTGTGAGCGGACCCTGCCCATGGCAGGGGGTGGTAGTAGATGATCCTTGAGGTGCCTTCCAACCCTGACAGTTCTGTGATTCTGTGAAAGATGCTGAGGTTATACTGAAGGAGTTCATTTTTAGGAACAAGAGAGAACATCTTTAAACCTAAGAAACTGCAGCAGCTGAACAAACATAACAATAAGGAGAAAAGTGCCTATGAGCTCCACCAGTAACTTTGATAGTAGTCCATCCATCTTTCCAAACCTCTACTGACACTGTACCTGAGTCAATAACCTGAGTATATCTTCTTGCTATAACCCCTCTGCACTTTGACTCCAACATATTTTTCATAGCTCCAAGGAGCTCTGCCACAAAGATTAGTTCCCAGCATGGGGTACATTCAGCTTGCAGTTTGCCACTGCTAAATCACTAGGCGCAGCGGGGAAGTGCTGTAGCAGCATCCACTAAGCCTGGACGTTGTGCTTTGTGCCAGTTTTTACAGCAGAAAGCTTCCTGGAAGGAGCCAGAAGCAAGTGGGACCCTGCAGCTTAGTCCTAGCTCCTGAGAAAGGAATATTCATTATAATTCTTTCCCCTTTCCAGTGTCTGCATGATGTCATTACCCCCTCACAGTCCCAGTTTGTTTATGAATGGATTTTATATCACATATGTACACTAAGTGGGCTCCATGTTGGATGCTTGATGTTGGGACATCACTTCTCTGCTGCAGTTGTAGGGAGTTTCCCCTCCAGCCTTGGGACGTCTCATCACAGTGCTCCAGCCTGGGTTAATTGCAAAGCAGAGGGCTTTTTTCTTGTGGTGCACAAATCATTGAAGAATTACTCTGCTGGATGCAGGCCTGTGACTGGAGTGAGATGATTTACTTACAGTTCTGCACGTCATAGACTTTGTCAGTCCTGTAGGAAGTGATTCTCTGTCTGTTTTGGCAAGAGTTTGGTCTTATTTATTATTGCTTGTATGAGATGGAATGTTAAGCCAGTAGGCTTCTGTTGCAGTGATGAGGAAAAGCAGATCCCTGCTTTCCTGAAAAACATAATTCCCAGGCTTCAGGTCACTGTCTGAACACTAAGATCCTCATTACCATCCAGGCTGCTCACTCCACTGAGATTTTCAAAGGCTAGATCCAGCAAAAGGTGTGCACATCTACCTCAGGGCAGATGGGCAGAGTCCAACAGGATGACATTCAACAAGTCCAAGTGCTGGGTGCTGCACTTTGGCCACAACAACCCCATGAAGTGCTACAGGCTGGGGTCAGAGTGGCTGGAGAGCAGCCAGGCAGAAAGGGACCTGGGGGGACTGGTTGATAGTAGGCTGAACATGAGCCAGCAGTGTGCCCAGAGGGCCAAGAACGCCAATGGCATCCTGGCCTGCATCAGGAATAGTGTGGTCAGCAGGAGCAGGGAGGTCATTGTGCCATGGACTCAGCACTGGTTAGGCCACACCTTGAGTCCTGTGTCCACTTCTGGGCCCCTCAGTTTGAGAAGGACATTGAGACTCTTGAACGTGTCCAGAAGGGCAGCGAGGCTGGGGAGAGGCCTCAAGCACAAGCCCTATGAGGAGAGGCTGAGGGAGCTGGGGATGTTCAGCCTGGAGAAGAGGAGGCTCAGGGGATACCTTCTTGCTCCCTACAACTGGAGACGGATTGGATGTGGCACTTGAAGCCATGGTTTAATTAGTCATGAGGTGCTGGGTGATAGGTTGGACTTGATCACTGAGGTCTTTTCCAACCTTGTTGATTCTATGAATAAGCCACTATACAAAACCAAAGCTATGATGATGCTGTTTTTGTTACTGTAACATCAAAGCAACAGAAGAGCAGTGAGGATATTATTTGTGATGCTCTGATCAATCCAAGATTCTGTTTGCTGAAGTTACTGGAACGTAATCATCCTGCACAAGGTCCCTCAATGTTTTACACACGTCCATGTTACCTTATAAGGTCAATAGGCTGAAACTTGTAAAATACTCCATATCTTGCCCATTCTTGATACAGCAACTAAAAAAAAAAAAAGGAGGGAGAAAGAGGGAAACAACAAACAAACAGAAGATTAACTTGGCACAAGTTGTCCTGCTTGGGTTTAGAAACATCGTCAAAGAGTTAAAAAACAGTATACACAGTATCACAGTATCACCAAGGCTGGGAGAGGCCTCAAAGATCATCATTACAAGAGGGATATGGATGTACTGGAAGGTGTCCAGAGAAGGGACATGAGGATGAGCAGAGGGCTGGAGCACGTCTCCTATGAGGAAGGACTGAAGGAGTTGGGGCTGTTCAGTCTGGAGAAGAGAAGGCTCCGAGGTGACCTCATTGTGGCCTTCCAGTATCTGAAGGGGGCCTACAGGAAGGCTGGGGAGGGACATCTCAGGCTCTCAGGTAGTGATAGGACTAGGGGGCATGCAATGAAGCTGGAGGTGGGGAGATTCAGGCTGGACATGAGGAGGAAGTTCTTCCCCATGAGAGTGGTGAAGCCCTGGAATGGGTTATCCAGGGAGGTGGTTGAGGCCCCGTCCCTGGAGGTGTTTAAGCCCAGGCTGGATGGGGCTCTGTCCAGCCTGATCTAGTGTGGGGTTTCCCTGCCCATGGCAGGGGGTTGGAACTAGATGATCCTTGTGGTTCCTTCCAACCCTGACTGATTCTATGATACTATGGTAACTCCAACCTGTCACCACAGACCTCATGACTAGACCATGGCACCAAGTGCCACCAGAAAAAGCAATTTCTAATACTTCAATATAGAATTCCAAGTTGTTGGTTTCTTGTTTTTTCCTTCAGGCAGTTATGGAAGATTCCAACCAAGCCAGCAATGCAAGGATGGTGCATGCACATCTTTCTCCACAGCCAACATCTTTGTTCCTAACATCCAATCTACATCTGCTCCTCTCTCATTTCAAACCATTGCCCCACACCCTGCCACTGCAGGCCTGTCACTGTTCAGCCTGCTATCAACCAGTACCCCTAGGTCCCTTTCTGGAGAGCGGCCAGGCAGAGAGGGACCTGGGGGTACTGGTTGATAGTAGGCTGAACATGAGCCAGCAGTGTGCCCAGGTGGCCAAGAAGGTCAATGGCATCCTGGCCTGCATCAAGAATAGTGTGGCCAGCAGGAGCAGGGAGGTCATTCTTGGAGTTCCCCTTCAGCTACTGGAAGGCTGCTATAATGTCTCCCTGGAACCTTCTTTTCTGCAGGCTGAACAACCCCAGCTCCCTCAGCCTGTCCTTACAGCAGAGCTGCTCCAGCCCTCAGATCATTTTCATGGCCCTCCTCTGGACTTTCTCCATCAGGTCCATGTCCTTCCTGTATTGAGGGCCCCAGAGCTGGGCACAGCACTGCAGTGAGGTCTCAGCAGAGCAAAGTGGCAGAATCCTCTCTCTCCATCCCTGGCCATGCTGCTTTTGATGCAGCACAAGCTGCCATTGGCTTTCTGGGCGGCAAGTACACCCTGCCTGCTCATGTCCAGCTTCTCCTCCACCAGCACCCACAAGTCCTCTTCCTCAGGGCTGTTTTTTATCACCTCCTCCCTCAGCCTGTTTTGATCATGAGGGTTCTTCCAACCCAGGTCCAGGACCTTGCATTTGGTCTTGTTGGAGCTCTTGAGATTTGACAGCTACCAGCATGCCACACCATATCATGATGGCAACAGCACAGTTAAGTATGGAGGAATTTCATAGAGTGAAACTGCAGAGATAGAGATCTTGGCATATTTTGATGGTTTCCAATCACATTTTTCAACTGTTCAAAATGCTTCTCCTCTTGCAGGTGCTATGTGGAAGAACTAAAGAAACCATCAAGCAATTAAGAGCTGGATCCTTCAAATGTGCAACCAGTTCACTGTTTTTTGTTCAGAATGTGGAAATGAAAGCCATTGAAGTGCCCAGAGCTCTGCCACTGCATACTCATTAAAGACACAGCAATGTGCCTGAATGGCAAAGAGGACCAAAGGCATCCTGGGGTGCATGAAGAAAAGTGTGGCCAGCAGGTCTGTGAAAGTTCTCCTGCCCCTCTGCTCTGCCCTGCTGAGACCACACCTGGAATACTGTGTCCCCAGTTCAGGAGAGACAGAGATCTGCTGGAGAGAGTCCAACAGAGAGGTACAGGGATGACTGGGGGCCTTGAACATCTCTGCTATGAAGAAAGACTGAGAGACCTGGGGCTGTTCAGTCTGGAGAGGAGAAGACTGAGATGGGACCTCATCAATACCTATGAATATCTGAGGGGGGGGTGTCAAGATGAAGGTGCCAGGCTCTTTTTGGTGGTGCCCAGTGGTAGGAGAAGGAACAATGGGTACCAGCTAGAACACAGGAGGTTCCACCACAACACAAGACACTTCTTTATGGTGAGGGTAAGGGAGCACTGGAACAGGCTGCCCAGGGGGGTCATGGAGTCTCCTTCTCTGCAGACTCAAAATCCACCTGGATGTGTGACCTGCCCTAGGTGATCCTGCCCTGGCATAGGCATTGGACTGGATGATCTCAGGAGGTTCCTTCCAGCACCTAACATTCTGTGATTCTGTGGTTCATAGATCAGGGAGAGAAGCCTACACTGCTGAAGCACTTGGTAATTCATCAATGAGATTCAAGGAATGTGTTGGTTTGGCTTTTAGAATGTTGCTCTTCTAGAACACAACCTTGCAAAATGCTTTGCACTTGTGGAAAAGGAAGTGATGAGACAAGGATTGCTTTTCTTTGGCTTTCATAGGATTTGAAGAGGATTGCCCTGGCTGCTGTATTGATATATATTCATATAAATACTTGTGGTTACCTACTCAAAACCATCCCTTGCCATAACTCAAGGCCTTGAGCACAAGCCCTATGAGGAGAGGCTAAGGGAGCTGGGATTGTTTAGCCTGGAGAAGAGGAGGCTTGGGAGAGACCTTATTGCTCTCTACAACTCCCTGAAGGGAGGTTGTAGCCAGGAGGGGTTTGGTCTCTTCTCCCAGGCAACCAGCAGCAGAAGAAGAGGACACAGTCTCAAGCTGTGCCAGGGGAGGTTTTGGCCTGAGGTGAGGAGAAAGTTCTTCCCAGAAAGAGAGATTGGCCATTGGAAAGTGCTGCCCAGGGAGGTGGTGGAGTCACCATCCCTGGAGGTGTTCAAAAGGGATTGGACGTGGCACTTGAAGCCATGGTTTAGTTGTCAGGGGGTCTTGGGTGATCTTTGAGGTCTTTTCCAACTTTATTGATTCTATGATTCTAACTCCACAGCATTGCCTGCAATTTTATTTATGTCCATATGCAATCATTCTAATAAATCCATTCACTGAAATATATCAAAGAAGACTGCTACAGATGTTAAATTCTAAAGCTATTTAAAAGCTGTTTTGAGCCTAGCTACAGAATGGAATTTGAAGGGCAAAAATTAGAGGTCTTTCTAATGCTGCAATCAGCTCAGGAACAGGTTGCTGTAGCATTCCCTCAAATTATGTCCCACTGGATATTCTCATTCCTAAAGCCCTAGCACTGGAGGTCAGCTTATGGCCTGAATATTTTCCATTCATGTGTGCTGCCCACACCAAACCTCGCTCCCAACACTGCAATTTTGCAAGATTAAGCTTAATCTGGAAGGTGGAATGTGCTTCCTGTCATGATATTTCATCAATTGAAAGGAATTCCACATCAATTGAAAGGAATTCTAGGAGGAGATTCGTCCTATCATTCCTTCTGCTTTTTCAGCTCCACTTAAAAGCAGTACTTTCTGTAAGCTTATAACAACATGCCCCAATCTGCTTCCAATATTCCAGGGATGTTGTTGTAGCATCTGACAGCAGTGTCCTTCCCAGAGAGGTAACAAAGCTCTCATGTATTTCTCATGTCAAACATCTTGCTAGCAGTGAAGCTTTACAAGTTGCCAGCGGGCTAGAGGCTTAAAGACCAAGTCAATGTTTATACTGCTGGGGAGCTGTTACCATGCTGCTGTGCAACAGCTTTCTGAAAAAGACTTTTTTACCTTCTTTTTTTCCCTCCCTCAAGCAAAAATGACACCAAACCAGGGAAATTCCCTTACTCCAATCAGCAGTCTTAGGAAAAGAGAACCTTCCATTGCCTGCAGGTTTCTGATCCTCATAGGATGTGACCAAAGCATTGTTTCGCTGCCTGCTTGCTCCGAGGAAATCCTGAAGAGGGTTAATAGGGATTAACCTTTCCTATTATGAACTGGAATGTAAACCTCAATTATTTGTGCTGCCTTATTGCCTGAGTACCCCAGATGGGCTCAATTCATCTTTGGTTTTTGAGGTGGGGGTGGGTGGGAGGGAGGCCTTATACAACAGACACTTGAAACACAAGATACAGATAAGTTAAAAATGACAAAATAAAGAGGGGCAGAGAAAAACACAGAATCTCCCAAATGCATCCCCCCCCCAACCCCCCAACCTCCCCCACCCCCTTTCCTTTAAACCTGATCTGGGCTTTTCAGGAAATTAAACACTAAGACTATTAGCTTCAGATAGAAAACAGATGATGTTATGCCTAGCAATCCTGCAGCAGATTCAATGGCTAGGCAGCAGAGCCAGATGTGAATAATCAATACAGCATTTCTGGAAAGAAGCTTTTATGTTTTTAATACTTAACACTTCATAACTGAGCCTAAGACATGGAATGAAAAAGAGAAGGCAGCACAATGAGTAGGGTGAATATTTTTCCAGACATTAGTTCTTTCAGATACTCTTCCCCTCTGTCCCATAGTAGCCAAGTTCTCCATCAATTAATGCTCACGTGGGTTTCTTCTCCCAACATTTTCCTAACCTGAGCATAGAATCATAGAATCAATAAGGTTGGAAAAGTCCTCAAAGATCATCAAGTCCAACTTGTCACCCAACACCTCATGACTACTAAACCATGGCACCAAGTGCCACATCCAATCCCCTCTTGAATGCCTCCAGGGATGGTGACCCCACCACCTCCCTGGGCAGCACATTCCAATAGCTAACAACTCTCTCTGGGAAGAACTTTCTCCTCACCTCCAGCCTAAACGTCCCCTGGTGCAGCTTGAGACTGTGTCCTCTTGTTCTAGTGCTAGTTGCCTAGGAGAAGAGACCAACCCCCACCTGGCTGCAACATCCCTTCAGGTAGTTGTAGAGAGCAAGAAGGTCTCCCCTGAGCCTCCTCTTCTCCCCAGCTCCCTCAGCCTCTTCTCACAGGGCTTGTGCTCGAGGCCTCTCCCTAGCCTCACTGCCCTTCTCCACACAGAGAAGCAAAACCACACAGACAAATCTAAATCAAATTGACTGAAATACTTCACAAGAAGACATTATTTAAAATATTGTGGGGAAAAAAATTACATATTCAGTAATAAAGGAAAATAAGTAGTACAAAAATGGATGTGTTTGTAAAAAAAACCAAGCAACATTTACTTCCTAGAATATTACACCTAATATGAAACTGATTTTGTAACGTATTTTACCTGTCTTTCATTCATGTCATCATTTTGGCCTTCATATTCACCCTAGAGAGAGAAAATGGTTTAATAACTGATGTAAAAACAGATAGAATTCAATAGAAGCTTGCTCAGCTGTTCCTACACCCCTGATTTTACTTCTGGGTCACAACCTGAGAGATGTTTATGTAAGTTTTCACATTAGAATCACACACTTAGAATATACTTTCATATTTCAGATGGACAGGGCTGATTCTGCCACTGTACTCTGCTCTGGTGAGACCTCACCTGAAGTTCTGCAACTATCTCAGGAGGAAGGGCATGGACCTGATGGAGCAGGGCCAGAGGAGGGCCACAAAGATGACCAAGGGACTGGCGCACATCTGCTATGAGGACAGGCTGAGGGAGCTGGGGTTGTTCTACCTGGAGAGGAGAAGGTTCCAGGGGGACCTAATAGCAGCCTTCCAGTACCCAAAAGGGGCTACAAGAAGGCTGAAGGAGGACTGTTTGCAAAGGCCAGCAGTGACAGGATGAGGGGCAGTGGCTTCAAACTAGAGTAGAGGAGATATAGATTGGATGAGGACAGACTGAAGGAGTTGGGGCTGTTCAGTCTGGAGAAGAGAAGGCTCTGAGGTGACCTCATTGTGGCCTTCCAGTATCTGAAGGGGGCTACAGGAAGGCTGGGGAGGGACTTCTCAGGATATCAGGTAGTGATAGGACTAGGGGGAACGGAATGAAGCTGGAGGTGGGGAGATTCAGGCTAGATGTGAGGAGGAAGTTCTTCCCCATGAGAGTGGTGAAGCCCTGGAATGGGCTGTCCAGGGAGATGGTTGGGGCCCTTTCCCTGGAGGTGTTTAAGCCCAGGCTGGATGAGGCTCTGGCCAGCCTGATCTAGTGTGGGGGTGTCCCTGCCCATGGCAGGGGGGTTGGAACTAGCTGATCCTTGTGGTCCCTTCCAACCCTGACTGATTCTATGATTCTATGTTAGAAACAAGTTCTTTAGCATGAGGTTGGTGGAACTCTAGAAGAGGTTGCCCAGGGAGGTAGTTGAGGCCCCATCCTCAGAGATTATGAAGGTTATGCTTGAAAGGGCTTGGGGAACCTGCTCTAAGGGAGGCTGTCCCTGCTTACTGCAGGGGGCTTGGACTGGATGGCCTTTGGAGGTCCCTTCCAACCCAAACCACTCTATGATATTATGAATCATTTTCACCAGCTATAGCCATTGATATCTGTGCACTACTGGGTGCTACCATCAGGGATTTTGAGCATTATATAGAGTAGAGTAGAGTAGAGTAGAGTAGAGTAGAGTAGAGTAGAGTAGAGTAGAGAGTAGAGTAGAGTAGAGTCGAGTAGAGTAGAGTAGGGTAGAGTAGGGTAGGGTAGGGTAGGGCAGGGTAGAATGGAATAGGATAGGATAGGATAGGATAGGATAGGATAGGATAGGATAGGATAGAATAGAATAGAATAGAATAGAATAGAATAGAATAGAATAGAATAGAATAGAATAGAATAGGTAGAGTAGAATAGAATAGAATATACCTACATCATGGAGTGGGTATGCTGCATCATAAACGTTGTTTGCTATTAATTTGCCAATACCTAAAGGAGGGAAACAAAAATGACATAAAATTGGTGAACAGCTAGGCACAGTCAAGCATAAATTACAGAACTCATTTCATGGCTGCACAAAGGAGACAAAATCATGTCAAGATGAGCATACACCAAGCTAGAAGAACATGGCTATGGGAAACATGTTGTCACAGAAAGTCTTGTTTCCATAGAGGGCTTTTTCTTGAGTCAACTAGTATGGTACAAAGGCTGTTTTGAGCACTTTCTCATCCTGCCAGCAATGAGGCATGTGACTGGAAAGCATCTGGCAAGTCTTTCTTGAAGCCTGAGAGTGATTGGAACCATGGCTCTCCACTGGCACCACCCAAACACAAAAAGACAACCAAAACCATTTCACAGAGGTTTATGATTGAAGAAACCCCTATTCTTTGTTGGCTAACATTAGACCACAGCAGGTTGAGTTGCTCAAATGTGTCCACAGAAGGGCAACCTGGGGAGGGGTCTGGAGCACGACCATATGAGGAGAGACTGAGGGAGATGGGGTGGTTTAGCCTGGAGAAGAGGAGGCTCAGGGGAGCCCTTCTTGCTGTCTACAACTACCTGAAGGTAAGTTGCAGCCAGGTGGAGGTTGGTCTCTTCTCCCAGCACCAGAACAAGAGGACACAGTCTCAAGCTGTGCTGGGGAGCTTTAGCATTGGTCTTAGAAAGAAGTTCTACGCAGACAGTAATTGGCCAATGGAAAGGGCTTCCCAGGGAGGTGGTGGAGTCACCATCACTGGAGGTGTTTAAGAAGAGCCTGGATAAGGCACTTAGTGCCATGGTCTAGTTGATTAGATAGGATTGGGTGATCAGTTGGACTTGATGATATTGACATCCTGGCTTGGATTAGAAGCTCTGTGGCCAGCAGGGACAAGGAGGTGATCATACTATGTTTAGTTCCAGACCCCTCACTGCAGGATGGACATTGCGGTGCTGGAGCATATCCAGAGAAGGGCAACAAGGCTGGAGAAGGGCCTGAAGCACATGGCCTGTGAGAAGGAGCTGAGGGAGCTGGGGGCAGTCAGTCTGGAGGAGGCTGAAGGGAGACCTCATTGCTATTTGCAACTACCTGAAGGGAGGTTGGAACGAGGAGGGGGCAGCCTCTTCTCCTTGGTGGCAAGCAACAGGACCAGAGAAAGTGGTTACAAGCTGCACCAAGGGAGGTTCAGGCTGGATATTAGGAAATATTTCTTCTCAAACATTAGAATGGTCTGCCCAGGGCAGTGGTAGAATCACCATCCTGGGGGGCTTAAAGTGTTTTGTTGACGTGGTGCTTAGGGACAAGGTATAGTGTTGACCCTTCAGTGCTGAGTCAAAGGCTGGACTGGATGATCTTGGAGGTCTCTTCCAACCAGATATATTCTGTGATTCAGTGATTCTGTGAAACCATGGACCAGAAAGTCTGATTTTGTTAACATGTCTCAGCATATTTCTGTGTTCTGCTAGAGAAAAAAAGGGAAAGGTTAGTTTCAAATCAGCCTATCAGCATTTTCCTGCTTCTTACCCATGCTGCTTCTGGCCTTTGTAGACGTGCGCTTCAAGATTTCACGTACCTGTGGAAAAGAACAGGGGTTAAACTTGTCACAGGATCACAGGATGTTAGATGTTGGAAGGGACCTCTGGAGATCTTCCAGTCCAACCACCCCTGCCAGGGCAGGACCATAGAATCTAGCACAGGTCACACAGGAACGCATCCAGACGAGGCTGGAAAGTCTCCAGAGAAGGAGACTCCACAGCCTCTCTGTGCAGCTTGTTCCAGTGCTCTGTGACCCTCACAGTGAAGTTCTTCCTCATCTTGAGGTAGAACTTCATATGCTGTAGAATGGAATGGAATGGAATGGAATGGAATGGAATGGAATGGAATGGAATGGAATAGAATAGAATAGAATAGAATAGAATAGAATAGAATAGAATAGAATAGAATAGAATAGAATAGAATAGAATAGAATAGAATAGAACAGGTTGGAAGAGACCTTCAAGATTATCAAGACCAACCTATCACCCAACACCATCTAAACAACTAAACCATGCATCCAAGCACTCCATCCAGTCTCCTAAACACTTCCAATGATGGCGATTCCACCACCTCCCTGGGCAGCACATTCCAACGGGCAATCACTCTCTCTCTGTAGAATTTCTTCCTCACATCCAGCCTAAACCTCCCCTGGCACAGCTTGAGACTGTGTCCTCTTGTTCTGGTGCTGGCCGTCTGGGAGAAGAGACTAACCCCCACCTGGCTACCACCTCCCTTCAGGTAGTTTAGAATCATAGAATCAATAAGGTTGGAAAAGACCTCATCCAGATCATCAATAAAGATGTTGAAGAGCATTGGGCCCAGCACTGATCCTTGGGGCACACCACTAGTGACTGGCCGCCAGCTGGATGTGGCACCATTCACCACGACTCTCAAAAACATCAAACAATCTCAAAACATCAAAAAGAGACTTCTAGCTTTCCTAATTGGAAATACCAAATCAAGATGCACAGAAAGTGATCTGTGAGGATACTTCATCTGTGAAACCCAGATGTGTTTGAACATAGGGAAGAGCTGGCATTGGATATGTAAAATAAAACCTGGCCTTGCCAACCTGCTGGAGAGCTGGCAGGATCTGGGGAACATGTGCAAGGAACAGTGTGGCCAGGTAGCCAAGAAGGCCAAGGGCATCCTGGCCTTTACCAAACCCAGTGTGTCCAGCAGGAGTAGGGTAGTGATGATGCCTCTTTACTTCAACCTGGAGTGGCCACAGCTTGAGTGCTGGGTTCAGTTCTGGGTGCCAGAGGATAGGAGGGACCTTGACCGACTGGACAGATGGGCGGAGTCCAACGGGATGGCATTCAACAAGTCCAAGTGCTGGGTGCTGCACTTTGGCCACAGCAACCCCAGGCAGAGCTACAGGCTGGGGGCAGAGTGGATGGAGAGCTGCCAAACAGAGAGGGACCTGGGGGTGCTGATCGACAGCCGTCTAAACATGAGCCAGCAGTGTGCCCAGGTGGCCAGGAGGGCCAATGGCATCCTGGCCTGCATTAGGAATAGTGTGGCCAGCAGGAACAGGAAGGTCATTGTGCCCCTGTACTCTGCTTTGGTTAAGCCACACCTTGAGTCCTGTGTCCACTTCTGGGCCCCTCAGTTTAAGAAGGACATCAAGACACTTGAACGTGTCCAGAGAAGGGCAATGAGGCTGGTGAGAGGCCTTGAGCACAAGCCCTATGAGGAGAGGCTGAGGGAGCTGGGGGTGTTTAGCCTGCAGAAGAGGAGGCTCAGGGGAGACCTCATTGCTCTCTACGACTACCTGAAAGGTGGCTGTAGCCAGGAAGGGGTTGGTCTCTTCTTTATAGTAACCAGCACCAGAACAAGAGGACACAGTCTCAAGCTGCACCAGGGGAAGTTTAGGCTGGAGGTGAGAAGAAAGTTCTTCACAGAGAGAGTTGTTAGCCATTGGAATGTGCTGCCCAGGGAGGTGGTGGAGTCACCCTCCCTGGAGGTGTTTAAGAGAGGACTGGATGTGGCACTTGGTGCCATGGTCTAGTCGTGGGGTCTGTGGTGACAGGTTGGACTCAATGATCTTCAAAGTCTCTTCCAACCTTAGCGATACTGTGATACTGTGATACTGTGATACTGTGAAAGGCATTGAAGGGCTGGAGGGTGTCTAGAGAAGTGCACCAAGGCTGGGAAGGGGTTTGGAAGGAGTCATATGTGGAGAGGCTGAGGGAGCTGGGGTTGTTCAGTCTGGAGAAGAGGAGGCTGAGGAGAGATCTTATTGCTCTCTGCAGCTACCTGAAAGGAGGCTGAAGTGAGGCAGGTGTTGGTCTCCTCTCCAGGGGATAGGAGAGGAAATGAGTTTGAGTTGTGCCAGGCAGGTTTAGGTTGGACATGAGGAAAAACTTCTTTCCTGAGAGAGTGCTGAGGGGTTGGAACTGTTTGCCCAGAGAGGTGGTGGAGTCACCATCCCTGGAAGCGCTGCAGAACCTGTAAATGTGGTGCTTCAGGAGATGGTTTAGCGGTCATGGTGGTTGGACTCAATAGGCTTAAAGGTCTTTTCCAACCTTAATGATTCTCTTTTTCTGCAAATAACATCTAGTTAAAGACTAGGAAGCAAGGCTTAATAGCAGGTTTGAATAGCTGAGAGGAATGAGTAGCAATATTTCCCTGAGTAGCACCTCCTCCTCCTGGGCAGCTCCAGTGATGGTGTTTCGTTCACACTTACAACTGCTTCACATTTTGCAGGATCAGAGATGTGCCTGAGCTGATGAGATGAGCAAAGTAACCAGCAGCACTCATTGTCAAATGCCATTCAGCACAAGAGGTCAATGAGAATGCAAACGTTGCTTCACTTACTATTCGGCTGCGGGTAGCGTTGTCAAAAAAGGTGTCCTTGTCTTTAATGTTGTACCTGAAACAGTCAGAAGAGAAAAAAAGCAGTTGTCTGTGGTAGTAATAAGATATCATGGGAAATCATTGTGCCCCTGTACTCAGCACTGGTTAGGCCACACCTGGAGTCCTGTGTCCAGTTCTGGGTCCCTCGGTTTAAGAAGGACATTGGGACTCTTAAATGTGTCCAGAGAAGGGCAATGAGGCTGGGGAGAGGCCTCGAGCACAGCCCTGTGAGGAGAGACTGAGGGAGCTGGGGTTGCTTAGCCTGGAGAAGAGGAGGCTCAGGGGAGACCATCTTGCTCTTGTCTTCTCCCAGGCAAGAAGCACCAGAACAAGAGGACACAGTCTCAAGCTGCACCAGGGGAAGTTTAGGCTGGAGGTGAGGAGAAAGTTCATCCCAGAGAGAGTTGTTAGTCATTGGAATGTGCTGCCCAGGGAGGTGGTGGAGTCACCATCCCTGGAGGTGTTCAAGAGGCGATTGGATGTGGCACTTGAAGCCATAGTATGATAGAATCAGTCAGGGTTGGAAGGGACCACAAGGATCAGCTAGTTCCAACCCCCTGACATGGGCAGGGACACCCCACACTAGATCAGGCTGGCCAGAGCCTCATCCAGCCTGGGCTTAAACACCTCCAGGGACGGGGCTTCAACCACCTCCCTGGACAACCCATTCCAGGGCTTCAGCACTCTCATGGTGAAGAACTTCCTCCTCATGTCCATGCTGAATCTCCCCACCTCCATGGTTTAGTAATCATGGGATCTTGGGTGATAGGTTGGACTTGATGATTTCTGAGGTCTTTTCCAACCTTATTGATTCTCTGATTCTATGATCATAAAATATTCTGACTTAAAATTCACTTGGAAACCACAGCAAGTAAGAAAAAGATGGATGTTTAAAGGCAATATGCATGAAAAAGTACAGCCATGTACATGAGGGTAGTGGAACACTGAAACAAGTTGCCCAGGGAGGTGGTTGGGACCTCAGCACCAGAGATATTCAAAGTGAGGTTCAGCAGGGTTCTAGGCAGCCTGATCTAGTTGAGGATGTCCCTGCTGAACGCAGGGGACTTGGACTAGATGATCATAGAATCATAGAATTGTTAAGGTTAGAAGGGACCTCAAGGAGCATCCAGTTCCAACCCCACTGCCAGGGGCAGGGACACTTCACGCTACATCGGGTTGCTCACAGACACATCCAGTCTGGCTGCTAAAACCTCCAGGTATGAGGCTTCCACCACCTCCCTGGGCAACCTGTGCCAGTGTCTCACCACCCTCATGGTGAAGAACTTCTTCCTAACATCCAATCTCAATCTACCCATTTCTATTTTTCTTCCATTCCCTCCAGTCCTATCACTACCTGATAGCCTGAGAAGTCCCTCCCCAGCCTTCCTGTAGGCCCCCTTCAGATACTGGAAGGCCACAATGAGGTCACCTCAGAGCCTTCTCTTCTCCAGACTGAACAGCCCCAACTCCTTCAGTCTGTCCTCATAGGAGAGGGGCTCCAGCCCTCTGATCATCCTCATGGCCCTTCTCTGGACACCTTCCAGCACCTCCAGATCCCTCTTGTAATAGGGGCTCCAGAACTGGAGGCAGTACTCCAGGTGGGGTCTCACCAGAGCTGAGTAGAGGGGGAGAAGCACCTCCCTTGACCTGCTGGCCACACTTCTCCTGATGCAGCCCAGGATCTGATTGGCTTTCCGGGCTGCAAGCGCACATTGAGAGCTCATGTTGAGCTTCTCGTCCCCCAGCACCCCCAAGTCTCTCTCCTCAGGGCTGCTCTCCAGCCAGTCACTGCCCAGCCTGTAGTTGTGCATTTCTGAATTTTGATTGAAATAATGCAGAGAGAAAAACAAAAGGCAAGTTGTAGCTTATTTGATTGCTGATCACAATGTAAAGTACTCACAAATAGATTTTCTCTCGGGAAAAGGGGTAAGACAAGGTTTTCATGTTGGTGTTTTCTTGTCGTGGCACCTGGGGCTGCAGAGGCTCAGTCAGCTTGCACCACATTTCATTTAACTTTTTGAGTATTCCTCCTTCTTCTCTGATTTCATACATCTGAGGAAATAAAATGCTGTACATTAGCATGGCACTTCCAAAAATCCACTTTTTTGTTGCTCTGGTTTTGTTTTTAAGGCTAGAATTTGCCAACCAATGTTTAAACCTGGAAGGGGAAAACTCCCTTGAGGGAAGAAAGAGGGAGAAATATGCAGGCACCAAAGGAACAAAGCTAGGAAGGGATGAAAGAGAGGAGTTGAGTATAGAATCATAGAATCTTGGAATCACAGAAACGTAGAATCATAGAATGGTCTGGGTTGGAAGGGACCTCCAAAAGTCACCTAGTCCAACCCCCTCTGCAGTCAGCAGGGACATCCTCAACTAGATCAGGCTGCCCAGAGCCCTGTTGAGCCTCCTCTTGAATATCTCCAGGGATGGGGCCCCAACCACCTCCTTGGGCAACCTGTTCCATTGTTACACCACCCTCATGGTAAAGAAGCTATTCCTAACATCCAATGTAAATCTACACTTTTCTAGTTTGAAGCCATTGCTTCTCATCCTGTTACTGCAGACTTTTGGAAACAGTCTCTCTCCATCCTTGTAGCCCCCTTCAGGTACTGGAAGGCTGCTATTAGGTGTTCCCAGAGCCTGATCTTCTCCAGTCTGAACAGCCCCAGCTCCCTCAGCCTTTCCTCCTAGCAGAGGTGCTCCAACTCCCTGATCATTCTCGTGGCCCTTCTTTGGACCCATTCCATCAGGTCCATGTCCTTCCTTTGAAGCCTCCAGAACTGGACACTGATTTGGAAACAACTCCTTGGTTTTCTCTACATTTAACCAACATTCTGATCCCTCTTCCTTCAGTCAGACAGCTAGCTGAGAAGACATGGGAGGTGCTTACCTTTTTAGTGGGCATTTTGATTCTAAGGAGTTCAGCTTCTCGACTGAGGACTTGCCAAGGTGCATGTATCCGGACAAAACTCAGTCCTTGGCTCTTGTTCTGAAACACAAAATAGTGAAAACAATGTAACATAGAATAGAATAGAATAGAATAGAATAGAATAGAATAGAATAGAATAGAATAGAATAGAATAGAATAGAATAGAATAGAATAGGAGTAGAATAGAATAGGAGTAGAATAGAATAGAATAGAATAGAATAGAATAGAATAGAATAGAATAGAATAGAATAGAATAGAATAGAATAGAATAGAATAGAATAGAATAGAATAGAATAGAATAGAATAATTAACCAGGTTGGAAAAGACATTTGAGATCATCAAGCCCAACCTATTACCCAACACCATGTAGTCAACTAAACCATGGCACCAAGCACCCCATACAGTCTCTTTTTACACACTTCCAGTGACGGCGACTCCACCACCTCCCTGGGCAGCACATTCCAATGGCAAATCTCCCTTTCTGAGAAGAATTTCTTCCTCACATCCAGCCTAAACCTCCCCTGGCACAGCTTGAGACTGTGTCCTCTTGTTCTGGTGCTGATTGCCTGGGAGGAGACCAAGTCCCACCTGGCTGCAACCACCCTACAGGTAGTTGCAGAGAGCAATAAGGTCTTCCCTGAGCCTCCTCTTCTCCAGGCTAAGCAATCCCAGCTCCTTCAGTCTCTCCTCACAGGGCTGTGCTCCAGACCCCTCCCCAGCTTTGTTGCCCTTCTCTGGAAACCTTCCAGCTACTGAACATCTTACCTAAACTGAGGGCCCCAGAACTGGACACAGGACTCAAGGTGTGAATTCTTTTTGTCTGATAATTTGTATTAAATACACCCATCCCTAATCAAGTCCTTTTCCACTCACAGCTGATGTCTCACAGGACTTTCCTCTTGGCCCTGCGTTGTTCTACGTCTGTATCCTTGTGCTCCCTGGTTACATTACTCAAGTGACTGAGTATTGCTGTGCAGATGACAAACAGATCTGCTTCTCTCACGATCCTTTTCTCTTCCAATCTATACTCCAACTCACAGAGTTTTCCCAATAAATTTCAGGAGTGGCAGGTCTTCAATCAATTGGTTCTGAATTGTCCAAGATACATTTATATCTTGGCTTCTTTTGCAGCTTGTAAAGTTGAATTTGGGCTTCCCATTTCGGTAGGAAAGCTCAGCACACAGTCAAGTGGAATGAAATCTGGAGGGTCTGGTTTGCTTTTCAATCAGCACATGAAGAAAGAAATCTATCAAACATTTCTTTCAGTCTGTCATGTAGTATACAGCAGGACTTCAACAATAGCCTATGTTGTAGCTTTTCCTTTTTCCCCCTTGTCTTATAGTGGAAATATATCGAGTGGATAAAATTCAGGCATCTGCAAGGAGACTTCTACTATCTTTCATGCCTTAACACTAAAATACATCAGCACCTGATCAGCTCCAAGTCTAAGATACATTGCAAACATATCATCATGGAGCAGGTCCAGAGGAGGGCCATGAAAACGACCAGAGGGTTGTCATTGCCATAAGAACAGGCTGAGGGTGCTGGGACAGCACCCAGGGCGACCTAAAAGCAGCCTTCCAGTACCTGAAGGGGACTACAAGGATGGAGAGAGACTGTTCATAAAGGCCTGCAGTGACAGGATGAGGGGCAATGGAGACCTTATTGCTGTGTACAACTACCTGAAGGGAGGTTGTAGACAGGTTGGGGCTGGTCTCTTCTCCCAGGCAACCAGCATCAGAACAAGAGGACACAGTCTCAAGCTGTTCCAGGGGAGGTTTAGGCTGGATGTTAGGAAGAAGTTATAGAATTGAATTGAATTGAATTGAATTGAATTGAATTGAATTGAATTGAATTGAATTGAATTGAATTGAATTGAATTGACCAGACCAGACCAGTTTGGAAAAGAACTTCAAAATCATCAAGACCAACCTATCACCCAATACCATCTAATCAACTAAATCGTGGCACCAAGAGCCTCATCCAGTCTCTGTCTATACACCTCCAGGGATGTTGACTCCACCACCTCCCTGGGCAGCACATTCCAATGGCCATGATTCTATGATTCTAATCTCTCTTTTTGTGAAGAACTTCTTCCTCACATCCAGCCTAAACCTCCCCTGGCACAGCTTGAGACTGTGTCCTCTTGTTCTGGTGCTGGGTGCCTGGAAGAAGAAACCAACCGCCACCTGGCTACAACCTCCCTTCAGGTAGTTGTAGAGAGCAAGAAGGTCTCCCCTGAGCCTCCTCTTCTCCAGGCTAAGCAACCCCAGCTCCCTCAGCCTCTCCTCACAGGGCTGTGCTCCAAACCCCTCCTCAGCTTTGTTGCCCTTCTCTGGACAAGTTCCTGCCATCCAATCTGAATCAACTAATTTCTAGTTCTGTTGCATTCCCCCTAGTCCTGTCATAACCTGACACCCTGAAAAGTCCCTCCCCACCTTTTTGTAGCCCCCATCAGATGCTGGAAGGCCACAATAAGATGTCCTTAGAGCCTTCTCTTCTCCAAACTGAATAACCCCAACTCTCTCAGTCTGTCCTCATAGGAGAGGTGCTCCAGCCCTCTGATCCTCCTTGTGGCCCTTCTCTGGACACCTTCCAGCACGTCCATACACTTCTTCTAATATGAACATACTCAGTCTTGTTTCCACTTGGAAGAGCACTTAGGTTGTACAAAGGGAATGGCTGCCTTGCTTATTTCTCCCACCTTCCCATCTGATTTCAGGTGTTCAAGCAGCAGGAAGATGTTCACTGCCTTTCCTGCTGGATTTGCCTTTGGATCCAGCTTCCTTGGCTACACTTAGTATTGTGATTTTAATTGCACTGGAGTGCTCTGTGATTATAAGCTGATTACTTTCTTTGCTAATTACCACTGACAGATACAAGTGGAGGCATACATCTTTGAGCTACCTCTTAGTCCTTTGTGCTGCTTGCAAGTCTACAACATTGCATAAAACTGCTTTTACATTATAATTACATTTTACATCCCTCATCAAATAATGGGGATGGAGAATTAATGACAAGAAGCCCAGCACATCACTACAGAGTAGCTACACTGATATCAGGAGAGCTGCCAATAACTAGATTATGAACTACATCCACTTTTTAATACTAAGATGAGCTGTCTTTAATAACATAATCCAGAAGATCTCATGATATGTGGGGTTTGTGCTGCCAGGAAGCAAGCCTAATAATGCTAGCAGAGCATTATGAAGACCTGGTAATTAACAGCAACTTACAGCTGGATATTGGAAGATTTTTGAAAGCATCTTTCATGCTGACTTCTCTGTGAAGAGACTTCCCAGTTGGTGACCAGATGTGACAGAGTGCCCCTAAACCAACAAATTCTTTCCAGAAGAGTCCCTTGCCAACCGTGGCTCACAGGTGAAAAACAAACTGGGATCCCTCGTGGTGCAAGCTATGACCTATGTGGTTACCATGGTGCCTTCAGATGCCTCCTACCACAGATTAGCTGAAAAGTAGGCAGTCCTCTAATGAGCAAACTTTGGTGCCTAGCTGAAGCTGAGCTTTGCCAGCTTTTGGTGAGCAGCTGTTGAAGACCAAGTTCGTAGAGTCATAGAATTGTTAGGATTGGAAGGGACCTCAAGGATCAGCCAGTTCCAACCCCCTGCCACGAGCAGGGACCCCTCACACTACAGCAGGTTGCCCACAGCCACATCCAGCCTGGCTGCAAAAACCTCCAGGGATGAGGCTTCTACCACCTTCCTGGGCAACCTGTGCCAGTGTCTCACCACCCTCATGGGGAAGAACTTCTTCCTAACATCCAATCTCAATCTACTCATTTCTAGTTTTGTTCCATTCCTTCTAGTCTTATCACTCCCTGACATGCTAAAAAGTCCCTCCCCACCTTTCTTGTAGGCCCCCTTCAGATACTGGAAGGCCACAATAAGGTCTCCTGGGAGCCTTCTCTTCTGCAGACTGAACAGCCCCAACTCCCTCAGTCTGTCCTCACAGGATATTAGCTCCAGCCCTCTGATCATCTTTGTTACTTTAAAACAGGAAGGAATAGGGGAGAGGGAAAAAAAAACAACTGCACAGGAGTCTTTGAACAATAAGAAGTCATGAAGTATGAAGTCCTTGTGTATGCAGCAGTCCCCAGATTTTCATAGAAGAGCAGACATTATGGCATCACATAGACTTGTGACTGATTGATGAGCAGAAGGAAAGGAAGGGCTGGCTTCATGTAGACAAAAGGAATGAACACAGCCACAGTGAGGAATGGCAGGACTGCTGCTGCACTCTCTTCAGTACACTCAGTGTTGGCACTGATCTATAGAAAACAAAGGGCACCTCTCTTGTTTCAGGACAATGCTTCTAAGTGGTATCTCTGTGTTCCCTCTGGAAAGGTGGCTCTTTCCAAAGACAGGAAAGAACAGGAAGGAACATCACTCTACTTACCTGATCTGGTTGAGGATGCCCCTGTTGACTGCACAGGGGGAATGGAATGGAATGGAATGGAATGGAATGGAATGGAATGGAATAAGGATAGGATAGGATAGGATAGGATAGGATAGGATAGGATAGGATAGGATAGGATAGGATAGGATAGGATAGGATAGGATAGAATAGAATAGAATAGAATAGAATAGAATAGAATAGAATAGAATAGAATAGAATAGAATTAACCAGGTTGGAAGAAACCTTTGAGATCATCAAGTCCAACCTATCATCCAACACCATCTAATCAGCTAAACCATGGCACCAAGTGCCTCATCCAGTCTCTTCCTAAACTAGATGACCTTCAGAGGACCATTCCATGATTCTATGATTTCCCCCCCACACTAATTGCCAGCAGCTCATTCTCTCTCAAATGCATTTTGTCCATTTGCTCTGCCATCATATGGAATCACAAGGTCAGGTGCTTAATTCCACCTGAAGAATTCCCATAAAGTATAATATATAGCTCTTATTTCTTTTAGTGAATTCAATAATGCTCTGAAATGATTACAGGAATCAAGGTATTGAAGGAAGTGAAAAACAGTAGTGAATTGATGAATTAATTCCTGGATGATAGAGCTGAAGTATGGAGCTAAAGAAAGCGTGGCCACTAGATGGAGAGAGGCAATTCGGCCACTTTGCTCTGCTCTGGGGAGACCTCACCTGCAGGGCTGTGTCCAGTCTCTGTATCACAGTATCACAGTATCACTAAGGTTGGAAGAGATATCGAAGATCATTGAGTCCAACCTGTCACCACAGACCCCATGACTAGACCATGGCACCAAGTGCCACGTCCAATCCCCTCTTGAACACCTTCAGGGATGGTGACTCCACCACCTCCCTGGGCAGCACATTCCAATGACAAACGACTCTCTCGGTGAAGAACTTTCTTCTCACCTCCAGCCTAAACTTCCCCTGGTGCAGCTTGAGACTGTGTCCTCTTCTTCTGGTGCTGGTTGCTGGAGAGAAGAGGCCAACCCCTTCCTGGACACAAACACCCTTCAGGTAGTTTTAGAGAGCAATGAGGTCACCCCTGAGCCTCCTTTTCTCCAGGCTAAACAATCCCAGCTCCCTCAGCCTCTCCTCATAGGGCTTGTGCTCAAGGCTCAAGGCCTCTGGGAGCCCTCAAGACAGGAAGGACATGGACCTGAGGGAGAAGGCCCAGAGGAGGGCCATGAAAATGATCAGGGGGCTGGAGCAGCTCTGCTCTGAGGCCAGGCTGAGGGTGCTGGGGGTGTTCAGCCTGGAGAAGAGAGGGCTCCAGGCAGACCTAAGAGCAGCCTTTTTCTTTTTACCTTTATTTAAAAGACCCTTCCACTATTCCTCCTTAATAGCTTGACTATGAATCCAGCTCTGATTGCAAAATGACTCCCTTTCATGTACAATATAGCACATTAAAATGTACACACCATAAAACGCCTAATGCATCTGGAAGGGAACAATTCCTTCCCTGCAGTGGCTCTCTTCCTGGAAAAAGAGGATTATCTGTCTAGTTATAACGTCCTGAGCAAGAGACCTTTCAATTGAAATTTGGACAGAATGACTCACATAACCATTAGAGTCACCAGTAAAACAGAGAGACCTTAGGAGTCCAAACCATATGAAAAGAATCCCACAGGCCTGAGTCATTATTTATGTTACCTTTTCCTGGAAATGCTAAAAGAGAGCAAATTCCACCTCCTCACTCCACACATACCCAGGCAGCTGTGGTTTTCCCATAAGCCATTCCTATCCTTCAAAGACCAGTTCCCATGGTCAGATAACCCCCAGGCTTTTCTCTGCTGGAATCAGTTCAGTTCCCTAATCTGCAGGCTGTGCAGCCACTCAGTGAGACTGGGACAGATTGAGAGCTGGGCAGAGAGGAACCTAATGAGGTTCAACAAGGATAAGTGCAGAGTCCTGCACCTGGGCAGGAAGAATAAACTGCACCAGTACAGGTTGGGAGGTGATCTGCTGGACAGCAGCCCTGTGGAGAAGGACCTGGGTGTCCTGGTGGGCAACAAGTTCTGCATGGGACAGCAATGTGCCCTGGTGGCCAAGAAGGCCAATGGGATCCTGGGGTGCATTCAGAGGAGTGTGTCCAGCAGATCCAGGGAGGTTCTCCTCCCCTCTACTCTTCCCCGGTGAGACCACACCTGGAATATTGCATCCAGTTCTGGGCTCCCCAGCTCTAGAGGGACAAGGATCTACTTGGGTGAGTCCAACGGAGGGCTGTGAGGATGATGAAAGGACTGGAGCACTGCCTGATGAGGAGAGGCTGAGAGACCTGGGGCTGTTTAGTCTGGAGAATAGAAGACTGAGAGGGGATCGAATAAATTATAAAACTCTGAGGGCTGGGTGTCAGGAAGGAAGGGAAGCTTCACTTGGACACCACAGGCATTCTAGCCAGCCCCATGCCATCATGGATCCTTCTTTTAATATTTCTTGAACCACATCTACATCTTGGACTCCTCCAAAACCCTCTCTACTCTGCCCTGGTGAGGCTGTATCATAGTATCATAGAATCAGTCAGGGTTGGAAGGGACCACAAGGATCAGCTAGTTCCAACCCCCTGCCATGGGCAGGGACACCTCACACTAGATCAGGCTGGCCAGAGCCTCATCCTGCCTGCTTTTAAACACCTCCAGGGACAGGGCCTCAACCACCTGCCTGGACAACCCATTCCAGGACTTCACCACTCTCATGGTGAAGAACTTCCTCCTCACATCCAGCCTGAATCTCCCCACCTCCAGCTTCATTCTATGCCCCCTAGTCTTATCACTACCTGATGATCTCAGAAGTCCCTCCCCAGCCTTCTTGTAGGTATCTGGAACAAGCAGCAATGGGTGCAAGATGGAGAGAGGAGGTGTCACAGGAACAGAAGGAAAACCCTTTTTTCACTCTGAGGGAACAGGCTGCCCAGAAAGGTTGTGGAGTCTCCTCCTCTGGAGACATTCCAAACCCACCTGGTTTTGTTCCTGTGTGACCTGCTCTAGGTGATCCTGCTCTGGCAGTGAGGTTTGGACTGGATGGTCCTTTGAGGTCCCTTCCAACCCCTAACATTCTGTGATTCTGTGAAAACAGAGACACATTTTCCTCTTCAATAGTTAATCAACTTGCCAGCATTTTCATCATGTTCCCTTGCCTTGCCTTCCCTCTTCAACTCGAATTTTATAAGAGCTGTGTATTACATTTCACCCCCACAGAAGTGACACACAGAAACAGAGCATGTTTTAGCTAATTAGTGCTTCTGCAACTAGAGTTGGTGAAAAATAACCATCAAATATTCATAGAATTGGTACACTCAGAGGCCCCCAAGAGAAGTAGTGCTTTGCTCTGCTGAGTGCTGGACTAAGAGAGAGTAAAACACAAAGTCCAAACACCTAGAGGATATAAGACCTCAGTCTGCTTCCTATACTACATTACTCTGCATGTATTTTGGGTTTGGGAGGTGTTCATTAACAGGAAAAAAATGTCTTAGGCTCCTAAGAAATTTTCCTATCCTTTTAAAATTGATATTAGCCACTATTACCACTACAGCCACTAGAACACGTCCAAGTGCCGGGTTCCACACATTGGCCACAGCAACCCCATGCAGTGCTACAGGCTGGGGTCAGAGTGGCTGGAGAGCAGCCAGGCAGAGAGGGACCTGGGGGTACTGGTCGATGGTAGGCTGAACATGAGCCTGCAGTGTGCCCAGGTGGCCAAGAAGGCCAATGGCATCCTGGCCTGGATAAGGAATAGTGTGGCCAGCAGGAGCAGGGAGGTCATTCTGCCCTGCGCTCAGCGCTGGTTAGGCCGCACCTAAACCATGGGCCCCTCAGTACAGGAAAGATGATGAGTTGCTGGAAGGTGTCCAGAGAAGGGCAACAAAGCTGGGGAGGGGTTTGGAGCACAGCCCTGTGAGGAGAGGCTGAGGGAGCTGGGGTTGCTTAGCCTGGAGTAGAGGAGGCTCAGGGGTGACCTTATTGCTCTCTACAACTACCTGAAGGGAGGTTGTAGCCACATGGGGGTTGGTCTCTTCTGCCAGGCAACCAGCACCAGAACAAGAGGACACAGTCTCAAGCTGCACCAGGGGAGGTTTAGGCTGGATGTTAGGAAGCAGTTCTTCATAGAGAGATTGGCCATTGGAATGTGCTGCCCAGGGAGGTGGTGGAGTCACCATCACTGGAGGTGTTTAGGCAGGGACTGGATGGGACATTAAGTGCCATGGTTTAGTTGATTAGATGGTGTTGGGTGATAAGTTAGACTCGATGATCTTTGAGGTCTTTTCCAATCTATTCTATTCTATTCTATTCTATTCTATTCTATTCTATTCTATTCTATTCTATTCTATTCTATTCTATTCTATCCTATCTATCCTATCCTATCCTATCCTATCCTATCTATCCTATCCTACCCTATCCTATCCTATCCTATCCTATCCTATCCTATCCTATCCTATCCTATCCTATCCTATCCTATCCATAGTTATTCACAGTACTGCACATGCTGGGACACAGAGGAGCTTCAGGTCTTTCTTGCCTCGAAGTGTAATGCAGACATCCTTAAAAGTGAACAAGGCATCCTGAAAACTCTGCCAGCTCTCCAATTCAAGTTAGATGGGCTTCCTGAAGGGTAATTTCCATTTGGTTTTAAATTTGTCATCATCTTTCTCTTAAGAGATATTTTCATCTCCTAAACACTGCTTAGCAAAGTCCATTTCATTTCCAATGTGCTCAGAAATGATCCTCCCCTGTCAGAATGCCAGGGTGCATCTCCAGTGTCTATTACTATTATGCTTTGCCATACATAACATTAATTGAATACAGCACATGCTGCAATTGCAGACATTAAAGCAGCAGCAGAAGTCAGATTCAAGTGAACTACTGCTGCCTCACACCAGGTGAAACAACCATTGATTTCCCCAGGAGCACAGAAACAGAAACCAACCCCGAGAACTGCCTGCAGTGCCAGTGCTGCTTATTGTCTTTCCTGAGAATCCAGGTGGAATATTGATGGTTGGACTTGATGACCCCAGTGATCTTTCCCAACCATAATGATTTTGTCATAGCTGAGAGTACTCCCAAGGTGGCCCTGTCTCATGAAATTCCTTGTGTATCTCATGCTCTCTTCCTTTCTATGGCTCCTGCTTCCAGTAAAAGCTGATGCTGTTTCAGGACAGAGGTTGTGCTCAGGACACTCTATTGCTCTTAAATGAGTATTTGTTTTCAGATCTCAGTATCACAGAATGTTAAGGGTTGGAAAAGACCCCAAAAGAGCATCCAGTTCAACCTCCCCAGCCAAAGCAGGATCACACAGGAATGCATCCAGGCCGGTTTTGAATGTCTCAAGGAGACTCCACAGCCTCTCTGGGCAGCCTGCTCCAGGGCTCTGGCACCCTCACAGGGAAAAAGTTTGCCCTTCTGTTCCTGTGGGATCTCTTCTGCTCCAGCTTGTACCCACTGCCCCTTGTCCTATCATTGGACATCCCTGAGCAGAGCCTGGCTGTGTCCTCCCAACAGTGCCCTGCACATCTTCATCAACAGGAATGAAGTCACCCCTCAGGCTCCTCTGCTCCAAGCTAAAGAGCCCCAGCTCCCTCAGCCTGTCATCAGCAGGGAGATGTTCCACTGCCTTCAGCAGCTTTGTGGCTCAGCCCTGGACTCTTCCAAGCAGTTCCCTGAAGTCCTTCTTGACCTGAGGAGCCCAGAACTGGACACAATATTCCAGAAACCAAGGCGTACTATAATTCAAGGATCCAAAAGCAGAACCTCCTACAGGAGCTGCAGCACAGAGGACTGTTTTGTATTACCTTCACAGCCAGCCCTCAGACTCATCTTAGGACCTGGTCCAGAACATATGGAAAGAGTGAGATGTGTCTTTAAAAATACATCTGAGCTTCCAATACCAATATATGAAAAAGATCCACTTGTACTAACACTGAAACAGCACCACCAAAACCACCCAAACATGAATGCTCAACATAGGCCACTAGGAATTAATAATAGTTAAAAATCCACTGTGTTACACCCAAAAACTCAAGCATGCTGTGAGTAAAGTTCTGAGTTTAATGAACCTTGGACATTTTTTTCCCAGGACTAAAATCAGAAGTTATTCTCAGATCAGCTGAATATAAAATTTTGATCAACATATCAGGCCAGATGTACCCTTCACATGCCTGCTCAGCATCTGCCATGAATCACAGAATCACAGAATCACCAAGGTTGGAAGAGACCTCAAAGATCATCAAGTCCAACCTGTCACCCAACAACTCATGACTACTACACCAGGGCACCAAGTGCCACATCCAGTCCCCTCTTGAACACCTCCAGGGATGGTGACTCCACCACCTCCCTGGGCAGCACATTTCAAAGGCTAACAACTCTCTCTGGGAAGAACTTTCTCCTCACCTCCAGCCTAAACCTCCCCTGGCACAGCTTGAGACTGTGTCCTCTTGTTCTGGTGCTGGTTGCCTGGGAGAAGAGACCAATCCCCACCTGGCTACAACCTCCCTTCAGGGAGTTGTAGAGAGCAAGAAGATCTCCCCTGAGCCTCCTCTTCTCCAGGCTAAACAACCCCAGCTCCCTTGGCCTCTCCTCACAGGGCTGTGCTCAAGGCCTCTCCCCAGCCTCGTTGCCCTTCTCTGGACACATTCAATAGTCTCAATGTCCTTCTTAAACTGAGGGGCCCAGAACTGGACACAGGACTCAAGGTGTGGCCTAACCAGTGCTGAGTGCAGGGGCAGTGGCTCCTGCTGGCCACACTGTTCCTGATGCAGGCCAGGATGCAATTGGCGTTCTTGGCCCTCTGGGCACACTGCTGGCTCATGTTCAGCCTACTATCAACCAGTCCCCCCAGGTCCCTCTCTGCCTGGCCGCTCTCCAGCCACTCTGACCCCAGCCTGTAGCACTGCATGGGGTTGTTGTGGCCAAAGTGCAGCACCCGGCACTTGGATGTGTTCAATCTCCTGCCCTTGGACTCTGCCCATCTGTCCAGCCTGTCAAGGTCCCTCTGCAGAGCTCTCCAGAGGTCTCCTCTAACAGGTCAACACCTGCCCCCAGCTTGGCGTTGTCTGCAAATTTTTTGGTAATTTTCAAAGTAAATTCCTCAGGACTCCCCAGTTAAATTACAAAACCCTTCTCCCTCTTCAGAAGGAGAGCTGTGGCAGAAATTCTTTCCTTGCTCAGCTCTCTGTGACATCATTTATTACTCTGTATTATTTAGGACGGTGTGTCATCATTTGGAAAGGCTACGAAGCAGAATTCGAATCCAGGTGGACTTTGGGTAAGCCATGAGGCAAGTAATTAAATCCAAACCTCCTGACGGACATTTCATGTTCTGATGGAATTCAGAACTGAAAGAAGCCTCCTAAAGACCAGCTGTTCTCAGGGGGGTTGATGCAATTTGGTCATAAAAGTCATAGCAGTAAGACAGTCATGTGTCAGCAGCTTTGAACCTTAACCCCAAAGCTTAGCACAAAAGACTCAAGATCTGAGATCACGTTTCTTTTTCCCCCGTTCACTGCAAGGGTGGCTCAGCCAGACTGTGCAGTGAAATACAACCCACAGCCACCTGCAACTCAGCAAACTGAGCAGGGAAAATGTTAAGAGTCAAAGGGCTTTCTATTTCTCTCTGTTCCTGCCAGCAACTGAACGTGTGCATGCTATACCAAGTCAGCTACACTCAAATCTTCAGCTGCAACCTGTGATTTGGTCCATGTTTTGGAAGTGTTGACTGGCTGCACTGAAAGCAATATGAGCTGTAAGTTCTCAACACCTCTGAAAAGAAGCCCTAAGTTTCTTAAATGTGGTGTCAAAACCAACAGAGCACCCAAAACTGGAACCCAGCAGGCACTTCCCTTCAACAGATATACATATCCACAGCTTTCAAAGAGGTCCAGAGGGATAGCAGAGTGCTCAGTGACTCAGGCTGGGATTTGGATGACCTGTGCTCAACTGACCTACTGGCTGCAGTCAAGCAACCTAACCACAGTTCCTGGCTGATACCATCACAACACTGTCCAGCATCATGCACATGGGATGAGAATACAATAATAATGCAATACAATACAATACAATACCATAAACCAGGTTGGAAGAGACTTTCAAGATCATCGCGTCCAACCCATCAACCAATCCAACCCACCTAAACAACTAAACCATGGCACCAAGCACCCCATCAAGTCTCCTCCTGAACACCTCCAATGAAGGTGACTGCACCATCTCCCTGGGCAGCACATTCCAATGGACAATCACTCTCTCTGTATAGAACTTCTTCCTAACATCCAGTCTAAACCTGCCCTGGCGCAGCCTGAGACTGTGTCCTCTTGTTCTGCTACTGGCTGCCTGGGAGAAGAGACCAGCCTCTGCCTGGCTACAACCTCCCTTCAGGTAGTTGTAGAGAGCAAGAAGGTCACCCCTGAGTCTCCTCTTCTCCAGGCTAAGCAACCCCAGCTCCCTCAGCCTCTCCTCATAGGGCTTGTGTTCCAAACCCCTCCCCAGCTTTGTTGCCCTTCTCTGGACATGTTCCAGCAAGTCAACATCTTTCCTAAACTGAGGGGCCCAGAACTGGACACAGGACTCAAGGTGTGGCCTAACCAGTGCAGTGTTCAGGGGCAGAATGACCTCCCTGCTCCTGCTGCCCACACTGTTCCTGATGCAGGCCAGGATGCCATTGGCCTTCTTGGCTGTCTGGGCACACTGCAGGCTCATGTTCAGCCTACCATCAACCAGCACCCCCAGGTCCCTCTCTGCCTGGCCACTCTCCAGCCACTCTGACCCCAGCCTGTAGCGCTGCCTGGGGTTGCTGTGGCCAATGTGCAGAACCCGGCACTTGGATGTGTTCAATCTCATGCCCTTGGAATCTGCCCATCTGTCCAGCCTGTCAAGGTCCCTCTGGAGAGCCCTTCTACCCTCCAGCAGATCAACTCCTGCTCCCAACTTGGTGTCACCTGCAAATTTACTGATGGTGGATTCAATCCCCTCATCCAGATCATCAGTAAAGATATTAAACAGGATTGTTGCTGTTGTTAGATCAGGCTGTTCACTGCATGCCATAAGGACATGTAAAGAAAGAAATATGCTTTCTTCCTAAGTAAGAGTGACATTTCTACTGAGTAGTGCATTTAACAGCAATAACATCCACACGTTTCCCAGGCAGTAAGAACCAAGTTACACCACCAGCAAGGAGAGAGGGCAGCCATGCTCTGGGTACCTGGTGACCACCAATGGATATAGACTACAGCACAGGAGGTTCCACCTCAACATGAGGAGGAACTTGTTCACTGTGAGGGTCACAGAGCACTGGAACAGGCTTCCTGGAGAGGTTGTGGAGTCTCCTTCTCTGGAGACTTTCAGGACCCATCTGGATGTGTTCCTGTGTGACCTATGCTAGATTCTATGGTCCTGCTCTGGCAGGGGTTGGACTCGATGTTCTTCAGAGGTCCCTTCCAACTCCTAACATCCTGTGATCCAGTGACCAGGCTGTCTGCCCAGCAGAGCCCAGCCATGATTATGTCCCCCACACAGCCACCTCCAACACCAAAGTGACCATTACCCGTCAGGGCACCCGGCGCTGCCTGTGACTCTTACCTCAGGGTCCTTCTCTATCTCCAGCCCTGCTTCCACCAGGTTGCGCTCATATTCCTCCCGCTGCAGCTGCTTCTCCTCTTCCAGAGCATCCAGGGGGCTGAGCTCAACCACCTGCGCCCCAGGCAGCCCCGGAGGCTCCTGTGGGTGCAGCCCAGTGCTGCCCTTGGCCGTTCCTCCGTTGGAAACCAGGCTCGAGGAGGCAGCTCTGCGCACAGGCTCCGGCGAGCCCGGGGCGGGCAGGTGCCGAGCCAGGCGCTTGCGGTAGTGGTAGGCTAAGACATAGTCCACCTTCCTCTGGCTGTCCCTGAAGTGCATGCCGCTGGAGGACCCTTTGGCCACGGCCCCTCCTCGTGTCCCGTCCAGGTAATTGTTTATAATCTGGGAGAGAAACACACAAGAATCACAGACAAGAAAGACCCTGGGTCTCTAACCCAGGCTCCAGGAGAGGAGAAAGCTCTTCACAGAGAGAGTTGTTAGCCATTGGAATGTGCTGCCCAGGGAGGTGGTGGAGTCCCCGTCCCTGGAGGTACTCAAAAAGGGACTGGATGTGGCATTTGAAGCTATGGTTTAGTAGTCATGAGGTCTTGGGTGACAGGTTGGACTTGATTATCTTTGAGGTCTTTTCCAACCTTATTGATTCCATGTAGTACTCACAGGCAACCCATGCAAACCTCCTGGATCCATCTCTGCCATAACAAAGAAAAGCCCCTTGCAGCTTCTAGTCTGCTCATTTCCATGTATTACTCACAGGCAACCCATACAAACCTCCTGGATCCATCTCTGCCACAGCAAAGAAAAGTCCCTTGCACCTTCTAGTCTGCTCATTTCCTAGTCAGATACATTTTCATGTATTACTCACAGGCAACCCATACAAACCTCCTGGATCCATCTCTGCCACAGCAAAGAAAAGCCCCTTGCACCTTCTAGTCTGCTCACTTGCTAGTTAGATGAATTTTCATGTAGTACTCACAGGCAACCCATGCAAACCTCCTGGATCCATCTCTGCCACAGCAAAGAAAAGTCCCTTGCAGCTTCTAGTCTGCCTTCCAGAGAGTTTTACTCTGCACAGTGCAGGAGTAATGATGCCACCACCACCAGGTCACTGGCACAATGCAATGCATTAGCTGACTTCAGAGAAGCAGCACTCTAAGCATCCTCCTCTCCCTCACTGGCAAGTGTGGGCACAAATGAGAAGCCCAAACAAAATGCAGGAGAGAGAACAGAGAGGTTAGAGGATATGAAGAGCCTCTAAGAGGTTTCCCTCTTTATTACTGTGCTTAGCCAGATGCCACACCCCAGCCACCTGAGAGATCACTATAGCAACATTTGGTGTTGCTGGAGTTACACAGAATAACACAATGAGGAGGTACAACAATGCCTCTCCCCCTTCCACTCTCTCTGTTGACTCTTCTCTTGGCAGCAAAGTGCCAGCTCCATTATTATGGGTGTCTACTGCCCAGAGAAACAAACAAGCAAACAACAATTCCCATAGCTTTCATGAAGGACATTTTTTGGCCCTAAATTCGCACTGCTTTCCTCACCATGTGATGTTCTGACTCCTTTTGTGGAGCAGTTCAAGTGATGTGGATAAAAGGAGCTCTGATTAGTTTATTAAGTGGAAGCAATCACATTATTTAGAGCTAAGTCCCGACACTGTCCCACACCATGTCCTGGTCTCCAAGCTGGTGACACATGGGTGTGATGGGTGGACCACTAGATGGATAAGGAACTGGCTTGATGGCCGCACCCAAAGAGTGGCTGTCAACGGGTCCATGTCCCAGTGGAGGCCAGTGACAAGCGGAGTCCCTCAGGGATCAGTCCTGGGACCTGTCTTGTTCAACATCTTTGTGGGTGACATGGACAGTGGCATCGAGTGCAGCCTCAGCAAGTCTGCTGATGACACCAAGCTGTGTGGTGCAGTGGACACGCTGGAGGGAAGGGATGCCATCCAGAGGGACCTGGACAGGCTGGAGAGGTGGGCACAAGCCAACTTCATGAGCTTCAACAAGACCAAGGGCAGGGTCCTGCATCTGGGTCGAGGCAATCCCAGGCACAAATCCAGGCTGGGCAGGGACTGGCTGGAGAGCAGCCCTGAGGAGAGAGACTTGGGGGTGCTGGTGGACGAGAAGCTCACCAGGAGCTCTCAATGTGCACTTGCAGCCCAGAAAGCCAATCAGATCCTGGGCTGCATCAGGAGAAGTGTGACCAGCAGGGCAAGGGAGGGGATTCTCCCCCTCTACTCAGCTCTGGTGAGACCCCACCTGGAGTACTGCCTCCAGTTCTGGAGCCCCTATTAGAAGAGGGATCTGGAGGTACTGGAAGGTGTCCAGAGAAGGGCCACGAGGATGATCAGAGGGCTGGAGCACCTCTCCTGTGAGGACAGACTGAAGGAGTTGGGGCTGTTCAGTCTGGAGAAGAGAAGGCTCCGAGGTGACCTCATTGTGGCCTTCCAGTATCTGAAGGGGGCCTACAGGAAGGCTGGGGAGGGACTTCTCAGGATCTCAGGTAGTGATAGGACTAGGGGGAATGGAATGAAGCTGGAGGTGGGGAGATTCAGGCTGGATATGAGGAGGAAGTTCTTCCCCATGAGAGTGGTGAAGCCATGGAATGGGTTATCCAGGGAGGTGGTTGGGGCCCTGTCCCTGGAGGTGTTTAAGCCCAGGCTGGATGAGGCTCTGGCCAGGCTGATCTAGTGTGGGGTGTCCCTGCCCATGGCAGGGGGGTTGGAACTAGATGAATCATTGAATCATAGAATCACTGAATCATTGAATCATATAATCATCAAATAATTGAGTCATAGTATCATAGAATCACTGAATCATAGAATCATTGAAACATTGAATCATATAATCATCAAATAATTGAGTCATAGTATCATAGAATCATAGAATCATAGAATCAAGCTGCTTCTTATCTAAAAACACTGGAAGCAAGTCAATGAGCATAGACTCCTACTTACAGAGCTGCTGAAGGACTGCATACAGCCTGGAGCTTCCAATGCTCCATTGATCCTGCTGCGGTGCGTGGAGGTCCGATTTTGAGGAACAGTGAGGTATTTGCTGCTGTATGCTGGAAAAGGGTCCCTTGCTGATCTTGCTGTCCTCTGGGAGGAGGTTAGGGGAAAGTCTGAGAATCAGAGAAAAGTATTGTGATGTATAAAGCACGTTTTGTGTGTGTGGTTTCCTAAAGAAAGGGGAAATAGAGCAGTTCATGGACACCATTCAACTTCAGGTCACAGGATCACAGGATGTTAGGGGTAGGAAGGGACCCAAGGAGATCATTGAGTTCAACCTCCCTGCCAGAGCAGGACCAACTGTAGAATCCAGCTCAGGTCACAGAGGAATGCATCCAGACAGGCCTTGAAAGTCTCCAGAGACGGAGACTCCACAACCTCTCTGGGGAGCCTCTTCCAGTGCTCTGTGACCCTTACAGTAAAGAAGTTCCCCCTTGTGTAGAGTTGGAACCTCCTGTGCTGCAGTTTACATCCATTGCTCCTTGTCCTATCCCAGGGAGCAAGTGAGCAGAGTCTGTCCCCTCCCTCCTGACCCCCAGCCCTCAGATATTTATGAACACATCCCCTCTAAGTCTTCTCTTTGTTCACAGACACCATTCATTTTCAGATGCTGCACTTCAGCAAATGGAGGGGGTGCAGAGGCACAGCAGGTACCGACCTGTGTGACCTGCTGAGGAAGACCAATGACCAGTGACCAATGGTACACCACCACACTTAACTCAGCACTACCCTGGGTGTTCAAGAGCGTTTGTACTCATGCACTTTCAGCCACAGGGACAGGAGCTGGAAAGTCTGTGCTTCACAGCCAGCTAAGCATCATCCCCCAGGAGACAAGCAAGCCTTGAGTTGCCTCTCAGAAAGAGCACTGGAGGAGGCAGCTATATGCAGAGAAGCCTTTCAATTGTAAAGGGATCCTCATCTCCAGACAATTCAAGGGAAATTCAAGATGATGCAGTCTTACTAGGAAGGAAGAAGTTCTTCCCAGAAAGAGAGATTGGCCATTGGAGTGTGCTGCCCAGGGAGGTGGTGGAGTCAATGTCCCTGGAAGTGTCTGAAAAGAGACTGGAGGTGTTTAGGAAGAGACTGGATGGGGTGCTTGGTGCCATGGTTTAGTTGATTAGATGGTGTTGGGTGATAGGTTGGACTTGATGATCTCAAAGATCTTTTCCAACCTGGTTAATTCTGTATTCTGTATTCTGTTTTCTTCTTATGGATGGCGACAACAAATTCTGTTCCACCCTTCTTTGTTTTTTCCTTTTCCTTCTGTGTTTTTTCCTTTTCTTTCTTTGCAATGCTAAAATCTGGAACCCATATTTCCCCCTTTTTTTCATTTAATCTCTTCCTGACTCTTTTTTCCCCCAAGAGCCTAAAGGAGACATTGTGTCCCACTGCTGCTCTTCTACGCCCCTGACACAGGTTGAATCTGCTTCCTCTCATTTATGTGCTAAGGGAGGAGCTAGCAAAATGCTAAAGAAGGGAATGTGCCGACCTTGTCCCTACAGGTTATGATTATTCTGATCTTCCTATCAATAATAGATTAGTAGAGTAGAGCAACTCACCAGTCTCCCTTTTCTGCTCTCTCAAGGAGACTCACACTTGGTTGACTTTAATGAAGCACATAATGATGCCACAAGGGAAACTCCAAGGAAAATAATTAACAAGTGAAGGTTCCATTCCCAAAGGCTGCCCACAGTCTTTCTCCAAGTATATTCACACTAAGCCTGGGATATCTCACAAGAGCTTTGAACAGTCAATTAAAGGCCTCTTTCTTATTCCAGTCCTTTTAACTTAGCCTAGGAAAAAAATCTGGAGTCAATTTGTAATAAAATTATTTCATTTCCATTTGTGAGAGACTAAAGTTTGTCTCTCCTGGTGTGACTCAACAAAGATAAAATCACTTGCTGCTTGCCCAGACAATAGCTGAGGTGCGTTGGGCAGAGCCACTGGAAGGACTCTTGGAAGGTGCAAAGATAACATTGCTCACGGGACTGCAGCTGGCCTACAACAATGGCCCAAGGGCCCAGCATTCACACCTTCAGGACAAGATCATTTCCAGCCATCAGATACCCCAGGAAAGTCCCAGATACCCTGATGTGTAAAGAGTGTGTGGGTAGGTAGATGGAGCAGGAGGAGGCGGAGGCCTTCCCCCTCCATCCAGTGGCTGCCCAAACTCACCTGAGTACACAGAAAGATTTCCTGGGGAACGATACCTGGACCTAAGGATGATTTCCCAGAACAATATCCTGGGGAACAACACCTGGACACTTGCCTAAGGGCTAAAAAGCTGTATAAAAGACTGGAGCCACTACTGGCTTGGGGAGAAAATTGGAGAAGCAAGATGCAGAAGAAAGCAGACGGCAGCACATGCTGGAAACATCACAGAGCGACACCACGGACCTTGGACTCTGAAAACCCTCTCTCCGTGCCCTAAGTTCTGCCTGCTGCAACTCATGGAGCTGAAGAAGCTGCTCAGAGGACCTCATCCCTTCTACAGCCAAAGCCTCAGCACCCTTCCTCTACAGACCCAACATCTCCTGCAGCACCGTTTCTCTACAGACCCAACATCTCCTGCAGCACCTTTCCTCCACAGACTCAAACTGTCTTGGGGGTGAGGGGTGTGGTAATATAATTCTTTCCCTCTTCTCCCTCTCTTCTCTCTCTCCCTATTCTCTCTCTCTCCCCTTCTGATCCCTCCACTGTATTTATGTAACAAATAGTCTAGCTGTTGATATTTTGGCCTCGTTTGTGCCTCTCATTTCACAACATGGGAATATTCATTAAAAACCTGAATCTCTTTCCCTCTCCGGATCGAGACACCATTCTGCTGCCCAACCTTCAGGAACTGGGTCCTGAACCTGAGGTGAACACTGGCAAGCAGCTGAGGTAGGAAGGGACTTCCAGTTCTATTGTTGGAAGTGTAGTTGCCATGACTGAATTTGGAAGACTCCTGTTCTTGTCCAGCACAGAACCACAGAGGTGATGAAGGCAGTGGAACATCTCCCTGCTGAGGAGAGGCTGAGGGAGCTGGGGATCTCTAGCTTGGAGCAGAGGAGCCTGAGGGGTGACCTCATCCATGTTGATAAAGATGTGCAGGGCAGTATTGGGAGGATGGAGCCAGCCTCTGCTCAGGGCTCTGCTCAGGGATGTCCAATGACAGGACAAGGGGCAACAGGTGCAAGCTGGAGCAGAGGAGGTTATACATGAATAGAGGGAAAAACCTTTTTCCCTGTGAGGTTGCCAGAGCCCTGGAGCAGGCTGCCCAGAAAGGCTGTGGAGTCTCCTCGTCTGAAGACATTCAAAACCCACCTGGAGGCATTCTCTAGGTGATCCGACACTGGCAGGGGGGTTGGGCTGGGTGATCTTTTCAAGTGCCTTCCAAGCCCTAACATTCTGTGATTCTACCCTAAGATTTTCACCTTCCAGGATAGGATAGGGTAGGATAGGATAGGGTAGGGTAGGGTAGGATAGGATAGGATAGGATAGGATAGGATAGGATAGGATAGGATAGGATAGGATAGGATAGGATAGGATAGGATAGGGTAGGATAGGATAGGATAGGATAGGATAGGATAGGATAGGATAGGATAGGATAGGATAGGATAGGATAGGATAGGATAGGATAGGATAGGATAGGATAGGATAGCCAGGCAGAGGTTGGTCTCTTCTCCCAGGCAGCCAGCACCAGAACAAGAGGACACAGTCTCAGGCTGCACCAGGGCAGGTTTAGGCTGAATGTTAGGAAGAAGTTCTACACAGAGAGAGTGATTGCCCATTGGAATGGGCTGCCTGGGGAGGTGGTGGAGTCACCTTCACTGGAGGTGTTCAGGAGGAGACTTGATGGGGTGCTTGGTGCCATGGTTTAGTTGTTTAGGTGGGTTGGATTGGTTGATGGGTTGGATGCAATGATCTTGAAGGTCTCTTCCAACCTGGTGTATTGCATTATTATTATTGGAGGGTAGGAAAGACCAACCCCTTCCTGGCTACAACCTCCCTTCAGATAGTTGTAGACAGCAAGAAGGTCTCCTCTGAGCCTCCTCTTCTCCAGGCTAAGCAAGCCAAATCAAACTGACTGAACCAAAGCATTTTGTTGTGAGCAAGTTCCACATTTGACAGGGCTTGCCTCTGGTAGTGCAGCGCCTCAGAGCCGTCAGCTTCAGATGCAGCCTGACCTCATTGTACCCTGTAAGCCTTTGGGACATCTGGCCTTACTTGCTCTCATTCTGTAAATATTCTAGAGGAGTTAGTACTGGTAGAAATCAGCTCTGTGTGTGTACAGGTCCACATTTTCACACATGCACAGCTTTGGCACACATGCCTCTCCCCAGAGAGTGGCAGCAGGGTGAATTTTGACTGCAATCTGGAAAGCAAATGTTCAGTAACTGCACTCATTGTAGAAAAAGAGCCTGGGAGCCATCCCCTCCCAGCAAGCTGGGAAGCTCTAACTGCCTTCCAAGAACAAGGTACCTCCCAGAGAGGCATCAGTGAAGGCAAGGAAGCTGGGGAAGGGTCTGCAGAATAAATCTGATGAGGAGCAACTGAAGGAGCTGGGGATGGTTAGTTTGCAAAGAGGAGGCTGAGGGGAGAGCTCATTGCTCTCTACAGCTACCTGAAAGGGTGTTATGGAGAGGCTGGTGCTGGTCTCTTCTCCCAGGTAATTAGTGATAGAACAAGAGGGAATGGCCTCAAGCTGCCACTGGGTCAGTTTAGACTGGACAGTAGGAGAACAAATTCCCACAGCAAGAGTGGTCAGGCATTGGAATGTGCTGCCCAGGGAGGTGGTGGTGTCCCCAAGGCTGGATGTGTTTCTGGGTGGCTTGGGTGTGGTGCTTGGGGCTATGGTTTAGGGGTGAGCCTTGTAGAGTAGGGTTCTGGGTTGGACTGGGTGATCCTGAGGGTCTTTTCCAGCCTGAACGTTTCTGTGACTCTGTGGCTAGCTCTAACTCCAGTGCTAATTTGCAGCCAGTAATCATCTCCTTGCTCTCCTAGTCCTTCTGCACTCTTTTTCCTTAGCTTTTTGCAGCCTGAAGATTTGGCCCCAGGTGCACCAATTGACATCAGTGTTTGAGGCTGCCAGTTCCTTGTCTAAAATGCAGTGCTGAAGAAGCTGCACATACTGCTGGAAGTAGAAGGATTGGGAGTGTCTATTAAAGGACCATAGTGCTTTTGAAATATGCATTAAGGGAGTCTACCTAATTAGTAGCTCTGTATAAAATCCTGAGTAACAGGCAGTTACCTGAGTTGGTCTAGCAGCCCTGAGGAGAGAGACTTGGGGGTGCTGGTGGACGAGAAGCTCAACAGGAGCTCTCAATGTGCACTTGCAGCCCGGAAAGCCAATCAGATCCTGGGCTGCATCAGGAGAAGTGTGGCCAGCAGGTCAAGGGAGGTGCTTCTCCCCCTCTACTCAGCTCTGGTGAGACCCCACCTGGAGTACTGCCTCCGGTTCTGGAGCCCCTATTCCAAGAGGGATCTGGAGGTGCTGGAAGGTGTCCAGAGAAGGGCCACGAGGATGATCAGAGGGCTGGAGCCCCTCTCCTATGAGGACAGACTGAAGGAGTTGGGGCTGTTCAGTCTGGAGAAGAGAAGGCTCCGAGGTGACCTCATTGTGGCCTTCCAGTATCTGAAGGGGGCTACAGGAAGGCTGGGGAGGGACTTCTCAGGATCTCAGGTAGTGATAGGACTAGGGGGAATGGAATGAAGCTGGAGGTGGGGAGATTCAGGCTAGATGTGAGGAAGAAGTTCTTCCCCATGAGAGTGGTGAAGCCCTGGAATGGGTTATCCAGGGAGGTGGTTGAGGCCCCGTCCCTGGAGGTGTTTAAGCCCAGGCTGGACGAGGCTCTGGCCAGCCTGATCTAGTGTGGGGTGTCCCTGCCCATGGCAGGGGGTTGGAACTAGCTGATCCTTGTGGTCCCTTCCAACCCTGACTGATCCTATGATACTAAGACGGTCACATTATCACAGGCACAACCGATTGCAGAACACGCTGCAAAGCACTTGCCCACCCAGGGCACTGGCACTGGCCAGTTTTCTTTTATCACAGAATCACTGAGTGTTAGGGCTTGGACCTTGAAAGATCATGCAGACCAACGCCCCTGCCAGAGCAGGATCACCTAGAGCAGGTCACACAGGAACACATCCAGGCAGCTCTTGAATATCTCCAGAGAGGGAGACTCCATAGCCCCCTGGGCAGCCTGTTCCAGTGTTCTGTCACCCTCACAGCAAAAGGGTTTTTCCTCCTGTTTCCATGGAACTTTCTATGCCTCAACCTCCACCCATTGCCCCTTGTCCTATCATTGGGCATCACCCAGCAGAGCCTGGCTCCATCCGCTCGGCACTCACCCTGCACATCTTTATAAACATGAATGAGGTCACTTCTCAGTCTTCTCCTCTCCAAGCTAAAGAGCCCTCAGCTCCCTCAGTCTCTCCTCATAATGAAGATGTTCCACTCCCTTCATATTTATGGCCCTGTGCTGAACTCTTTCAAGCAGTTCCCTGAGGTCCATCTTGAACTGAGGGGCCAATAAATGGGCACAATATTCCAGATGCAGCTTCACCCAAGCCTCTCCTTCCAGTTAAGTACCTGAAATGGGCTGCATTTCAGACAGACACTACAGTCAGGGGTACAACTGCACTCACACTGATTCCTCTCTAAAGCTGTTCCAAACACCTGCAAGTCAGCAGCATTGTTTGACCAAGTTGTTCCTTGTTTTAGTTTGCTCTTCCTTGTCATTCCTTCCACACCCCCAAGCAGGTATGAAAAGAGCTGCCTGAATTTATTATGTAGCTTGACTCAAACATAGCTCCTTTGCAGAATCACAGAAGCATTCAGATTGGGAAAGGGGCCTCAGGATCACCAAGTCCAACTGATAATTCTACTCTACAAGGTTCACCCTTAAACCATATCCCCAAAGCCCACATTTAAAAGAGGTGTACAGAAATAACAAGATGTGCCATAGTTATAGACATCTTCTGTACCCATAGGTAAGGTCCTGCACCTCGGACAGGGCAGTCCTAGATATCAATATAGGATGGGAGTATTTCTTCCAGCTCTGGAGCCCTCAACACAGGAAGGACATGGACCTGATGGAGCAGGGCCAGAGGAGGGCTATGCACATGATCAGGGGCTGGAGCAACTCTGCTACAAGGACAGGCTGAGGGAGCTGGGGTTGTTCAGCCTGGAGAAGAGAAGGTTCCAAGGAGACCTAAGAGCAGCCTGCCAGTACCTGAAGGGGCTCCAAGAAGGCTGCAGAGGGACTGTTTGCAAAGGTCTGCAGCGACAGGAGGAGAGACAATGGTTTGAAATGAGAGAAGAGCAGCTTTAGATTGGATGTGAGGAACAAGTTCTTTAGCATGGGAGTGGTGGAACACTGCAACAGGTTGCCCAGGGAGGCAGCTGAGGCTCCATCCCTGGAGATGTTCAAGGTCAGGCTCGAGAGGGCTCTGAGCAATTTGCTCTAGTGGAGGATGTCCCTGCTGACTTCAGGGGGTTGGACTGGATGACTTTTGGATGTCCCTTCCACCCCAAACAATTGTACGCTGATTCTGTAGTGATGATTCTTTATGTCTGCACCAAGATCACGACTTCCCAGTTGTGGACATGCACATCTAGAGCTCCCATTTCCAATGCAGCCAGTACCTGTGCAAGGATGCAATTATCTTCCTTGCACTGCAGCTTGCTTTCTTAAGCTGCCACCCCTTGTCTCTTCAAAGCACCACTCACCAGTGAAGATTTTCATTGCAGTTTCAGACACAAGGGAATGCAGGTTAATAAAATAAGCCTTGGTCAAGCTTAAAGGACATGTGTCACCCAAGGGAATGTGCAAGAATAAATTGCTGTGTATACTTCATTCAATATCATTTGAAGGAAAAGCATTTAGATTAATGCAGTGAAAGGATTTAGATCAGTGAACTGCTCCCAAACTCCTGATTTGAGTAAAAGAAGCATAGAGTTTGAGCATTAAGCTCCAGAGAGCTGATATTCCTTTCTTCAGGGTGGTTGAACAACCACTTAGATGTTTAGTCCCCCTACTACATAATTCCTTCTACTAAAATCAGTCCCATAAATGAACTCAGCATTAGACAATTCTTTCTGTTAGGAGTTTCTCTTTTCTGATCAGATTCTGAAGGCTGGGAAGGAAAGGTTAAAGAGTGTTAAGTACAGCCAAGTGTAAAGGGACACAGAACTGAGATACTGATACTGAAGCACAGCCAGCAGGGTGAGGGAGGTGATTCTCCTCCTCTGCTCAGCTCTGGTGAGACCCCACCTGGAGTACTGCCTCCAGTTCTGGAGCCCCTGTTACAGGAAGGATCTGGAGGTGCTGGAAGGTGTCCAGAGAAGGGCCACGAGGATGATCAGAGGGCTGGAGCTCCTCTCCTATGAGGACAGACTGAGGGAGTTGGAGTTGTTCAGTTTGGAGAAGAGAAGGCTCCAGGTAGACCTTCTTGAGGCCTTCCAGTATCTGAAGGGGGCTACAAGAAAGCTGGGGAGGGACTTTTTAGGGTGTCAGGGAGTGATAGGACTAGGGGGATGGAAGAAAAATAGAAATGGGTAGATTCAGATTGGATGTTAGGAAGAAGTTCTTCACCATGAGGATGGTGAGACACTGGCACAGGTTGCCCAGGGAGGTGGTGGAAGCCTCATCCCTGGAGGTTTTGAAGGTCAGGCTGGATGTGGCTGTGAGCAACCTGATGTAGTGTGAGGTGTCCCTGCCCATGGCAGGGGGTTTGGAACTTGATGCTCCTTGAGGTCCCTTCCAGCCCTAACAATTCTATGATTCTATGATTCCTGTCTCAGGGATTCTTCTTGGTGAGTGTCCTGGAGGCTCAGGATGTAGAGTTGCAAAGTGGATGTTGGAAGCAGGGTTCAGAGAGGCAGGTGCACCCAGGCTGTCAAAGGTATTAGCCAGGACTCCTTAAAGATGGTTTTGCCCTTGCCATCTGCAGTCTGAGAAGTGCTGTATGAGCATCCAAACCACAGGTTGCAAATTTGGATCCTGATGTAAACTTAGCTATGGGGGAGCAGTTAGGAAGAGGAAACCTGCAAAATCATATTCTCTGCTTCACTGAACTTTATTCTAGGCTTCTACAGCAGGGTTTGTGCACTGACCTGGTTTGTTCCTTGCATATGGAAACTGAAAGCTCTCTGCTGGACTTCTGAAAAGGGATATTGCTTATTCCCTCCAGCTGCATTACAGTAAGGCAGATGCAGATGGACACAGCACCGGACCAGCAAAATCCACTTTCCTAGTTACTGTCTTTCCCACATGGATCATAATGCTGACCTGAGCTGCACTCCTGGGCCTTTGGAAGAAGCAAACTCCACATGTCTTATCTCTGCAATGTCTGTGTGTAACCTTGGCCACAGATGATTCGGCTAAAATGTCCTGGAAGAAGCCACAACAGTTTTCAGAGTACTCCCTTCTCTGTTCCCCACCCCCTTGCCACCTATTCGGCTTCCCAGGCAGCAGTTAACCTTGAAGCAGAGAATACACTTACCTGGAATGTGTATTTCCATGTTGCCTGGAGGCTTGGCTGCAAGCTGTGTCAGTGCTAATAGGATGTGGCTGTGCTGATCATGTGCACAATCTGCTTCTGCCCTGGCTTAAGCAGTGGACAGCAACCAGGAGCTATTTCCATCCTGCCTTGATCCTGCTTTAAGCAAACCACAAACTGAAGCTAATCACCAAACCTGTCTGTTTTGGTGGTTACCTTCATGGAAGAAAGAGAGAGAGGAAGCCAGCAGTCCCACAACCTGAGAGGCCATGGCAATGCCCTGCTGGGACTTCAGCATCTTGTCTTCGGTGCTCCAGAATGCTTCAAGCAATAACAACAGGCACAGCGACTGCCCAGAAGCTGGGGGAGAGGGAGAAAAATGCTAATGCAACAACAGAGATCTGCCCTCCTTCCCCCCCCAAAACGTTATCTAAAGACTGGAGTCGTTGGGAGATGATGTGGGGAAGAGGGTCCTGGTATCTGCAAAGCTTTCTAGGGCTTCCCAAGAAGAGTGCAGAAGGCTGTTTTATAAGGCTCTGTCCCAGCTGCTCAAGTTACCTTGCTGCCTGCATGCAGCACTGACATTCTGCCATGAAATATTCAGGGGATTAGCTTGTAATCACCTGTCCAGTCACAACAGGAGAAGGATCCTGCTGAGCCTTCAGCCTTACCGTTTAAACAATGTGTTGGGCAGAAAGGCTGGCATCTGAGAAAGGGTTTTGCTTAGTTAATGGCGATTGGAGAGAGGTGTAACTACCTGGGGGCAAAACTTGGTGCAGTTGTCTCTTTCTTGTAGCCTGTTTGTGACTCTGTGATGGCTTTCTTTAGTTGTGAGAGGGGAAAATGGATTTATTCAAGGACATCCAAGGACATTTATTCAATCCCCTCTTAGTCTTCCATTCTCCAGACTAAAAAGCCCAGAGAAGAGAAGAAAGAGAGGGGATTTAATAAATGTCTACAAATATTTGAGGGCTGGGGGTCAGGAGAGAGGGGACAAGCTCTGCTCAGTTGCACCCTGGGATAGGACAAGGGGTAATTGATATCAGCTACAGCACAGGAGGTTCCACCTTAGTATGAGGAGGAACTTCTTCACTGTGAGGGTCCCAGAGCACTGGAACAGGCTCCCCAGAGAGGTTGTGGAGTCTCCTTCTCTGGAGACTTTCAGGAGCCATGGTTTAGTCCTGAGGTCTGTGGTGACAGGTTGGACTTGATGATCTTTGAGGTCTCTTCCAAACTTGGTGATTCTGTGACCCATCTGGATGTGTTCCTGTGTGACCTGTGCTCGACTCTATGGTCCTGCCCTGGCAGGAGGGGTTGGGCTCGGTGATCTTTGAAGGTCCCTTCCAACCCCTAACATCCTGTGAGCCTATGACTGTGTAAAGTGCAGTGAATGAGGCTCTCACACTGTGACAAGAACAGATTTGTCTGTGATACAGACAATTAATCTGGACATTAGGAACATATTTTTGTTTTCATTGCAAGAGTGGTCAGGCATTGGAATGTGCTGCCCAGGGGGATGCTTGAGTCATAGTATCAGTCAGGGTTGAAAGGGACCACAAGGATCAGCTAGTTCCAACCCCCCTGCCATGGGCAGGGACACCCCACACTAGATCAGGCTGGCCAGAGCCTCATCCAGCCTGGACTCACCAACCCTGGATGGGTTTCAATGTGGTGCTTGGGGATGTGGTTTAGGAGTGAACTTTGCAGAGTAGGGCAAACAATTGTCCTTGATCCCAAGGAGTTTTTTCCAACCTCAGTGCTTCTGTGATTCTGAGATGTAGTGATGGTAAGAGATCAAACATACTGAGGTTAAACTGGTAGCAGTGTGGCTGGTGTGCCCCAAAAAACTTGTGCTGGGTGTTGCAAAGCAATCCCAGCAAGGCTGGGAAGTTGGACCTGCTGCTTGAAACCGTGGCTGAGTCATCACTAAGTAGATGGCCTCTTAATGTAACAGCTCTGGGCAGAACAAAGACAATGAGATTAAACCAGCTGACTGCATTCACCTGCTTACTTCGGCTCACTTGAAGTGCCAAACAAGGAATTTTATGTGTAACCCTACACTGATGCTGTACAGCTGATTTTACCCAAAAGGGAGAGGGGCCAGGACCCCTGGCTGCACCTTAAGCAGCTCGATGCAGCTCAGCCAAACTTTGGTGCACTGTGATTTACCTCTGGCAAAAGGGGAAAGGTAAGGCTTTGGGGTGTTCTTTTCTGCATACAGGAAAGGTGAGCACAGAAAACTCTTTTTTAACACATAGACTAATGACTTCAGATAGAAAAAGGTCGATTGTCCCACCCCAGGTGTTCAAAAGGGCAACAAAACTGGTGAGGGGTTTGGAGCACAGCCCTATGAGGAGAGGCTGAGGGAGCTGGGGTTGCTCAGTCTGGAGAAGAGGAGGCTCAGGGGTGACCTTATTGCTCTCTACAAGTACCTGAAGGGAGGTCGTAGCCAGGTGGGGGTTGGTCTCTTCTCTCTAGCAACCAGCACCAGAACAAGAGGACACAGTCTCAAGTTGTGCCAGGGGAGGTTTAGGCTGGATGTGAGGAAGAAGTTCTTCCCAGAAAGAGAGATTGGCCATTGGAATGTGCTGCCCAGGGAGTCACCATCACTGGAAGTGTTTAGGATGAGACTGGATGGGGTGCTTGGTGCCATGGTTGAGTTGATGAGATGGTGTTGGGTGATAGGTTGGACTCCATGATCTTGAAGGTCTCTTCTAACCTGGTTAATTCTATTCTATTCTATTCTATTCTATTCTATTCTATTCTATTCTATTTCTATTCTATTCTATTCTATTCTATTCTAAAAAGGGATTGGATGTGGCACTCGGTGCTGGGTGACAGGTTGGACCTGATGATCTCTGAGGTCTTTTCCAACCTTATTGATTCTATGATTTTGTGATTCTAAGTCCCTCCTTTGGAATGCTTCTTCCGAAGTAATCTATCAGCAGCTAGCTGAGATTGGCCATTGGAATGGGCTGCCCGGGGAGGTGGTGGAGTCACCATCCCTGGAAGTGTTTAGGAGGAGACTGGATGGGGTGCTTGGTGCCATGGTTTAGTTGATTCGATGGTGTTGGGTGATGGGTTGGACGCGATGATCTTGAATGTCTCTTCCAACCTGGTTTCTTTTTCTTCTTCAAAGCTCTGCCTGCACAGGTTCAAATCCCAGCTCCTACAAGCCATGGGACGGGTCTGCTGCAGGTAATGCAGTTATAGACAGAATACAGAATTAACCAGGTTGGAAAAGACCTGTGAGACCATTAAGTCCAACCTATCACCCGACACCATCCAATCAACTAAGCCATGGCACCAAGTGCCCCATCCTGTCTGTTTTTATCTCCAGTAATAAATAATATACAGAGGAGGCAATATGATAGGAAGAAATATCCAGCTGGTTTCAATGGAACTGGGGCTGTAGTTTGTCTTTTAAAGGGCACCTTCTGCTGGAGAAAATCCCACCTTGGCATCACTGTGTTCCCTGAGGTAGCTGGGGGCCACAGGGTGAGTGGATAATGCAGAGCTGTGACAAATAATATCACTCCACCTGATTGCATTTCATCTGCTGCAGAGGAGTGGTGCTTGCAAGTCTGTCAAAGCTAGCAGAGAGATTAGATCCATTTAATAATTAAGGAGTTATATAAGACTCCTCCCCAAATGCAGTTAGCATTCCTGTAAGTCTATCCTGCAGCATGCTTGACCGTTCAGCCAGCCCTGTGAAGGGATGGGAAACCTTCACAGCACCACTGAATGTCAGGGGTGGGAAGGGGCCTCAAAAGATCATCCAGCCCAACCCCCTCTGCCTGAGCAGGATCACCTAGAGAAGAATAGAGAATACAGAATAGAGAGAATGAACCAGGTTGGAAAAGACCTTCAAGATCATCAAGTCCAACCCATCACCCAACACCTTCTAATCAACTAAATCATGGCACCAAGTGCCTCATCCAGTCTCCTTTTAAACACCTGCAGTGATGGTGACTCCAACACCTCCCTGGGCAGCACATTCCATTCTGTGACAAACTTTCTCCTCACTTTGAGCCTAAACCTCCCCTGGCACAGCTTAAGACTGTGTCCTCTTGTTCTGGTGCTGGTTGCCTGGGGGAAGACACCAATCCCCACCTGGCTACAAGCTCCCTTCAGGCAGTCAACTCACCATTCAGCCACACCTGTGAAGTTATGGGACACGTTCACAGCACCACAGAATGTTAGGGATGGGAAGGGACCTCAAAAGATCCTCCAGCTCAACCCCCTCTGCCAGAGCAGGATCACCTAGAGCAGGTTACACAGGAACACATCCAGGTGGGTTTTCGTAGTATCACAGTATAATAGAGGTTGGGAGGGTCCTCCAGAGATCATCAAGTCCAGCCCCCCTGCCAAAGCAGGATCACCCAGGGTAGTCTGCACAGGAATGTATCCAGGCAGTTTTTGGATGTGTCCAGAGAAGGAGACTCCACAACCTCTCTGGGCAGCCTGTTCCAGTGCTCTGTCACCCTCACTGTAAAGAAGTTTCTCCTCATGTTGAAGTGAAATGTTCTGTGTTCAGAGAAGGAAACTCCTGAGTAGACAGGCAAAGATTAAGACAGGTCAAAAGCAGGATTTACCAGTTGATAAACAACCTTTCCTGAAGCCCATATTCTGCTGGTGAATGTCAGTGGAGCAGTCTGACGTATGGCACTGTCTGATGTGATGTCACACCACTGCTCTTAGAGTACACAGCACTCTCTGAGCACATAGTTGACTATAGGCTTGCTCATGTTGCCCAGGGAGGTGGTGGAAGCCTCATCCCTGGAGGTTTTGAAGGCCAGGCTGGATGTGGCTCTGAGCAACTGGATCTAGTGTGAGGTGTCCCTGCCCATGGCAAGGGGGGTTGGAACTAGATGATCCTTGAGGCTCCTTCCAACCCTAACAATTCCCTTCTGCCAGGAAAGAATGACTCTGAAGGGAGCAGATTTGCACTGAATGAAGCTGGGCTGTGTGAAAGGCAATGGAAACCTGCACAGAGGAAATCTCAGCAGATTTGCACTACCACCAAGGGCAAGGGTTGGGAGGATGGAGCCAGAGGGTCTGCTCAGTGATGTCCAAGGATGGGGCACTGGGTGCAAGCTGGAGCAGAGGAGGCGCCACAGGAACAGAAGGAAAAGCTTTTTCCCTGTGAGAGTGAGAGGGCCCTGGAGCAGGCTGCCCAGAGAGGTTGTGGAGCCTCCTCCTCTGGAGACATTCCAAACCCACCTGGATGTGCTCCAGTGTGACCTGCCCTGGGTGATCCTGCCCTGCAGAGGGGTTTGACTGGATGATCTTCCAAGGTCCTTCCCAGCCCCTAACATTCTCCGACTCCCTGAATGCTTGCCTGTTTGCTGGACAGCTCTGTCCTTCTACTTAGCTGTTTGTGGAAGATCCCTAGCTGTGTGTGCCTGCTTTTCAGAAGCTCCAAAAAACTGTGCTTCCACCTCTACCCCTCTGGAGGCTCCTCTGTGTCCTCCCCATGCTGATAATTGTGTAAGTCAGGCCCCAGCTTATCTGATTAGAAGACCTGTCTGCAGTCACGAAGCCTGAGTCTGCAATCCTGTCAGCTTTAATGAGCTAAGTAAGGTCAGTCTGGGTGAAGACACTGATGGAAACAAAGGGCCAGGGCAGTGATGATAAGGAGAAGACACTGCTTTTCATCCTTTATCCATTCTTTTCCTGTGGTCCTCTCCAGTGTGGCAGGCTATTGGATACCATGAAAACCCACCTGGATGTGTTCCTGTGTGACCTGCTCTAGGTGATCCTGCTCTGGCAGAGGGGGTTGGGCTGGAGGATCTTTTGAAGTCCCTTCCCACCCCTAACATTCTGTGGTGCTCTGAACGTGTCCCATCACTTCACAGGGCTGGCTGAATGGTGAGTTGACTGCCTGAAGGGAGCTTGTAGCCAGGTGGGGATTGGTGTCTTCTCCCAGGCAACCAGCACCAGAACAAGTAGCAAAGACATAGTAGCCTGGGCCATAACCAGTATTGCTTGTATAGCAAGAACATCACCCTGTTCCACACAATCACAGCATTTCAGGGGCTGGAAGGGAGCTCAAAACATCATCCAGTCCATCTAGGGCAGATCACACAGGAACACATCCAGGTGAGTTTTGAATATCTCCAGAGAGGGAGACTCCACAGCCCCCTGGGCAGCCCGTGCCAGTGCTTCCTATCAAGAGCTCCACCAGAATTATTCCCTGACAATACAATACAATACAATACAATACAATACAATACAATACAATACACCAGGTTGGAAGAGACCTTCAAGATCATCGCGTCCAACCCATCAAACAATCCAACCCACCCAACAACTAGACCATACAGCCAAGCACCCCATCAAGTCTTCTCCTGAACACCTCCTGTGAAGGTGACTCCACCACCTCCACGGGTAGCCGATTCCAATGGGCAATCACTCTCTCCGTGTAGAACTTCTTCCTAACATCCAGCCTAAACCTGCCCTGGCGCAGCCTGAGACTGTGTCCTCTTGTTCTGGTGCTGGATGCCTGGGAGAAGAGGCCAACCTCTGCCTGGCTACAACCTCCCTTCAGGTAGTTGTAGAGAGCAATAAGGTCACCCCTGAGTCTCCTCTTCTCCAGGCTAAGCAACCCCAGCTCCCTCAGCCTTTCCTCATAGGGCTTGTGTTCCAAACCCCTCACCAGCTTTGTTGCCCTTCTCTGGACACGTTCCAGCAAGTCAACATCCTTCCTAAACTGAGGGGCCCAGAACTGGACACAGGACTCAAGGTGTGGCCTAACCAGTGCAGTGTACAGGGGCACAATGACCTCCCTGCTCCTGCTGGCCACACTGTTCCTGATGCAAGCCAGGATGCCATTGGCCTTCTTGGCTGCCTGGGCACACTGCAGGCTCATGTTCAGCCTACAATCAACCAGTACCCCCAGGTCCCTCTCTGCCTGGCCACTCTCCAGCCACTCTGACCCCAGCCTGTAGCACTGCCTGGGGTTGTTGTGGCCAATGTGCAGAATCCGGCACTTGGATGTGTTCAATCTCATGCCCTTGGACTCTGCCCATCTGTCCAGCCTGTCGAGGTCCCTCTGCAAAGCCTCTCTGCCCTCCAGCAAATCAACTGCTGCCCCCAGCTTGGTGTCATCTGCAAATTTACTGATGATGGACTCAATGCCCTCATCCAGATCATCAATAAAGATGTTGAAGAGCATGGGGCCCAGCACTGATCCCTGGGGCACACCACTAGTGACAGGCCGCCAGCTGGATGTGGTGCCATTCACCATTACTCTCTGGGCTCGGCCCTCCAGCCAGTTCCTAACCCAACGCAGTGTGCTCCTGTCCAAGCCACGGGCTGCCAGCTTGGCCAGGAGTTTGCTGTGGGGAACGGTGTCAAAGGCCTTGCTGAGGTCCAGGTAGACCACATCCACAGGCCTCCCCACATCCACCAGGTGGGTCACCTGATCATAGAAGGAGATCAGGTTGGTCAGGCAGGACCTGCCCCTCCTAAATCCATGCTGGCTAGGCCTGAGCCCCTGGTCATCCTGTAAGTGCTGTGTGATCGCACTCGAGATGAGCCGTTCCATAATCTTGCCTGGCACTGAGGTCAGGCTGACAGGCCTATAATTCCCTGGCTCATCCAACCGGCCCTTCTTGTGGATGACTGGAGAAGGAGAAAGAAAGACCAAGAACATCACCCTCTAACTCTCAAGAGTTCTGGCAGAATTATTCCCTGACTGGAGAGGGGAAAAAGAAAAGACCAAGAACATCACCTGGCCATGAGGAGGAAGTTCTTCACCGTGAGAGTGGTGAAGCCCTGGAATGGGTTTTCCAGGGAGGTGGTTGAGGCCCCGTCCCTGGAGGTGTTTAAGCCCAGGCTGGATGAGGCTCTGGCCAGCCTGATCTAGTGTGGGGTGTCCCTGCCCATGGCAGGGGGTTGGAACTAGATGATCCTTGTGGTCCCTTCCAACCCTGACTGATTCTATGATACTATGATACTATGATCCCCTCTAACTATGAAGAGTTCTGGCGTGATTATTCCCAGACTGGAGATATAAAAGGGACCAATAAGTCCACAGTTGTCACTAAGATCTGAAGTGGAGAATGCATCTCTGAAGATGATGCATGGTAGTGAGACACTGGCACAGGTTGCCCAGGGAGGTGCTGGAAGCTTCATCCCTGGGGGTCTTTAAGGCCAGGCTGTATATGGCTTTGATCAGCCTGATGCAGTGTGAGGTGTCAATGCCCATGTCAGAGGGTTTGGACCTGGCTGATCCTTGAGGTCCCTTCCAACCCTGACAATTCTCTGATCCTATGATTCTATGCTAAATGTTTTGGGATACACTTTTATAAAGAAGAACTCTTTCCATGACTGTGTTGTGGGTTTGCTTCTTGATTTCTTTTTCAGTCAGCTGGACCATTTCCCCTGGTGTTGTTCTCCACTTCCCTCACCGCAACACATCTAGAAGCCACTGCAAGAAGAGTCAAAACCTGCTCCGCTGTGCTAGGAAGCTTTATTGCTTGCTGTGTTGATAGCATCAGCTAGGATTCTACTGGATAAAGCTGTCTGCAGAGGGTAATGAGGCTTGCACTGTGAAGTTCCTTCGTCATAAAGCTTGAGGTCAAAGTTCTTGGGAGCCTTCATGGTGAGCACCTGCGAGAGAGGCACTCACACTGGGAGGCAGAAGGGATGTAATGCTGCACCACTGTCCCGTTGGCACACCGCAGGGGGATTGTCACCGTGGTGGTTTGGGTGGCTGTGCAGCAGCTGCACACATCCTCCCATTGCCCTGTCTGAACAGAGTATCTGGTATTGCTTCTGCACTTCCCCTAAAAGGCATAAAAAAAAAAAAGAAAGAGAGGTACCAAGTTTGAACAGTGCAACCAGAGAGCAGGCTCAGGAAAATAGAATAGAACAGAATTAACCAGGTTGGAAAAGACCTCTGAGATCATCGAGTCCAACCTATCACCCAACACCATCTCATCAACTACACCATGGCACCAAGCACTCCAGCCAGTCTCTTCCTAAATACATCCAGTGATGGTGACTCCACCACCTCCCTGGGCAGCACATTCCAATGGCCAATCTCTCTTTCTTCCTAACCTCCAGCCTAAAACTTGCCTGGTGCAGCTTGAGACTGTGTCCTCTTGCTCTGGTGCTGGCTGTCTGGGAGAAGAGACCAACCCCCACCTGGCTACAACCTCCCTTCAGGTAGTTGGAGACAGCAAGAAGGTCTCCCTGAGCCTCCTCTTACTCCAGGCTAAGCAACCTCAGCTCCCTCAGCCTCTCCTCACAGGGCTGTGCTCCAAACCCCTCCCCAGCTTTGTTGCCCTTCTCTGGACACCTTCCAGCAACTCAACATCTTTCCTAAACTGAGGGGCCCAGAACTGGACACAGGACTCAAGGTGTGGCCTAACCAGTGCTGAGTACAGAGGCAGAATGACCTCCCTGCTCCTGCTGGCCAAACTATTTCTGATGCAGACCAGGGTGCCATTGGCCATTGCCTTCTTGGCCACCTGGGCACACTGCAGGCTCATGTTCAGCCTACTATCAACCAGTATCCCCAGGTCCCTCTCTGCCTGGTCGCTCTCCAGCCACTCTGACCCCAGCCTGTAGCACTGCCTAGGGTTGCTGTGGCCAATGTGCAGAACCCGGCACTTGGATGTGTTCAGTCTCATGCCCTTGGACTCTGCCCATCTGTCCAGCCTGTCGAGGTCCCTCTGCAGAACTCTCCTACCCTCTAACAGATCAACACCTGCCCCCAGCTTGGTGCCATCTGCAAACTTATTGATGATGGACTCAATGCCCTCATCCAGATCATCAATGACGGGGCCCAGCACTGATCCCTGGGGGGACACCACTAGTGAGAGGGCAAGGATGTTGCTTTTGTTCCTTACCTCACAATGAGAAATTGGCACCTCCTTTTCAGCCACACATCCGTTGGCGTTCCCATACTGCAGCCTGGTGCTGACTGGTCGACATTCCACTTCCACACCTAACAAGTTAACAATAGGGGGGGGGAAGTGGTTTTTTGACAGTGCTGACAATTGCTTTTCTAAACTGTCCTCCCCTTCTCCTGAAATTACTGTCGGTGAGAGAGGAGAGGAGAGGAGACTCGAGGAGAGGAGAGGAGAGGAGAGGAGACTCGAGGAGAGGAGACTCGAGGAGAGGAGAGGAGAGGAGACTCGAGGAGAGGAGAGGAGACTCGAGGAGAGGAGAGGAGACTCGAGGAGAGGAGACTCGAGGAGAGGAGACTCGAGGAGACTCGAGGAGACTCGAGGAGAGGAGACTCGAGGAGAGGAGAGGAGACTCGAGGAGAGGAGACTCGAGGAGAGGAGAGGAGAGGAGAGGAGAGGAGAGGAGAGGAGACTCGAGGAGAGGAGAGGAGACTCGAGGAGACTCGAGGAGAGGAGAGGAGACTCGAGGAGAGGAGAGGAGACTCGAGAGAGAGGAGGAGAGGAGAGGAGACTCGAGGAGAGGAGAGGAGAGGAGACTCGAGGAGAGGAGAGGAGACTCGAGGAGAGGGAGAGGAGAGGAGAGGAGAGGAGAGGAGAGGAGAGGAGACTCGAGGAGAGGAGAGGAGAGGAGAGGAGAGGAGAGGAGAGGAGAGGAGAGGAGAGGAGAGGAGAGGAGAGGAGAGGGAGAGGAGAGGAGAGGAGAGGAGAGGAGAGGAGAGGAGAGGAGAGGAGAGGAGAGGAGAGGAGAGGAGAGGGGAGAGGGGAGAGGAGAGGAGAGAGAGAGAGAGGAGAGGAGAGGAGAGGAGAGGAGAGGAGAGAGGAGAGGAGAGGAGAGGAGAGGAGAGGAGAGGAGAGGAGAGGAGAGGAGAGGAGACCTTCAAGATCATCGTGTCCAACCTATCATCCAGCACCACCTAATCAACTAAACCATGCAATCAATCACCCTATCAAGTCTCCTTCTGAACACCTCCAGTGTATTACTGCTAAGATCCCCAGCAAGAGGCTCAGGTCTGTCTCCTTCAGTTTATGTAGAGCTGTTTATGTAGCCCTATGAGGAGAGGCTGAGGGAGCTGGGGGTGTTTAGAGTGGAGAAGAGGAGGCTCAGGGGAGACCTTATTGCTGTCCTGTCTACAACTACCTGAAGGAGGTTGCAGCCAGGTAGGAGTCTGTCTCTACTCCCAGGCAACCAGAACAAGAGGACACAGTCTCAAGCTGTGCCAGGGGAGGTTTAGGCTCAAGGTGAGGAGAAAGTTCTGCCCAGAAAGAGAGATTGGCCATTGGAATGTGCTGCCCAGGTAGGAGGTGGAGTCACCATCCCTGGAGGTGTTCAAAAAGGATTGGATGTGGCACTTGGAGCCATGGTTTAGTTGTCATGAGGGTTTGGGTATTAGGTAATAGGTTGAACTTGATGATGTCTGAGGTCTTTTCCAACCTGGTTGAGTCTATGATTATCATAGAGTCATAGAATGGCCTGGGTTGGAAGGGACCTCCAAAGGTCAACTAGTCCAACCCCCTGCGCTTAGCAGGGGCATCTTCCACTTGGATCGGGTTGCTCAGAGCCTTCTTGACCTTGACCTTGAATATCTCCAGGGATGGAGCTTCAAACACCTCCCTGGGCAACCTGTTGCAGTGTTCCACCACCCTCATGCTGAAGAACTTGCTCCTAACATCTCCAGTGCTCCCTACTTGAAGATCAGCAGGTTAATGCTGTCTTAATTAAATGTCCTGATTGAGCCATTTGATGACAGCCTATCTCAACAGCTTTCTGACTTCTATTTCTCAGTGCTTACAGAGACAGGCAGTGGCTGCAAGCTCTCTAGCAGCTAACATCCTTCATCAGAGGGATTATTACAGCAGCTCCTGTGCCAGTGTGGTGATGGGCTGCTGTGCTGGGCCATCTTTTATTTATTAGCTCATGCATGGGAGGGGGAAGGAAGGTAATGGAACACAGGAGGCAAGATGTTGATATTCTGAGCTGAAAGGAGAATAACAAGGTTTTGTTACTTTATTTTTTCTCTTTCAAAAGAGCTGAAGGTTTGGGGTTTTTTATTTGGTTTTGATTTTGGTTTTGTTGGGATTTTTTTACTTACAGAGGGCACAAAAGCATCAGAGATTCATTTCAGAAATGAGAAGCCAACCCTGCAGTCATAGAATCATAGAATCAATAAGGTTGGAAAAGACCTCAAAGGTCAGCAAGTCCAACCTGTCACCCAACATCTCCTGACTAACTAAACCATGGCTCCAAGTGCCACATCCAATCCCCTCTTGAACACCTCCAGGGATGGTGACTCCACCACCTCCCTGGGCAGCACATTCCAATGGCCAATTACTCTTTCTGGGAAGAACTTTCTCCTCACCTCCAGCCTAAACTTTCCCTGGAGCAGCTTGAGACTGTGTCCTCTTGTTCTGGTGCTGGTTGCCTGGGAGAAGAGACCAACCCCCTACCTGGCTGCAACCTCCCTTCATCTAGTTGTAGAGAGCAAGGTCTCCCCTGAGCCTCCTCTTCTCCAGGCTAAGCAACCCCAGCTCCCTCAGCCTCTCCTCATCAGATTTATTCTCCAGGCCTTTCCCCAGCTTCCTTGCCCTCCACTAGCTGCACTGGCTCCAGTACCTCCACACCTGTCCTGTACTGAGGTGCCCAAAACTGGACTCAGTTCATGTGAAGCTGATTGATTATTCATGAAGTGGATGCCTCACATATTCAGTATCATGGGCTGTGACTTGTCAGCCTGTGTGTGCAACACTGTAGCTGAACAATAAAACAAAACATTCATAATTAACAGCTGCATAAAATGTGGAGAGTATCTGTTTCTTCCTAGGCACTTGTGGGTACTGTCAGAACATGTGTTGCAGAGGACAAAGCAGGACAGAAGTGTCCCAGTCAGAAGGTAGTCTTGTTCCTTGACTCATTTTAACCCCAATGCTTATTTCTGTTTCATTAAACTGCACCTCATGCAACACACAGCTGCTCACCCAGGAGCTCCCACACCACACTTTGCATGCAAGACTCTTCCAGAGAAACCTAGAATGCTTGGGGTTGGAAGGGATATACCAGATAGCATAGCACAGCATAGCGTAGCATAGCATAGCATAGCACAGAATAGCATAGCATAGCATAGCATAGCATAGCACAGAATAGAATAGAATTAAACAGGCTGGAAAAGACCTTTGAGATCATCAAGCCCAACCTATCATCCAACACCATCTAATCAACTAAACCATGGCACCAAGTGCCTCATCCAGTCTCTTCCTAAACACCTCCAGTGATGGTGACTCCACCACCTCCATGGGCAGCACATTCCAACGGCCAATCTCCCTTTCTGGGGAGAACTTCTTCCTAACATCCAGCCTAAACCTCACCTGGCACAGCCTGAGACTGTGTCCTCTTGTTCTGGTGCTGGTTGCCTGGGAGAAAAGACCAACCCCCACATGGCTACGACCTCCCTTCAGGTAGTTGTAGATAGCAATAAGGTCTCCCCCTGAGCCTCCTCTTCTCCAGGCTAAGCAACCCCAGCTCCCTCAGCCTTTCCTCACAGGGCTGTGTTCCAAACCCCTCCCCAGCCTCATTGCCCTTCTCTGGGCACATTCCAGCACCTCAACATCTTTCCTAAACTGAGGGGTCCAGAACTGGACACAGGACTCAAGGTGTGGCCTAACCAGTGCAGTGTACAGGGGCAGAATGACCTCTCTGCTCCTGCTGGCCACACTGTTCCTGATGCAGGCCAGGATGCCATTGGCCTTCTTGGCCACCTGGGCACACTGCAGGCTCATGTTCAACCAGCTACCATCGATCAGCACCCCCAGGTCCCTCTCTGCCTGGCCGCTCTCCAGCCACTCTGACCCCAGCCTGTAGCACTGCCTGGGGTTGCTGTGGCCAACAGCCATTCTCTTCCCAGGCTGAACAACCCCAGTTCCCTTTGCCTGTCCTCATGGTGGAGGTGCTCCAGCCCATTTTGACTTCTTTACTTACATGTGTCACAGCAGGTACTGCCAATTTTTGCAATTCTGCCCTGAAAGAACAAAAAAAAAAAAGGAGACTTTCATTTGAGCACCAGCAATGCACCTTTGCTCTGCTGGAAGAACACAGAGGGATGTTTAAAACAGCATTTGCCAAGAGAATGGTATTGTTAGCTTGAATAAAATGACACATTTACACTACTAACCATCTCCACATCAGTCTGGGGGGGGGGGGTGGTTTGAACTTGTGATTACTTTTGTCAGCAACCTGAAAATCTTGCTTTGAACTGGCATGAGGAGGAATATTTATACTGCAGGGTGATGCCATTGTTGCACTAAATATCCAAACTGAAACCTTTGGAGGTTGTTCTTAATTAATACAATACAATACACTACACCAGGTTGGAAGAGAGCTTCAAGATCATCGCATCCAACCCATCAACCAATCCAACCCACCTAAACAACTAAACCATGGCACCAAGCACCCCATCAAGCCTCCTCCTGAACACCTCCAATGAAGGTGACTCCACCACCTCCACGGGCAGCCCATTCCAATGGGGAATCCCTCTCTCTGTATAGAACTTCTTCCTAACATCCAGCCTAAACCTGCCCTGTTGCAGCTTGAGACTGTGTCCTCTTGTTCTGGTGCTGGCCACCTGGGAGAAGAGACCAACCTCTGCCTGTCTACAACCTCCCTTCAGGTAGTTGTAGAGAGCAAGAAGGTCACCCCTCAGTCTCCTCTTCTCCAGGCTAAGCAACCCCAGCTCCCTCAGCCTCTCCTCATAGACCTAAAAATCTTCCCCTCTAGCTAGATGAAACCTACTGATTTTATCACCAAAATAGGTTTGGTGGGATTTTTGGAGGGGGAGAATAATCAGTTTGGGAAGTTGTGATGGGTTGTGCCCATCCTGGAAGCAGGGGGTGAGGAGGGCTTGTGAGAGCATTGCTCTCCCAGCAGGGGTTCTCCCCTGGGAAACTAAATTAGTCTGTTCCACTCTCCCCCTGCCCAGCAAGGCTATAAAAAGGAGGACACTGCAGCCATTAGCTCTCTTGGCCCCTGCCTTTGCTTGGATGAGCACTGCTGGTGGCTCCCTGCTTCTCTGCCATGTGGTCAGGCCTGATCCTTCTCCCTGCTACCTCCACACCTCTTCAAAGAGACTGGTTTTATGTTCTTATTTTTAGTCCCATCCATCCTTGTTCCTTACCCTTGTGAACCCTACCTGCTATTGTTACATATATATATATATATATATATATATATAGTTTAAAGAAAATTCTTTACCTCTCTACTTCCAAGCCAACTCCAAATTATTTCTTGGTGGATTTGTTCCTTCCCTTTCTTTTTCCTCTCTATTGGGAAAGAGGAGAGGGGAGCAGGGGAGGGATTCTCAGCCTTGCCCTCATCTGAGCTCTTAAGTCCCAGTTAAGGCTCAAACTACCACAGAAGTTCTGGCTAAAAAGTAAAAGGTTCTTCACTTATTTGCAGCTAAGGGCAGTCCTAGATGTCAGCGTGGGCTAGGGGATGATGAGATTGAGAGCAGCCCTGCAGGAAAGGACTGGGAGGTGCTGGTGGCTGAGAAGCTGGACAACAGCGTGCCCTGGCAGCTCAGAAGGCCAATGGCAGCCTACAAGGTACCTCTACAGAGTCCAGAGGGACACCTGGAAACAGGACCCATTTCACTACTTACTCCTTCAGCCAAACATCTCCTGGAATCGAAGGGAGGACAGCCAGTGATTCTTCTCTCCCAGATAAATTCCCTTTCTCATTGACTCTACAGGAGTGACTGTCACAGCCATCCTGAAGGGATTCATTTGACTGGAAAGAGACAAGAGCTGCTGTTAGCTTTGCATGGAAATGACACAGGATAGAAAGTTTTCAGGACACTGTGGAATCAACCAATTCCTTTGATTTCATTCCTTTAATTTCAATTAATAGAACAGAAATAGAAATATAGAAATAGATAGGATAGGATAGGATAGGATAGGATAGGATAGGATAGGATAGGATAGGATAGGATAGAATTGAATTGAATTGAATTGAATTGAATTGAATTGAATTGAATTGAATTGAATTGAATTGAATTGAATTGAATTGAATTGAATTGAATTGAATTGAACAGGTTGGAAAAGACCTTTAAGATCATTGAGTCCAACCTATCATCCAACACCATCTAATCAACTAAACTATGGCACCAAGCACCCCATCCAGTCTCTTCCTAAACACCTCCAGTGATGGTGACTCCACCACCTCCCTGGGCAGCACATTCCAATGGCCAATCTCTCTTTCTGTGAAGAGCTTCTTCCTAACATCCAGCCTAAACCTCCCCTGGCACATCTTGAGACTCTGTCCTCTTGTTCTGGTGCTAGTTTCCTGATCTCCAGTCCAAATTTGCCCTCCTCAAGCTTCAATCCATTCCCTCTCATCCTGTCACTATAAGCCCTTGTAAAATGTCCCTCTCCAGCTCTCCTGTAGCCTGCTTCAGGTACTGGAAGGCTGCTCTAAGGTCTCTCCAGGACCTGTTTTCTTCAGGCTGAACAGCGCAAACTCTCTCAGCCTGTCACCACAGAGGAGACATTAGATCAGATGATCCCTAAAGGGCCCTTCCAACTCCTCCCATTCTATGATTCTGTTTCCTTCCCTCCTGTCATTCCTTACTTGGCAGAAGAAACTGACACTCATCTTGCCATGAGCTCCTCTCAGGTTGCTGCAGGGAGCAACGAGGTCTCCCTTCAGCCTCCTTTTCTCCAGGCTAAACAAATTCCCTCAGCCACTTCTCATAGGACCTGTGCTCTAGACCCTTCACCTCACTCATTGCTCTTTCCATACTCCCCCACCTAAAACTTAGTTCATGAACAGAATGAAAGAAAATGTTATATATGTTGTTTCATGTGACAAGCTGATTGGTTTCAAACCAGGGGTTAAAAACAATCCCCTCCTGTTTAAGATCTATCATAGGATCATAGAATCAGTCAGGGTTGGAAGGGACCACAAGGATCATCTAGTTCCAACCCCCTGCCATGGGCAGGGACACCCCACACTAGAGCAGGCTGGCCAGAGCCTCATCCAGCCTGGGCTTAAACACCTCCAGGGTCGGGGCCTCAACCACCTCCCTGGATAACCCATTCCAGGGCTTCACCACTCTCATGGGGAAGAACTTCCTCCTCACCTCCATCCTGAATCTCCCCACCTCCAGCTTCATTCCATTCCCCCTAGTCCTATCACTACCTGATAGACTGAGAAGTCCCTCCCCAGCCTTCTTGTAGGCCCCTTCAGATACTGGAAGGCCACAATGAGGTCACCTCGGAGCCTTCTCTTCTCCAGACTGAACAGCCCCAACTCCTTCAGTCTGTCCTCACAGGAGAGGTGCTCCAGCCCTCTGATCATCCTCGTGCCCCTTCTCTGGACAAAATAATGTCAAAATTCACATTTTGAGCTTAAATTCTCCATTTCTCATCTAAAATTCGATTGTTTTTTTACTTTTTCTCAGTAGTTTGAATGCATATTCAGCTAAAGCTCATGCTGGACCATCCCTCTCAAATTGGCAGTAAGGCTTCCTTTACTTTTTTCATTTACAAAGCACAAAGACAAAAAAGGACTTTCTTGAGGAGCCATCCTGAGATTCCAGAGGAAAATAATAATGAAACAAAGACCTTGCCTAGGGCTCAGCAGAAATCTGTGTTGCATTTGCTCATAAATAGAAGACAGAGCGCTTCGAGCTTACCTTCAGGAATTTTATCCTTCCATCTCTCAGCCTGATGGTGCATGAAGTTGGCACACATCTTCCACAGCAAGAGCCAGAGGTGTCCTGTCTTCTGTAATTCTAGAAGGGAAAGGGCATTTTGCTGGGTTCATTGTGTTTGAAGCCTGCTTCCTTCACTTATTTGTGGAGCGTTGAAAGCCAAAAGCCAGCGGACGAAGCAAAATGCTGTTATGAGCAGTCGGAATCGAGTAGCTCAGTCTAATTAGTTGCATACTTCTTTGCTTTTTACAGGCTGACATGAATACTGTTCCTGCTTTTATTATACAATGGGGAGAGAAGCTTGTTTCTAAGTACAAAGCCTCCTGCACCCACTGAATTTAACATTTCTTGACTAGTTGCAAGGTCAGGCCCAGTAAACCACATGTGACACGAGGAGAGGCTAGGAAGCATCAAAACGTTTTGAGTGACATTTGTGGTATGCAGGAGGTTCAGTGTCATGCTAATGAATACTACACAATACCACTTGGAAAAGCAGCTTGAAGCCTGGGAAGCAAGAAGAAAAGGGGGGAAGACAACCAGTAAGGAATGTGTGGGGAAGGCAACCAGTAAGGAACGTGTAGGGAAAGAGGAGAATAGGGCAAACTGTGGAAAGGATGGGAAGAGTGGAAAGAAACCAGAAAATGGCATGATAAAAGAAGAGAGGCAAGAAAAATAAGGCAGCAGGGAAGGTAGAATACAATACAATGAAAAGGGAGGTAAAGAAAGAAAAGAGGAGTAATGGAACCCCACAAATAACACAGTGGCAAGGAAAGGAGTATGGGATAATGAGCAGGAAGAAAGGTATGGAGGGGAAAGGACAAAGAAAGGTGTGGAGGGGAAAGGACAAAGAAATAAACCAGAAAGGAACTGAGTTAACCCATAAAGTGTCTCAGAGTAACATCTCCAGCTGCTACACATAGCCAAGAGCTGCTTTAGGATGAGCTGAACATTTTTAGGACACCAGAACACTTTCTGGTTGAGTGAAGCCATCCATGCTACCCATGTGTTTGTTATAGAGAAAGAATTTGGGGAGAGTGGGAGGTTACTATGAAATCACTGGAAGAAAAGAGAGTTGGTTGTTGTTTAGGTGAACTTGCACTGCTGGCAAAGGGGGAAGCAGCTAAAACAGGTCAGAAAATGACCAAAAATGTGCCCCTGGTGAGCAGTTGGCTGCACTTCAATCACAACTGCATTTACTTTCCTACATTCAACATCCAGTAGAAAGCAGGTGCTCCTGAGAGAGTGTCTACTCTTAACCCATGATTTTATCTCTCATGCAGGATACTGGATAAAATGTGAGACAAGAAAGATCACAGCTAGGTGAACCTCCCTGGCCTTAGAGGAATGAAGATATTCCATACCTTATTTGATGTTTTTTTTCCCCTCCTCCTTGAGCTCCACAGGCTACAAAGGGATACACCTAGACCTGCAACCTCCATTGAGTAGCTGCACAGCTCTTAAACACAAGCTCAGAGGCCTTAATAAGCCCACTTGGAAATTGTCCTTTCCCTGGAGGGACAGAAAACTCTATAGGCAAGGAGACAGAGCAGTTCCTCTTGCTGTCCTTTCCCTGGAGGGACAGAAAACTCTATAGGCAAAGAGACAGAACAGTTCCTCTTGCTCTCCTTTTCCTGGAGGGACAGAAAACTCTATAGGCAAGGAGACAGAGCAGTTCCTCTTGCTCTCCTTTCCGTGGAGGGACAGAAAATACTATAGGCAAGGAGACAGAACAGTTCTTCTTGTCCTTTCTCTGGACAGACAGATAATACTATCGGCAAAGAGACAGAGCAGTGCCTCTTGCAGATGGTTTGTCAAACCATATTTTCCCCTAAAGCTAGTTTAAAATACACCATAAATTGTGCCTGTAGCCCTGAGTATGCAAAGTTACCTTTCCTACACCATGGTTTTAGATCACATTTGCTGTGGTTCATCTAATTCAAGGAAGGAAGAACACAGGACCATGACTTCCCAGGAGACCCTGAAGAAAGGCAGCACCTCTCAGGGTTACACAGAACATGAACTGCTGTGTGCAGTGAAGAACACCACCTCCTCATCAGAGAGAGGCTTTAACCACAACATCCAGAGCACTCTCACTTACTGTTGGGCAGGGCTCACAGGTTAACTTTGTGCAGGTCAGGGTGTATCTGCGTGAAGACGTGGACTGGGCAGAGCAGAGGCACGTCGTGCACGGATCCACCATCAGGCGTCTCCAGGGCTGAAACATCACAACCACTTTTGTAAGTCACCCACTGGCTCTTCAGCAAAACTCACATTTAAAATGACCACTTTCCTCGAGGTCAAACCTCTTACATCAAATCTTGCACTGCAATTCTTTACAAGAGAAAATAAACAAAAAGGAAAACCAATGACCCTGCTGCCCAGGGACCCAACATATTGGCAGCTGTGTGGTGGGTTGGAAATTCCCCTCAACCCCCAACATTATATTTGCCAGACAAGCTTAGGTGGAAGCAAATGAAAGCTGTATTTACAGGCAAAATTACAACCTACAAACAAATGCAATAGATATGCACAAAATATACAGGATTTACAATATTTATGGATATTTGCAATTAATAGACAGCACAAGAAGCCCCCTGGTCTGAGACCAGGGAAGCTACCAGCTTCTTGTTCCCTGCCTGCCTCCCCCTTACACCCCTGTAGAAAGGGGACAAGACAAGGAAGCAAAGAAGTTAGACTTAGCCAAAACAGAGAGTAGCCAGGCAGAAAGGGACCTGGGGGAACTGATTGACAGCTGGATGAACATGAGCCAGCAGTGTCCCCAGGCAGCCAAGAGGGCCAATGGTATCCTGGCCTGGATCACGAATAATGTGGCCAGCAGGAGCAGGGAAGTCATTATGCCCCTGGACTCAGCACTGGTCAGACCACACCTTGAGTCCTGTGTCCAGTTCTGGGCCCCTCAGTTTAAGAAAGACATTGAGACTCTTGAACGTGTCCAGAGAAGGGCAACAATGGGGAGATTCAGGCTAGATGTGAGGAAGAAGTTCTTCACCATGAGAGTGGTGAAGGCCTGGAATGGGTTATCCAGGGAGGTGGTTGAGGCCCAGTCCCTGGAGGTGTTTAAGCCCAGGCTGGACGAGGCTCTGGCCAGCGTGATCTAGTGTAGGGTGTCCCTGCCCATGGCAGGGGTTGGAACTAGATGATCCTTGTGGTCCCTTCCAACCCTGACTGATTCTATGATTCTATGATTCTGTGATTTTAACAAGGCTGGGGAGAGGCCTCGAGCACAAGCCCTGTGAGGAGAGGCTGAGGGAGCTGGGGTTGCTTAGCCTGGAGAAGAGGAGGCTCAGGGCAGACCTTCTTGCTCTCTACAACTCCCTGAAGGGAGGTTGTAGCCAGGTGGGGGTTGGTCTCTTCTCCCAGGCAACCAGCACCAGAACAAGAGGACACAGTCTCAAGCTGCACCAGGGGAAGTTTAGGCTTGAGGTGAGGAGAAAGTTCTTCCCAGAGAGAGTTGTTAGCCATTGGATGGGCTGCCCAGGGAGGTGGTGGAGTCGCCGTCCCTGGAGGTGTTCAATGTGGCACTTGGTGCCATGGTTTAGTAGTCATGAGGTGTTGGGTGACAGGTTGGGCTTGATGATCTTTGAGGTCTTTTCCAACCTTACTGATTCTATGATTCTATGAAAACAATGCAGCCAAGGTCAAGCAGCAGAAAGTTAGCATCTCTCCCAGAGCAAAGTGAGAGAGTGATACTGTTTTGGTCCCACTAGATTAAATACCATATCTCTCTAATGGCCTTGCTTAGAAGAATCTTTACTTTCCTTTTTACACCCAATAGGGATTTGTTTACATTTTACTGTTTTCTGTTCAAGATCTGTGAAAAAACTTTTAAAGGCATAGCCTAAAGTTCCCACGATCTGGAATCCCACAAGAGTCACAGCCTGAGGCTCTTGTTCAAGTAAGCCTTTTAGAACTCCTGAACTCATGAAATACCATTGGCATTTCTTGCTTCATTGCTTACAAAGCCAGCAAGCAAAAGTTCTCCTCCCCCTCTACTCTGCCCTGGTGAGGTATCCACCTGGAATATTGCATCCAGTTCTGGGCTCCTCCCTTTGAGAGGGACAGGGATTTATTGAATAGAGTCCAACAGAGGGCTACAGGGATGATGAAGGGACGGGAGCACTGCCTGACAGGGAAAGGCTGAGAGGCCTGGGGCTGTTGAGTCTGGAGAGGAGAAGACTGAGAGGGGATCTGATCAGTGCCTATAAATGTCTGAGGGATGGGGTTCAGGAAGGAAGGGACAGCCTCTGCTCACTTGTGCCCTGGGACAGAGCAAGGGGCAATGGAGGGAAACTACAGCACAGAAGGTTCCACCTGAAGATGAGAAAGAACTTCTTCACTGTAAGGGTGACAGAGTCCTGGAGCAGGCTGCCCTGAGAGGTTGTGGAGTCTCCTTCTCTGGAGACTTTCAAGCCCTGTCTGGATGCTATCCTGTCTGATTCTGTGGTCCTGATCTAGCAGGGGATTGGACTCAAAGGTCTCCAGAGGTCCCTTCCAACTCCTAACATTCTGTAATAGTGAAGAGGAGGATTGGATCATGAATTATTCTGTGTTAGGTGATTGCCATGAGTTCATTTTTTTCCCTAGAGTAGTGAATTGGTTTGCCAACATTTTTCTTTAAGCTTGAGCCATCACAGTCCACAGATCATGGGCAGAAATTACTTGTTATCATCCTTGTAATAGTGCTGCTTAGGATCTCTCTTGTTATCATCCTTGTAACAGTGCTGCTTAGGATCTCTCTTGTTATCATCCTTGTAACAGTGCTGCTTAGGATCTCTCTTGTTATCATCCTTGTAACAGTGCTGCTTAGGATCTCTCTTGTTATCATCCTTGTAACAGTGCTGCTTAGGATCTCTCTTGTTATCATCCTTGTAACAGTGCTGCTTAGGATCTCTCTTGTTATCATCCTTGTAACAGTGCTGCTTAGGATCTGTCTTGTTATCATCCTTGTAACAGTGCTGCTTAGGATCTCTCTTGTTATCGTCCTTGTAACAGTGCTGCTTAGGATCTGTCTTGTTATCATCCCTGTAATAGTGCTGCTTAGGATCTCTCTTGTTATCATCCCTGTAATAGTGCTGCTTAGGATCTCTAGAGGTCTTAAAGCTTCAGATTGAGAAAGAAGAAAGAAAAACTGCATCAGAAACAGAATGACTGAATGAAGAACTGGGCTGGCCCCCAGTTACAAGCAAATCAGTGGCTGAGCTGGCACAAAACTTGAGCTCTTCTTTTTGAAAGCAAACAAAGGCAGCACTTAAGATGCAGAGAAAAATATCAAACTCTGACGTAGGAAACAGAAGGATGTGGAGGTAGTAATTAGATTCCTAGCACTGAAAGGAATTCCATGTACAAAGTCTTGCCACTTCTTCAGTGCACAGCCTTTCATTTCAATGCCAAAATAGGGAATCATCCTGGTTGAAGGCACGAAAGGGAAAGAAGCCTCTCAAGCTTTTCACAAAGAAGTTCTAAAACCTAACAAATGAGGGAATCAGGCTTCCAGGGACAGTGACTCCACCACCTCCCTGGGCAGCACATTCCAATGGCTAACAACTCTCTCTGGGAAGAACTTTCTCCTCACCTCCAGCCTAAACTTCCCTTGGTGCAGCTTGAGACTCTGTCCTCTTGTTCTGGTGCTGGTTGCCTGCAAGAAGAGACCAACCCCTACGTGGCTACAACCTCCCTTCAGGTAGTTGTAGAGAGCAAGAAGGTCTCCCCTGAGCCTCCTCTTCTGCAGGCTAAACAATCCCAGCTCCCTCAGCCTCTCCTCGTAGGGCTGAGTTTGTTATGAAACCATTCCTATGAGCAGGAGCATAGGGCCTACTAGAGACATGTTAAAGTTAACTCTTATAGAAGTGCCTTGAACTTTTAGAGGAAGGTCTTACCTTGAACCACCTTAGTTCTGTGGTGTTTATTTAATGCATTTAGGCATCAGCATGCAAATGGCTTTAACAATGGCTTTCTGTGAACAGACATAGCTTAGCATGACAGAACTGCAGGAAGCAATGGGTTGATAAAGCTTTTTCCCCCTCCTTTATATAATACACCTGTGGTGTGTTTTCTTGGCTGGCTTAGAAGGAAAAGTCAACATCTGCTACCCCAGAGTTACTCAGTGCAACCAAAATAACCTGCCTAAAGCCCAGATCTACTCAGACATCTTTCCCAAATATGCCCCTCCGTGAAAGCCTGGGAAAGCAGATGAGTGATGCAGAGAATCCTTTTGGTAAATGCAGCCACCTGCTTGCAAGGCTGCAGTTAAAGCCCACAGCATTGTTAGGAGCAGTGGAGTGAATGCAATACACCAAATTACTGCAATATAATATTGGTAACCAGATACAAGGCAGGGGAAAAAAAAAAAGTCAAGGGATTAAGGACACAGTCGGTCAGCAGAACTGCAGTGACAGACTCAAAGCTTGGAACCATGCAGTGAATGAGTTAACAGAGCAAAGTTTTCCCTTGGTACAAAATGAAACTTGAAACTTAATCTTAAAGGACCCAGAAGAAAGGTTTTTGAAATCCAGGAAGTATAAATTTCTGTGAGCACCACATCTTCCTTCCTGACCAGAACTCTGGAACAGTCATTGAAGTAGAGGATAGCATGAGACAAAAGCTGTGGTAAGGCCAGCTGCTCAAAAGCTTTCAGACATAGAGGTATGTGATTTATAAGGCACCATGAAGTGAAGCTAGCTTAATTGAAAAGTTCATGCATTTCATATAGAACCTAATTTAATGGGGGGGTGTGTTTTTTTAGGGGAAAGAGAGAAAAGGCAGGGGGAGAAAAGAGAGAAGACAGAGAAGAAATGAGAGAAGAGAGAGAGAAGAAGAAGAGGAAGGAAGGGAGGGAGAGAGGAGAGAAGAAGAGAAGGAGAGGGAAAGAAAGGGAGGGAGAGGGAAAGAGAGAGAGAAAGAGGGAAAGAGGGAAGAGAGAGAAAGAGGGAAGGAGAGAGGGAAAGAAGGAGAGAGAAGGAGGGAAAGGGAGAGAAAGGGAGAGGGAAATAGAGAGAGAAAGAGGGGAAGGAGGGAAGGAAGGAAGGAAGGAAGGAAGGAAGGAAGGAAGGAAGGAAGGAAGGAAGGAAGGAAGGAAGGAAGGAAGGAAGGAAGGAAGGAAGGAAGGAAGGAAGGAAGGAAGGAAGGAAGGAAGGAAGGAAGGAAGGAAGGAAGGAAGGAAGGAAGGAAGGAAGGAAGGAAGGAAGGAAGGAAGGAAGGAAGGAAGGAAGGAAAGGGAGGAAGGGAGGGAGGAGGAAAGAAAAAGAAGGAAAGAAAGAAGGAAAGAAAGAAAGGAAGGAAGAAAGGAAGGAAGAAAGGAAGGAAGAAAGGAAGGAAGAAAGGAAGGAAGGAAGGAAGAAAGGAAGGAAGAAAGAAAGAAAGAAAGAAGAAAGAAAGAAAGAAGAAAGAAAAGAAAGAAAGAAAGAAAGAAAGAAAGAAAGAAAGAAAGAAAGAAAGAAAGAAAGAAAGAAAGAAAGAAAGAAAGAAAGAAAGAAAGAAAGAAAGAAAGAAAGAAAGAAAGAAAGAAAGAAAGAAAGAAAGAAAGAAAGAAAGAAAGAAAGAAAGAAAGAAAGAAAGAAAGAAAGAAAGAAAGAAAGAAAGAAAGAAAGAAAGAAAGAAAGAAAGAAAGAAAGAAAGAAAGAAAGAAAGAAGGAAGAAAGGAAGGAAGAAAGGAAGAAGGAAAGAAAGAAGGCTACTTGGTTTAGAAGTCTTCCAAGATTATATCTCAACTCAAATTTCACACTCTCCATCTGAGGAAACATTTTGGTGACTGCACTGCTGAAGGCTAACTTCAGTATGCTTGACACTTGTGACAGCAAGAGCACAGAAGCAGTGTGACAGCTGGGGCATACCTACACACTCAAAATCCTGCACAGGCAGGGTCTGATAAGATGAGAGGAAGAACAAGAATACATTTCCTAAAACTCTGGTGAAAGAATAAAAAGAGCTTTTCTCTATAGCCAGATAAGCATTAAGAAGGATTAAAACAGCAGCTTTGTGGCAGCTGAAACACTTTATGAATTCATTCCTTAAAAGGTAAACTGGCACAGGTTGCCCAGGGAGGTGGTGGAAGCCTCATCCCTGGAGGTTTTGAAGGTCAGGCTGGATGTAGCTTTGGGCAACCTGCTCTAGTGCGAGGTGTCCCTGCCCATGGCAGGGGGTTGGAACTGGCTGATCCTTGAGGTCCCTTCCACCCCTAACAATTCTGAGTCTATGATTATTTATTTGTAATATATATTATGGCAATGGTGATAGTTTAGTTTTCCACATATACACACTGCAGGGTGACAGATGGTGTCCAATATGATTATTCTTTGTTTTAAAGTAGTTTACAATCATTTAAAACACTTGGGGGGAAAAAAATAGGAAAAAGGTTTTACTTGGCAGATCAGGTTGGAAAAGGAAAAATAAAAGTCATTCAGGAAAGAATGGAATGCTAGAAAGATCTCTCTGCAACATAAACTATTTGTATGCATGTCCTCTATAGCAGGAGGTGGCAGGAGTTAGCAGCCACTATACTCCATGACATTCTCGACAAGTATGGTTTCTCTCACAGAATTGTCAGGGTTGGAAGGGACCTCAAGGATCAGCCAGTTCAAAACCTCCTGCCAGGAGCAGGGACACCTCACACTACAGCAGGTTGCTCACAGCCACATCCAGCCTGGAATTAAAAACCTCCAGGGATGAGGCTTCCACCACCTCCCTGGGCAACCTGTGCCAGTGTCTCACCATCCTCATGGGGAACAACTTCTTCCTAACATCCAATCTGAATCTCCCTTCCTCTAGCTTGGATCTATTCCCCCAGGTCCTATCACTCCCTGACACCCTAAAAGTCCCTCCCCAGCTTTCTTGTAGCCCCCTTCAGATACTGGAAGGCCACAATAAGGTCTCCTCTGAGCCTTTTCTTCTCCAGACTGAACAGCCCCAACTCTCTCAGTCTGTCCTCATAGGAAAGGTGCTCCAGCCTTCTGATCATTCTCATGGCCCTTCTCTGGACACCTCCCAACACCTCCAGATCCTTCTTGTACTAGGGGCTCCGGAACTGGACATGGTACTCCAGGAGGGGGTCTCACCAGAGCGGTGTATAGGGGGAGAGTCGCCTCCCTCAGCCTGCTGGCCACACTTCTCTCGATGCATCCCAGGATGCAGCTGGCTTTCAAACACCACAACTAATTCTGACAACAAAAAGCAGATTATTTCAGATTTTGCCACTTTAAAACCCTTCTCTCAGTGTGCTGACAGAGAAAGCCAGAGTTATTCCTGGGATTTCGTTCCGCAGGGAGGCAATCTCCACACGCAACGATGGATACTTGACGACAGGGCTTTACCTGCACGAAGCTGACAAACTTATGCCTATCAGCTATTACAAATAGAAATTGCAAAACATATCCAACCCAGAAGAAATGGATGGAGACAGGTTCCCTCTGCCATAACTCCAAGTCCAAAGAGAGTTGTGTAAAGTTGCCTTTCAGATAGATGGAGCAGCCATGCATTGGCAAGGCAGGGATGCGTAGGTTAAAAGTTAAGGTTAAATGACTAAAGAGGACCTCTCTCCCTGGGGGATGCTGAGAATATTTAGAGCAATTTGACAGCAGAGGTGCTGCCAGAATGTGGATTTAGGGAAACAATGGACAATTGACAGAGCTCTCCAAAGATAAATTCGACATAAATGAGATCAGATGCTCAGCTCCCACCATTCCCACTGCCGTGGGCTGGGTTAGATGTGTCTTAATCTGTCCATTAAATATGCAGTTGAGGAAAACATTTCCTCTGAGGGCATATCAGCAAGGATCTTGAAAGGGGATAGAGGTCACAGAGTGAGGAAGCTCAGCTTTCCTGTTCCTGCTAATAGCCAAGGAGGGATACCCCTGCTTCTGCACAGGTGGAGCAAGACTCTCCACGCATTTTTTACTCTGCTTTATCCTCTAGGTAGAATAGGGGAAGGTTTTTTGCTTCCCCAAAGTGGGCAAGGATCATTTCTGAGATTATCCCTCACAGACAGTTTCCTGCCTGTTTGGTAGCCTGTAAGTCATCACACAACACAGATTACCACAGTTTGTAAGCACTGTTCTCAAGCATCCTTTCAAGATAAGGAAACATCTCTGTCTTCATTTTACACGGATACTCAATGTCATGAAGGAAGACTGCAGCAGGGTCATGAACTGTGCCCCTTGCCACTGCTTCTACCTCAAGGTCTCACTTGAAGAATCATAGAGTCAAGGCTGGAAAAGACCTCAAAGATCATCAAGTCCAACCTGTCACCCAAGACCTCATGCCTACTAGACCACAGCACCAAGTGCCACATCCAGTCCCCTCTTGAACACCTCCAGGGACGGTGACTCCACCACCTCCCTGGGCAGCACATTCCAATGGCCAACAACTCTCTCACTGAAGAACTTTCTCCTCACCTCCAGCCTAAACTTCCCTTGGCACAGCTTGAGACTGTGTCTTCTTGTTCTGCCGCTGGTTGCCTGGGAGAAGAGACTAATCCCCACCTGGTTAAAAACCTCCCTTCAGGTAGTTGTAGAGAGCAAGAAGGTCTCCCCTGAGCCTCCTTTTCTCCAGGCTAAACAACCTCAGCTCCCTCAGCCTCTCCTCATAGGGCCTGTGCTCCAGACCTCTCTCCAGCCTCATTGCCCTTCTCTGGACACGTTCAAGAGTCTCAATGTTCTTCTTAAACTGAGGAGCCCAGAACTGGACACAGGTCTCAAGGTGTGGCCTAGCACAGGGGCAAAATTACTTCCCTGCTCCTGCTGGCCACACTATTCCTGATGCAGGCCAGGATGCCATTGGCCTTCTTGGCCACCTGGGCACACTGCTGGCTCATGTTCAACCAGCTGTCAATCAGTACCCCCCAGGTCCCTTTCTGTTTGGCAGCTCTCCAGCCACTCTGACCCCAGCCTGTAGCTTCTGAACAAAGCTGCCCTGCATGTTATGTGTATTCTGGCAAGCCTGTGGTCTTCAAAAGCTCATTCATGTATCTAAAATATCTCACCATCACAGCAAATGAAAGGAAGTCTTACCCCAATAACAGTGCCATTCAAAGGACAGCCATTCAGGGGCACTGAAAAAGAAGACAATATTCCATTTAACACTGTCAGGACATTACCAAGTTTTTCAGTTCCAGCTGAAGTTATTGAGATCCAGTTTCACTGCAAAGAGGCACAAATGAGCCCTCTTAATTTATACCATGAAAGGTAGCAATTTGTCAGAGCTGTCCTTGAGTCCACCTTCCAGATATTCTTGTTGAGTTGATTTTTAACAGTACATGGCACAACAATAATTTTCACCTCCAGTTCAAGCCTGGCACTCTTTAGAGATGCAAGCAGGTTTTCTGCAAGATACAGTGTTTATCTCCCCTCCTCTATTTGGTTGTACATATACCTGTGATTTAGACATGACTGAAAGTCTGCCCAGACTGAGGCCAATTAGCCACATCTTCTGATCTGGAATTTTGAGCCAAGTTTTTTGCTAGGAGAAGGCCACAGCCACAAATTCCCAGAGACATACAGAAGACAGTATGGCTGCATGCAAACTCCCTGTTCATAGAATCATGGAATCATGGAATCATTGAATCATGGAATCATTGAATCATGGAATCATAGAATCATGGAATCATAGAATGGTCTGGGTTGGAAGGGACCTCCAAAGGTGATCTAGTCCATCCCTCTTGCATTGCATAGGGACGTCCTCCGCTAGAGCACATTGCTCAGAGCCTTGTCCATCCTTACCTTGAATATCTCCAGGGATGGGACCTCAGCTGCCTCCCTGGGCAAGCTGCTGCAGTCTTCCACCACCCTCCTGGCAAAGAACTTGTTCCTACCAGCCAATCTAAATCTGCTCTAATTTCAGATCATTGCCCCTCATCCTATCACTGCAGGCCTTTGGAAGCAGTCCCTCTGCAGCCTTCTGGTATACCAGGCAACTGGGGAGAGCACTGAATCATCAAGGCCCCTTCCAACTTGATATTCTATGATTCTACAATCCTTAAGCCAAAAGCATGTCAAGAACTCATTTAAATCCTTAACAGTGCAGGCTAGATCTGTAACCACCCAGACTGGTACATCTGACAGACTGGTGAGAGGTCTGGAGCTCAGCCCTATGAGGAGAGGCTGATGGAGATGGGATTGTTTAGTCTGCAGAAAAGGAGGCTCAAGGGAGACCTTATGGCTCTCTACAACTACCTGAAGGGAGGCTGTAGCCAGGTAGGAGCTGGTCTCTTCTCCCAGGCAACCAGCACAAGAACAAGAGGGCACAGTCTCAAGCTGCACCGGGGAAGGTTTAGGCTGGAGGTGAGGAGAAAGTTCTTCCCTAAGAGAGTCGTTAGCCATTGGAATGTGCTGCCCAGGGAGGTGGTGGAGTCACCATCCTTGGAGGTGTTCAAAAGGGGATTGGATGTGGCACTTGGTGCCATGCTTTAATACTCATGAGGTCTTGGGTGACAGGTGGGACTTGATCTCTGAGGTCTTTTCCAACCATATTGATTCTATGATTCTATGAGTCTATGATCTCTCTAAGCAATGCAGTGTAGCTTCAACAGTAAGCAGCTCAGGAGGAAACAGTGAGCATCAGTTGGGAAGAGAAAACAAGAGCAGCAGGAGGTATTGTATTCAATGTCAAAACTACAGAGGAGAGCTTCAAGGCAGTGCTGTGCTCGGATAATGCGCACGTTTGAAATTGCTGCCGAGGAACAGGAGCTGACTCATTCTGCATTGGCCACACACGAAGCCTTACCACATCTGCAGGAAGGGCAGCAGTCTATTACTTGGTCACAGCGCAGCTCAGTTCCCTCTGGACAGTCAGGAACATCCATCTGGGAGCAAGAAAGATTCTTCTGCTGCACGAAGACCTCGTTGTTCACCCGGACACACTCGTTGATAACGCAAGGGTTGAAGGGGGACCTCCACTCCGTGCCGACCTGGTGAGGAATGGCAAAAAGGTCAAGCACAGGCAGTAGAATTTGTGCCACTGGAGAGAGGGAAAACCACCACAGCCAACATGCTGGTTTGCTAAAAGTCCATCTGCTGTGTCAGGAGCAGTCTGTCAGTCAGCAGTGCTCCACAAATCCGGGCTGTGACAAGCAGTTTATATAGAATACAGAATTAAGCAGGTTGGAAAAGACCTTTGACATCATCAAGTCCAACCTATCACCCAACACCATCTTATCAACTAAACTATGGCACCAAGTGCCTCATCCAGTCACTCCCAGTGATGGTGACTCCACCACCTCCCTGGGCAGTGTATTCCAACGGCCAGTCACTCTTTCTGTGAAGAGCAGAGCAGAACAGAACAGAACAGAACAGAGCAGAACGGAGCGGAGCAGAGCAGAGCAGAGCAGAATAGAATAGAATAGAATAGAATAGAATAGAATAGAATAGAATAGAATAGAATAGAATAGAGAATAGAGAATAGAATAGAATAGAATAGAATAGATCAGGTTGGAATAGAAAGAGAATTTGAATAGAATCATCAGGTTGGAAAAGACCTTTGAGATCATCAGGTCCAACCTATCACCTAACACCAAGTGCCTCATCCAGTCTCTAAGATAACAGTCTGATTCTTGGTTGGTAGAGTGAAAGACTTACAGGAGCATCCTTAAGGGGAACAATAAAGGGGCAGATGAAATAAACTTTGAAGAGGAAAAGGCACTATTAACTACTTTTAAGTCTGTAGAATCATAGAATGGCCTGGGTTGGAAGTGACCTGCAAGGTCATCTAGTCCAACCATCTCTGCAGTGACCAGGGGCATCCTCGAGCAGATCAGGTTGCCCAGAGCCCTGTCAAGCCTCACTTTGAGTATCTCCAGGGATGGGGCTTCAACTACTTCATTGAGCAACTTGTTGCAGTGTCCTACCACCCATATGGTGCAGAACTTGCTCCTAACACCCAATCTAAATCTGCTCTTCACCTTGTTGCATGGAAGAAACAACTCCTATAGAAACAGCTCCTACCTTCTTCACCTCCTTCCATGGATTGCAAAACAGTTGCAGGGCACTCGTGCTAGAAGTGGAAGTGCCCACACCACTGCTGCCTCACCTCATGCAGACGAGAATCTGCATCACCCCGAGACCAGAACAGCTGCTCCTCACAGGCAGTCTTCTGGCATCTCCCACAACACTCTCCTTCTTGGACAATGTACTTGTAACCCTGCAGGAGAGAAGAAAGCAGCTCACTGATCCAGCAATAGGAAACAAAGGAGGAGCTCAGCATTCTGTTGAAGGGTTAACACCATGTCAAAACTCAGGAATTAAAATGCACACAACATTTTAAGGAGGAGTAAACTAGTAAAACCCCAGTAGGATGCATGAGAATCCACTTGAAATGTGGAAAGCAGAATCTCCAGTCTTGCTGGAGCCTTCTCTTCTCCAGGCTGAACAACCCCAGCTCCCTCAGCCTGTGCTTGTAGCAGAGCTGCTCCGACCCCCTGATCATTTTCATGGCCCTCTTCTGGCCCTGCTCCATCAGGTCCATGTCCTTCCTGCGTTGAGGGCCCCAGAGCTGGACACAGCACTGCAGGTGAGGTCTCACCAGAGCAAAGTGGCAGAATCCACTCTCTCCATCTCTGGCCATGCTGCTTTTGATGCAGCCCAGGCTGCCACTGGCGTTCTGAGCTGCAGGCTCACACTGTCTGCTCATGTCCAGCTTCTCGTCCATCAGCACTCCCAAGACCTTTTCCACAGGGCTGCTTTCTGTCTCCCCATCTCCCAGACTATATTGATAGTGAGGATTGCTCTGACCCAGGTGCAGAATCCTGCACTTGCTCTTGCTGAACCTCATGAGGTTCACCTCACCAGCTTGTCCAGATCCTTCTGGATGACAAGTAACTGAATATGAGACAGCAGTGTGCCAGAAGGGCTGTGGTTAGTAGGGGTTCTCCTGCCCCTCTACTCTGCCCTAGTGAGGCTGCATCTGTAATATTGTGTCTGGTTCTGGGCCCCTCAGTTCAAGAAGAACCTAAGGGAACTGCTTGAAAGAGTCCAGTGCAGAGCCACAGAAGTGATGAAGGGAGTGGAACATCCTCCTTACTAGGAGAGACTGAGGGAGCTGAGGGCTCTGTAGCATGGAGCATGTGAGACTAGGTGTTGACCTCATCCATGTTCATAGAATCATAGAATCATAGAATCAGTCAGGGTTGGAAGGGACCACAAGGATCATCTAGTTCCAACCCCCCTGCCATGGGCAGGGACACCCTACACTAGATCACGCTGGCCAGAGCCTCGTCCAGCCTGGTCTTAAACACCTCCAGGGACTGGGCCTCAACCACCTCCCTGGACAATCCATTCCAGGGCTTCACCACTCTCATGGTAAAGAACTTCTTCCTCACATCCAGCCTGAATCTCCCCATTTCCAGCTTCATTCCATTCCCCCTAGTCCTATCACTACCTGAGATCCTGAGAAGTCCCTCCCCAGCCTTCCTGTAGGCCCCCTTCAGATACTGGAAAGCCACAATGAGGTCACCTCGGAGCCTTCTCTTCTCCAGACTGAACAGCCCCAACTCCTTCAGTCTGTCCTCATAGGAGAGGTGCTCCAGCCCTCTGATCATCCTCGTGGCCCTTCTCTGGACACGCTCCAGCACCTCCACATCTCTCCTGTAATATGGGCTCCAGAACTGGACGCAGTACTCCAGGTGGGGTCTCACCAGAGCTGAGTAGAGGGGGAGAAGCACCTCCCTTGACCTGCTGGTCACACTTCTCCTGATGCAGCCCAGGATCTGATTGGCTTTCCGGGCTGCAAGTGCACATTGAGAGCTCATGTCGAGCTTCTCGTCCACCAGCACCCCCAAGTATGTTGATAAAGATGTGCAGGGTGAGTGCCAAGAGGATGGAGCCAGGCTCTGCTGGGTGATGCCCAATAACAGGACAATGGATGGAGGTTGAGGCATAGAAAGTTCCATAGAAACAGGAGGAAAAACCTTTTTGTTGTGAGGGTGACAGAACTCTGGAACAGGCTGCCCAGAGGGGTTGTGGAGTCTCCCTCTCTGGAGATATTCAAAGCCTGCCTGGATGTGTTCCTGTGTGACCTGCTCTAGGTGATCCTGCTCTGGCAGGGGGGTTGGAGTGGATGATCTTTCAAGGTCCCTTGCAACCCCTAACATTCTGTGAATCTGATTTTCTGTGATGCAATCTCAGAGAAGTCGTTTCTGAAGCTCCAGGAATAAGGCATCTCTCCTCCTTGTGGCACATGCAATGATTGCAGCTTGCTTTCTCATGGTGAGACACATAGAAGAGGACAGAAGAGGAATGTGACAAAGACTGAAGCGAACTCCCTCCTGGTTTGCAAGTGAGATGTCTGTGTTTGCCATTAACCTCCTCAGAGAGCTGAGGAATGGGTTCAATTAAATGCAGCACCCACTCTTTTTCCTTTGCATGTCTTGACACAAGATATCAGCTGAGTATGATTTTGTCACAGAATCATAGAATGGTTTGGGTTGGAAGGGACCTCCAATGGTCATCTAATGCAACTTACTTGCAGTCAGCAGAGACATCCTCATAATTCCTTTGTGGTCTTCCAAAAGCAGACCACCTAATTTGGTAGCATGCAGCAGAAGTCAGAGTACAATGAAGGCCACAGTATGTAGTGTTGTTACTGCTATGGTAGGCAGAGCTGAGCTATAGCCAGGTCTGAAATGTTCTCTTCAGAAAGTGAACTGAAGATAAATCAGTCATTTGAAATTGAACTTCAGACATCATGAGCATGTCCAGAGAAGGGCAACGAGGTTCATGAAGGGCCTAGAGCTCATGACATACGAGGAGCAGCTGAGGGAGATGGGGTGGTTCAGCCTGGAGAAGAGGAGGCTGATGGGAGATCTCATCACTCTACAATCACCTGAGGGGAGGTTGGAGTGAGGAGGAGGTAGCCTCTTCTCCTTTATGACAAGTGACAGGACCAGAGAAAATGGTTACAGTGTACTAGGGGAGGTTCAGGATGGATATTAGGAAATATTTCTTCACTGGAAGGGTTCTCAAACATTGGAATGGTCTGCCCAGGGCAGTGCTGGTGTCACCATCCCTGGGAGTATTGAAGTGCTGTGTGGATCCGGTGCTTAGGGACATGGTTTAGTGTTGAGCCTTCAGTGCTGGCTTGGGGGTTGGACTGGATGGTCTTGGAGGTCTCTTCCAATCAGATATATTCTGTGATTCTGTGAGCACTTATTGTGCAAGTGTTGCAAATGACAGACACACTTCAGGATGCAGCTCTCCTCTTATTGCAGTATAAAAGTGACTTGTCACTGATATCCTTGGCAGCAGGATATGACCTTAAATAAAGTCAGGAATGCTCAGGCACTCCTAGGCTCAGATCCTTGCTACAATACTTATTTTCTGGTTTTCTTCTCATTTGCCTAAACAGGTCTCAAATCCTTTCAGACACCCATCAGGACCCTGCTGGCTAAGGCACTGCTTTGTATTGTTACTCACCCGAGAGCAGAACGTGTCGCACGCTTTGTCATGACACTCCATCACCTGAAGTCCTGTAACATCATCCCTCACATCAGTGCAAGAGCATTCCCTGCAACCATCTTCCCAGGTTGTCCTGATGGGGTAGACAATGTTGTTGTGCACACACACCTGCAGAACACAACAATTAACACAGGGAATCATAGAATCATAGAATCAGTAAGGTTGGAAAAGACCTCAAAGATCATCAAGTCCAACCTGTCACCCAACACCTCATGACTACTAGACCGTGGCACCAAGTGCCACATCCAATCCCCTCTTGAACACCTCCAGGGATGATGACTCCACCACCTCCCTGGGCAGCACATTCCAATGGCCAATCTCTCTTTCTGGGAAGAACTTTCTCCTCACCTCGAGCCTAAACTCCCCTGGCACAGCTTGAGACTGTGTCTTCCTGTTCTGGTGCTGGTTGCCTGGGAGAAGAGACCAAGCCCCACCTGGCTACAACCTCCCTTCAGGTAATACCTAGCTTCCCACTGACTTTGGTGCTGTCCCTCCATGTATGAAAGCTGCTCCCATCTGTGGAAATGACACTTCATGCCTCTTACCCTGCCTGGAATGCAGGTGGTTGACACGCAGCCGCAGTCGTTGGTGAGAGATCTGGAGAGGTATCCCAGGGGGCAGCTCAGGGTTGAGTTTGTGCAGTTGCAGGTGCACTCGTATTTGTCACAGCACTCAGTCTTCCTGACAGTCAGCTCTCGATGAGGTGGGCAGGAAGGTCTTTGAACTGTGCTGCATGTTTCTCTGTTACATGCTGGGAGGAAAAGGTAGATACCATGTCAAGCACATGACACTGGGGAGTGCTGTGAGTGACCAAGACAATTCTCTGGCAGCACTGCTGCACCAAGCCTGCTACTGCAGGCTGTTAGAAATCTACTTGGAGACCTAGAAGTAATACAGAAATGCAAGACCCCGGACAAAGACTGAGCTGCAGGGTCAGGAAGAGGTTCCTGCCTTGCCAGTTTCTTGTCTCATATACAATCAAAATGATTTGTAAAATAAGCAAAAGGGTCTGAGCACAAATGTCCAACAGCAAAGAGTTTCTCTGCCTTGATTCAGAAGTGTGCTCAGGAAAGTGCCAACGGTGTCCTTCTTCCAAGCCTGTGAAATCATGAAATGTCACTTTGCTCCAAAATGAAACCTTTCAGAGCCATGAAATAGTGGCTAAAGGAAGGTGTCAGTGCTGTTCAGATGCAATGTTCCAGTGCTACTCCCTGCAGGAAGGAAAACAAGAAAAAGCTACCTTACCACATGTGTAATTTGGTCTGCATTCTCCAGGGTTGGTCAGAGCCAGCTGCAGGCCAAACTCACAGGCAGGGACAGGAGGCAAATCACAGGATACCAGGTCACAAACTGAGAAGAGAGAAATTGAGAAAGTGTTTAAGATTAGATTTAGAATAGAATAGAATAGAATAGAATAGAATAGAATAGAATAGAATAGAATAGAATTAGAATAGAACAGAATTAGAATAGAATAGAATAGAATAGAATAGAATAGAATAGAATAGAATAGAATAGGTTAGAACAGAATAGAATAGAATAGAATAGAATAGAATAGAATAGAATAGAATAGAATAGAATAGAATAGAATAGAATAGAATAGAATAGAATAGAATAGGTTTAGAACAGAATAGAACAGAATTAACCAGGTTGGAACAGACCTTTGAGATTATCAAGTCTAACCTATCACCCAACACCATCTAATCAACTAAACCATGGCACCAAGTGCCTCACCCAGTCTCTTCCTAAACACCTCCAGGGATGGTGACTCCACCACCTCCCTGGGCAGCACATTCCAATGGCCAATCTCTGTGAAGAACTTCTTCCTCAAATCCAGCCTAAACCTCCCCTGGTGCAGCTTGAGACTGTGTCCTCTTGTTCTATTGCTGGTTGCCTGGGAGAAGAGACCAACCCCCACCTGGCTACAACCTCCCTTCAGGCAGTTGTAGGCAGCAAGAAGGTCTCCCCTGAGCCTCCTCTTCTCCAGGCTAAGCAACCCCAGCTCCCTCAGCCTCTCCTCACAGGCCTGTGCTCCAGACCCCTCCCCAGATTTGTTGCCCTTCTCTGGACATGTTCCAGCAACTCAACATCTTTCCTAAACTGAGGGGCCCAGATAACACTTGAGTAATCAGTCCTCAATAAAAGACATCCCCATTAAACCTTTCTCCCCTACACTCAATTGCAATCCTAAAATAGGAAGTCAAAGAATTCAGCAGGTCAGAATTTGTTTTCACAATAGCTTAAGGGAACAGTTCAGGCTTGGGTTATAGGGATTAAGGTTCTGAAGTTGTATTTCATGTGTGAACAGAAACCAAAAAGAGATACTAGGGGGAAAACAAAAAAAAACCCACCACATTCTGATGTCATTTAGACAAAAATAATTAGCTCAATTTCTTTCCTCCTCTCTTATGGGAAGAGGAACAAACTTAGGCTGGACTTCAATAGAATCATAGCATGGTTTGGGTTGGAAGGGAGCTCCAAAGGTCATCTATTCCAACCCCTGCTTTACACAACTGCACAGTGATTCAGTGCTTTCAAAGAAAACCAGAAGAATTGCTACCTTACATTAAAAAGGGACCTGTAAAGCATTTGGTAAAATTATGGACCAAGAAGATTCCAGTAGCTTGTGAGAACTTACCACACTCAAACTCAGGGCAGCACTGGCTGCTGTCCCTGCGCAGACGAGGGACTTCGCAGGGGCCACACTGAACAGCTGGAAGAAAACATCCACAAAGCAAGTTTGGATAATCAGAGAATCGTTAAGGCTGGAGAAGACCTTTAAGATCAAGACCAATCATAACCCACCTCCCATGACCACTAAATTAGATCCTGCAGCACCGCTTCTACAGCTTCTTCAGCACCTCTGGGGATGGTGTCTCTCCCACCTCCCTGGGCAGCCTGTTCCAACCCCTCACCACTCTCTCAAGAAAGAAGTTTTTCCTCATGTCCAATCTAAACCTCCCTTGGCACAACTCAAACCCATTTTCACTCCTATTGCTGGTTACCTGGGAGAAGAGACCAACACCAGATTACTCCAACCTCCTTTCAGGTGGCTGTAGAGAGCAATATGATCTCTCCTCAGCCTCCTCTTCTGAACAACCCCAGCTCCCTCAGCCTGCCCTCATATGACACCCTCCAAATCCCTCTCCAGCCTTGTTGCTCTCTTCTCTGGACACCCTCCAGCCCCTCCATGTCTTTTCTATCCTGTGGCACCCAGAACTGAACCCAGCACTCAAGCTATGGCCTCTCCAGGTTGAAGTAGAGAGGCACCATCGCTGCCTTACTCCTGCTGAACACACTGGGTTTGGTACAGGCCAGGATGCCATTGGCCTTTTTTGCCCCCTGGGCACTCACTGGCACATGTTCAGCTCTCCACCAGCACCCCTAGATCTTTTTCCACCGTGCTGCTTTCTAGCCACTCTGCCCCAAGCCTGGAGCACTGCTTAGAGTTGTGACCAAAGTGCAGGACCCAGCACTTGGCCTTGTTCAACCTCTTTCCACTGACATCAGCCCATGGATTTAACCTGTCCAGATCTCTCTGCAGAGCCTTCCTATCCTCGAGCAGATGAGCACTGCCATTCATTTTAGTATTGTCTGCACTGGAACTAGAGAACTAGGCAATAAAAACACCAAGTCAAGTGTAAGCACAGAGCAAAACCAATCTACATTTGGCAGCAGGGCAAGGCTGGACAGAGCAGTTGATTTTCTTGTTATCCAGGCACGTGCATATCTTGCAAGGCTCATTGGCAGGAATCCAGGATTCCATGTGCTGCATGGAAAGAAACAAAACAAAACACCAGAGTGTTAGAAAGAAATCAAATACCTGTCAGCCTGACCTCAGTGCCAGGCAAGATTATGGAACGGGTCATCTCGAGTGCGATCACACAGCACTTACAGGATGGCCAAGGGATCAGGCCCAGCCAGCATGGATTTAGGAGGGGCAGGTCCTGCCTGACCAACCTGATCTCCTTCTATCATCAGGTGACCCGCCTGGTGGATGTGGGGCAGGCTGTGGATGTAGTCTACTTGGACTTGAGCAAAGCCTTTGACACTGTCCCCCACAGCAAACTCCTGGCCAAGCTGGCAGCCCATGGCTTGGACAGCAGCACTCTGAGCTGGATTAGGAACTGGCTGGAGGGCCGAGCCCAGAGAGTGGTGGTGAATGGTGCCACATCCAGCTGGCAGCCAGGCACTAGTGGTGTGCCCCAGGGATCAGTACTGGGCCCCATGCTCTTTAACATCTTTATTGATGATCTGGATGAGGGCATTGAGTCCATCATCAGTAAATTTGCAGATGACACCAAGCTGGGGGCAGGTGTTGATCTGTTAGAGGATAGGAGAGCTCTGCAGAGGAATCTTGACAGGCTGGACAGATGGGCAGAGTCCAAGGGCATGAGATTGAACACATCTAAGTGCCAGCCCCCTGGCAGAGCAAGGCCATAGATTCATCATTCAATTGTCGTTACTGCTAGAAGGCTGCTG